>CAJQUW010004978.1:0-145550 GCA_907163375.1 Prostheceraeus crozeri
ATGTCCAGTTGCGTCACCACAAGAACACGAAAGATGTTTCAAGCTTTACATGCCGTTTGTTAACTATAAATCACTAAAATCAGGTCTTTTGACATGGGAGGCGGCGTCAATCAGGCTCCTTCAATCTGCTTCAACCGCTTACATCCACTGGCTTCAACACATTCCATGAGTCATTGGGTACTGATGTTTCGCACGTTGTCTTCCTTTCCTATTAGGGAAAAAGGAAATGTTATCTTCATATTTGTCGGATATTGTAAACAGTGACTTGTAAACATTGATGTAGGAAAGCATTTCTACATCAATGTTTGTAAAGCCCGCATACCTAGGATTAGGGCGTGCGCGCACTAAGCGGCCAGGTCGCGGCGAC
This sequence comes from Prostheceraeus crozeri, assembly GCA_907163375.1. Lineage (NCBI taxonomy): Eukaryota > Metazoa > Platyhelminthes > Polycladida > Euryleptidae > Prostheceraeus > Prostheceraeus crozeri. Next base: position 368 of record CAJQUW010004978.1, read on the forward strand.
TATGGCCGCCGCGGCCAAAAAAAATGTGCGACCATGAAAGCGGCTGCGACAGCGACCGATCGACGCCATTTGTTGAGGAAACGAATGAATGAGGAAGAGGTTTCAGCAATTTATTATCTATTTAAGCTAAAGGAGGTGAAAACAATGATAGGAACGATCTAAATCATGTTATATGCAACATTTCATTTCAAAAGCTGAAGTACATGATAACAATTAAATAAGGTACACATAGTAACTAGACTCAAATTAATTTACATTTGAAAAAAGCACCATCATGGTTAACTTGCTTATTCAAAGTGGGGTTGAGTTTTTTTATTGTTTTATTATTGTTTTTTATTGTTTATTATTTGTTGCACTCGAAAGATTGCAACAAGAAGTTTTGCTGTAATACATGTACTTTTGTTTTAATCCCATTACGATCAAACCAGTATCTTCGTCTGCTGGTAAGTTCAGTTACGAGTTGAACTCAAAGTTGTTTTGCCTCTATCTTTCCATAAAAATTTATGTTAGCAGCTGTTTATTTGGTTTACTCAGGATTACAAATATTGTAACTTCTTTCATAGTTAAAGACCAAATACAACATCGACTCATGATGTAGTAATTTCAACCACAAAATTATATAAAACTGCAATGTGATATCACATTCCTGTCCAAATGCTCAAAATATGGCTTGATTCCCAAATTTTTAAGCCTCAAAGACAAGAATAACCTATTGAACCGTGATGTAGATGACATCTTGGCTATCTTTGAAGATGATGACCACTTATCCTTCTTAACTATATTAACAAGTGCATAGTAATATGAAATTCACACAGAGGTAGGATGGTAAAGTGCTACCTTTTCTAGGATATTGACCTGGAAGTTTCATCCAACACGGCTAAAGCTAGCTAAGGTGTACAGAAAACCCACGGACCACAGGTCTACCTTGAATTTCAGAGCATATGCCCCATTAAATTGAATTCAAAAATAGCTGAAGTGCTGTTGTTGTTAAATAATCTCGTCTGATAAACACAAAACCACGTCAGGGGAGAATGGGAGTTAGGAAGTGCCTGTAATTTTAAAAAATAACAAATAATCTTTATTAAATCAATATTCTTTTGTAGAGTGTAATAAAAAGCAGCAGAAATTAGAAAATGGGATAAAGTAAAGCAGAGAAACAGAAATGGACTGAGGTAAGTAGGCCCCTATTCACCGGTATAATCCTGACATATCTGATATCGGGAGATAAATTTCAGAATCTTCTACGAGTATCAAAAAGCTATCTTATCTCCGAGCCGAAGGCGAGGTGAATGTATTGACTTCCTAGATACATCTACATAAAATCAGTGGGGATAAAAAAACATATTACCCGCATTTCCTCTAATAAGCGCGCAGCTTGGGGGTCAGCTTTTTAATGAACCCGCCGTCCTCTCTAATAAACGGCCGCACCACTGATAGTAGAAATTCCCATTATTCTATATGTAATCATTCTATACAACTGCTCACGGTGGGGTTTTTAAACAAATTTAGTGCAAAATAATTCTCCATGAGGTCATTCAGTAATACATATTATGATTTTACAGATCAAAATTAAAATCTTCTATCGAGCTGTTTTTGAATAAATTGCGTACCTCCATGTTCATCAGAGTATGGCTGTAATGAAAAGGAGCATTTCTTTTATCGTGAATTTGTGGCCGTGGTTGGTGGCTGGAAAATGCCTCTAACATGTTTCCAATCCAACCAACGTCATCTTCAAAAGTGTGTTATATCCATTTTAGCAGTTCAGATATCCTTAAGATACAACGGAAGCTGGTCCACACGGGAAACCATTCACTGTGCATTTAGAGCACACGCTTTTTCATCTACGACGATGCCGATGCATAGCATTTTCCGTTGTATTCATCATCGAAAGAGAAGATTAAGGGTAAAGATCTTCAGCTAGGAGCTAATCATCTCAAAAGTTTTTTCAGCTGAATCTCGTAAAAATGAAATACCGGCACTTGGTAGAATCGATTAGTGAGATTCGAGCTGAGTTGGAATCGATTTGATGATCATAAATACCGTATTTTCTCGAATAGAACTCACACATTATTAGAAAGAAATAGTCATATAACCCGCCCCTCAAATAGAACTCGCACCGAAATTTATCAATTAAGATCAAAAAAGGCTTTTACGAGTTAATTATTAAAGTATTGCCATTGAGTGGCTATATATTTTCTAAGAAAGAATGTCAATAATTCTTATTTTTCTGCAGTTGACCTAGCCATGAGTTCTTGAATTCTAAATAATCCGCATAGCATATATGTACATATAGATCATGATGATTATCGAATAAAACTATTTGTTTAAGAAATCTAATTTCGTTGTTATCTTTAGAGGAGATTATCTTTTTTGTCAAAATGAAAAGAAATGATAATCGATAATAGTTCAACAAATTCCTCATAGAAATCGATATAAAGCGATAAATGAAAACAAAATGGCCATTAACTGTATCGTCACACAAGATCAACTTCTGGCTTTACATGTGTCTCGAGTTCCTCGTCACTGTTTCTCTTTGATTTCCTCCCTTTCGCATTCCGACTCATCAACAATGTACACAATGCCTGCATCTATTTACTAAAATATTGGAAGATCAATCACTGACTCAAAAGTTTATATGCAATATAACTGTGATTATACAGTATAACCATGAAATGATATTTGCAGATTACAGTAGACTGCGAGCGACAATCATCAAAATGAGAACTTGCCAAAACTCATAACTAAACATGTCTCTGCCGAAGTAGGCCCAAAACTGGAACCAACCATTTGCTTTAGCAATAAAGGTAGCCATAGCTCATCAATATGTATTTACTGAATTTTAGCAATGACAAAAGTCAGCTTGAAGAAAATAAGTAGAAAGTTTCGGTTTGTTTTCATGTTTTTCCTCGAGTGTAAGCTCGGCTGTTCCTTTTATTTGGATTAATCTGGAGCATCCATTGATGCTTTTTAATGGTGGTTCGCAGTGTTTGGGGCTAGTCCGGAGTAACAGCATCAATTCTGAATTTTTAAAAAGACTTAGATTGTTAATAAATTTTTGAATTGAATTCTTAATTTCTAGGGTTATCTTTTAGTTTTGGGGCTAGTTCTGAGTTTTGGTTAGTTCTCATCTTAGTGGTTGCATGCTCATTAGCATGATCATTACCTTCTCATCCGGCAACCGGCACTGGTAAATCAAGCCAAATTTATATTCTATAACATTTTGAGATGACATTGTACATACTACTGTTAAAATGTTGAAAGCACATGATATTTCTGAATGATGTGCGAAATAACATGCACTACAAAATTGGTAGAATTCATTTTTCTATCACAAGCTTGATGAAGCATTCTTTTAGATATGCTCACTAGAAGTTGCCATGTTCTTGTATGAGTATGTGACTAATTGAAACTATCAAATCTATCGGCGGATAAGAACCACATGACAGCAATTGAGATTGCTAAGGGCCCTTTTACAAACATGCTCCTGTACCTTCAGTCATTCTACTCTTTCATTAGCAAAGATTAATTTATGTGTTAATTGTATCATGTTTCATCATTGCAAGGTGTCTGATTTATGAATAAAAAAATATAGTCTGTAAAAGACATAGTGTTTCCATGAAAATGTTCATTTTATTTGTGTTTCCATGAAAATGTGATAAACAAAGAACTATGTTGTGCAACAGAAATCAGTTACACAATCAAACGACCTCATATATGAATAAAAGAATCTAACTTGAGAAAGCTCGTCTATTTTATACATAGCAGTAAAGCGCACTATAGTTTTACAAATACAATCATGTGATTACATGATAAAAATAAATACTCAGCTCAAAATACACGCACAGTTTGCTTTGCGATTATCGAGAATACAGTTAACGAAAAGAACGAATCTCTCAAGCTGTGACGCATGCCAGGAAAAAAATATACAAGCATAGAAAAAGAATAATGTGGGTTGTCGTCGAGCCAAGAAATACCTGACGCACGTTTTCTGCGTAGCAATTTGATCTAGCGTATATTTATTTCATATCATTGTAAAAATTGCCATCGGAGCTACATGTACATTTATCACTCTAGCAACCACTCTCACTCAGCTTCGGTTATACAATAGGCACAAAATTGTTCGGAACAAGCTGAAAATATGATAATTTTGTTTTAGAAAGAAATGAAAACGAAAATTACGTCTCAAAAATGTTTTATCAATAATTTTGTTTTAATTAGAAATATGAGCTTGTAAATAGGTGGAGAGGTCAAGTGTGACTGTCACACTTTATTTGTTGAAAGAAAAACGAAATTCAAATAGATGATAATATAAAGGATGTAAGATAAATGATATATAATACTAGCTATATGAAATTAGAAAACATTGAATAGGAATGAATTTATAGACTTCAACGTTGAATCATTGATGAATGCTCTTCTTCGTTTCTACGAAGACTTTAATTGATGCTGCATAATCAATCAAATATTCACATTATTTTGGATGGATTGCGGTTCGTTGGTTTCTGTGGTTGACTCTCGTTAGCCTAATCAATACATCTAATGATTCACTCACTGCACGTTTGTACACGAACCTTTGTGAGTGATGAATTGGCCTAACTTATTCATTAAGCAGTTGACAATTTAACTCATGTTTACCCATTTGATATGCGTGCGTATATTTCTTGAGGAATTAGCGCCGCTACAAATGATATTCAGGCATGTCACGTATTGATTTAACGGTAGAAGGGAAAGTTTCACCTCTTCGCTTAAAGAAAATCGAACATAATGCAAAAATTGCACCAATGTTCGGTGTGAGTAAGCAATGCCTAACAATTTAAAAACAGAAAGTGGAAAATGAAAGCGCTCTCAGCTTGAGATATGTCTGAGCTGTGGAATAAGAAAGGTTACATAATTGCAAAACCGTGCATATGTAGGCCTACACATAGTCTACTGCAAATTCCATGTTAACAGCAAGAAATGATCGCTAGCAACGGAAGTCAAAATTTTGTGCTCGCACGGATATAAAAGTCTGAATAAGCTTGGATGCAGGTTAAACCAGTTAGAAAAGCTGTCAATTAAGAGAAAGCATAATTAGGACTTGAAGTAAATTTGTCGATAACTCCATAGAGACCGCATCATGAACTGCAGGTATGTATCAGGGATCTGAAAGCAAAGCAGCGTGAAAATTTGATCGCAGCTTATAAGCATTTCAAAGCAGATGGTGACAAAATGATATATTTTTTCATTTTTCTTCAGCATTTTTTCATAATTTCTGATAATTGATGTCACATATATCTCACTCGGATTGTGTTTCTTCCTTCACCTTTATCTCTAAGTGTATGTATTGTATAAGATAGCACCGCATGGCCATGCTAAAAAATGCTAAACCATGCTAAGAAAGCACAGAAGCTCTCCTCAAGTGAACGTGCTCATGCGTTTTACTTACTCTACTCAATATGATTTTGTCCAAAGTAATTTTTGCGCCAACTGTAGGCAAGTAGACAATTTACGCGATACTAATAGTTTTCACTTTTCATCCACCACTGGTAAAACAAATCATATTTCTTTCTCTATAGTTATGTGTAGGGCAATTCAATACTACTTATTAGATTTTTAAGCATACTTTTCAATTTGCTTTTAAGCAAGGAGCTTTTAAGTAATTCCAAAAGAAAACGTTGTCTTTCTACTCCTATGTTCAATGATTAATGCTGAGTTCCCCCCAATAGTCTTTCAAGTCTACTAGTCAGTAGTAGAATATTGAAGAAAGAAATTCATTTGGTTTATGTTTTGCTGGACACACGCAGACCGTCATACATCTTGAGTTATGATAGATAAACTGAATATAGATGTATGCTAGATCAAATTGCTTTGCAGAAAATGTGCGCCTGTCATAACTGGAATCCACCTGCACCCACGTTATCAATCATAAACATAAGAATGTACCTCTTTTTCGTTTGTCTAAAGGCAAGTTCTTCACCCCATAGCTATATATTTCCGGTAAAATAAATCAAAAAATCAATTTTCCCCCAACATTCTGAGTTTCAAACTCATCGAGCTAAACGAGATCGGTGTGATGAGTTTGAAACTCGAAATGTTTGGCGTAAGTATATTTTTTATCCATTTTCTTCTTGGTTGGAAAATTTATGGAAAAATATTGTTTTCACGGTCTTTCTAGGCTTAAAAATAAATAAATTATATCAAAATATATTTCGCCTATCTGGCTTTATGAATTGAGATAGTAATTAAGTAATAGGCTAGATTTTGATATAATCTATGAATTCTTGTGCGTAGGAAGACTGAAAAAATATTATTTCATTACATGTAATTTCAACTTATAGGAAAGTGATATCAAAGTCTTTCTTTACCAGATCAACAGAAATTTCTAAAAATTATGTTTCACCGGCAATATAAAACTGTGTGAGTGAATAACCTGTCGTTTTACAAACGGAAGTTCAGAGACAGCCTCATGCACATGCGAAAATATGTAGACAGTAATTTTGTATTCGTAAATCATAGTATATATTATAATATCGATAAAAGCTCCTATCATAAGTAAAAAAATTATTGCAATAATTATGTATGATGAATTAAATATTTCATACTTTTGAAATGGTAAATAATAGTAGGGGAATATATAATGCACGTATATAACAAACATCGAATTTACTATATGCGGAAATTATGTTCATGATCTAAAATTTAAAATAGAACAATTATTATCTTAAATTATAATTAGTGCTGCAGTAGGCATTTATAACACATATCATTATTATTATATTCAAGTATAGGCCTATGAGATAAATTAAATTTTACATCACAGAATCACACGGAACATTGAGACGATCCTTAATATACAAAATCTGTTGACACATGTGCAATGTGTACGTGTGAAACTGTGTGGACAGTAATTTTGCAATAATAAATCATGGTATTTATAATGATATCGATAAAACCTCCCATAAATAGTATAAAATTTATTGAAAAAATTGCGCATGATAAATCAGATATTCCTAAAATTTCTAAAAAAATTTCTAAAATCCTAAATAAGGATGTATAATGCACGCATGAACATCGAATTTATTACATAGCTACGCAAATTATGTATCATAGCATGTATTACAGTACTCTATCATTTTCATGATACCAAGCTAACAAAAGGAAACACAGGCAGAAAAATTCTAGAGACTTCCTTCATGACATATGAATTGAAAAACATTCTGATGAATCTTATATTTCTCAATGTAAATCAGAAATAAATGAAAACCAGTAATGCTTTATAAATTCTGTATAAATTTCATATTTCGATACATTTTTTCGATGTACCGACATCATGATGTTTCATATGTTCTCAGTTCAAACAACACCTTATATATCGCACTATCCCCAGGTGAATGGATATCTTGTCTATGTCATCATATCATAATTGAAGATGTTAAATTTAATATGTATATTGGCGTGGATGTCATGTGATAACCTGATAACATCACCTTCATTGCTTTCACTCAACCTTGATTGAGCTAATGTCAAACGAAAATTGAATAGATGAGAGAGTGAAAATGAGAAAGAATTAATTTAGCCGCATTTTCAGGCTCAACAATCTAATGCCGAGCAATTAGGCTTTGCAGATTATTTTTCAGGTTACATATAGCTATATAATTTTGCATTACTGTGCTAATTTGTATTGTGTAATGTGTGTATCAGCATCGTTCCATTTCTTTACAGGGTCGAATTCGATTGGTGTCGATCGGAAAGTTAGTGTGACAGGGATGGAAGCGTCAAAATTAAGGTAATTACGAACGGATGAACTTGTGGAATCTGTATGGAATCTTGTGGAAACTGTGGATGAACTTCCATCAGCTTGACTGACGATCTGCGCGTACATTTGATTTCAAAATATACTGTGGTACAGTATCTCAGATGTTTTGCATGCAATGAAATTTGGGCTACGTAAGACAAGAATTAGGTAAATCAGATTGGGAATGAATGGTAGGTGGGCCTACTACCAGAAATAGTAGCAGGCCCTACCGCGAAGTTGGGTAGGGAGTGGTACCAGAAATAGCAGTTGCGCCAACCACTTTCCGGCGGAGCAAGATAGTAGTGGATACGACTACCAGAAATAGTAGTTGTCCCAACTACTTTTTCCACTGGGATGTATATGAAGACAGTGTCAAATTCTGTTAGAGCGGGTTGTATTGTGAAACGCAAAGAAATTAAGATTAGATTTCATACTACTTACAAATAGAGTACCAGTTAAATAAGTAGTACATTGTAATAAGGAATAATAATTTTGAGAGCAGAATTTATTCTTTCATAGGTTAGGGCTACACCGCCAGGGCCCCTGAACTAAACACGCGGAACTCGCACTTAGGGGGCCCTGACGAATATCCCTTAAGGGGCCCTGATGTGATTTTGCACCGGGTTTTTTAGTATATAATTTAGTTATAATTTATTAGTTAATTAGTTATATATTTTAGTTATAATTTATTTTTAATTAAGCCACGTCATATTTTCACGATCATCTGAAAGAATGAAATGTAAATGAATGAAATGTTCCTGAAGATGCACAATGTTGGATGACTGTGCCTTTGAACTGCCTTTTAGATGACCTTAACTGTTGATATCAGTCATCCATGAATAGCTGCGTTGATCACAGATATTGAACAATTTTTCCAAGTCAATAAATATGTCACCTCGGCGTTGTGTTTAAATATTTCCATTGGAAGGCTTGTAATGTGCTCTTCATATTATATATTCTACCAATCATTTGATCATCATTTTCTGACACTAATTGATTTTTATAACTTGTGTGATTTTTTTTTCGAGAACTTACATTATAGAAGATGGCGACTGAAATGCCACGCGTTTGCCACATCACATATTGAGAACTTTTCTCACCTCTTTTACTGACTATCCTTTATTAAAAGAAAGTTATCATGTACATGTAATTAACAGATGCTGTGATGAATAAATAACATTTGTATGCAGTGTGTGCGACAATATTCAGATAAATATTTCAACATTGACAGAGAGAAATTAACTTGACATGTAAAAAGAGCAGATGGTGCAGTGAAAGATGATGAATCATTGCCTCAGCAGTGCCGGCTTTATGCTGTGCAAGGCCCACCCCTCACCATAAAATTCTGACTACATTTTTCAATGACAACTGCTTCACGTGGGATTACTGAAGCTGGATACCAAGCTTAGCCTTATAATTGGCATCAGAATATGTTACTATGCTCCCGGTTGCTGACTCGGGTAGTGCTAAGTTGCAAGAACAACTACAAATAGATACTTCTATGCATAAATACATATAGGCCTAATTATGAACCTATTTGTAGAAGTCCTTCCTAGCTATTGGCTAATCATAACTCGCCATAATGAACCTCGTACCATATTTCGAAACCGATTGTATCGGTGAAATCAAAGTAGGTGAAATCATGTCTTAATTTGATGATAGTGTATACAATGCCATTTTGGAATTATTGGAATTGCTGTAGCCTAGACCATACATACTATGATGCATCTTTAAAAACGGAAAATTCACTCAAAAATAGGTTAAAAACTGATAAAATATATTTCAACCATTTCACAACTGAATTTTCTGAGCTTTCATTGTGGCAAAATCATTCATCCGGGTTTCTAGATCAAGTTCATTACATATTTCATATTCTATTGGCATGAGAGCGAGGTAGTTTTTAGTCTTTCTTCGAGCATTTGTTCGATTTATTCATGGCATTCAATAATTCAAACCACACGATCATCGAGAGAATGAATTCCCAAGAAGACACTTCGTCAAAGAGTGAGCTTGCTTCACTAGTTGTACCAAACTTTGAGTTGTACTGTTATGTGTTATCTTGCCTCTTTTATAGAATTTTTCTTTAATTATTTTAGAGTTTTTCGCATCTTTTTCAGTTCATACGTGAATGGCTTAACAAAATTCACATTCGCCTCCCATTGCGTACTACAACAGTTTTTCAGAGCGATAGATATGTTTTCAACCAAAGTATCCCATCGGGACTGGTGAAGAAGAAAGGACCTCATCACTTCTCTCATGGCTTCCTGATGACGATGTGATTATTCTTTCCTACGACGAGATAAAAGATTTTGTTGAGAAACTGCAAAAAATATTGGCTGACTTTACAACCTCAACATATTTAGCAACATGATCAACGAGTTAGGAAGGGTGGTAGCTTTCCCTGTATGATCTCGTCATAGCGGTCGTACCTATTGTCTATCTTACTGTTGTGATGTACAGGTTTCATTGGCCAAGACTCTTACCCGAGTAAGTCAGCTCAACAACGTTTCATTTAATTTGTAGCTGTAATTTCAGGTCAGTTGTAGAAAATTTCAGTTTAATAGCGGCAATTTTAATGGATGATGGCTACAAATATTGCTGCTTTTTCACTGAAAATTTCTACTATTCTTTTTCGATTACCTTGATAATCATCTGCAGTTGCTAACTGGATTTGCCGTTATTGTTGTGATAAATATCGTTGGCCTATGAAACTATGGATCTAAATTGAAAGTTGTGTAAAGATTAAAGGATGCCTTAGAAATTTTAATCAGAAATAGCGAATTAAAGAAAATTATTGACTGTCTATGTGATGAAGTAAATTTGAACAAGGTCAGATTGACTACTGTGGACAGATGTCTTGATTTCTCTTCCAATAAATGGTGTAGCAACTCTCCCCTGGGTCATAACACACTCACAATGATAATCACGAGAAGACGGGAATTTCACAAACCCTAGTGGGCGTCGGACGAGTGCTGCCCGAATAACGGGTGACAGACAGTTAGCCAAAAAAAGTAATCGGTCATCGATCTGATTGTGTCGTGTGCAAGAGCACAAAATACTGAAGAGAATGAGAACTAATGAGAACTGCTTGCCATGACTGAATGCAGATATAGATGAGAGAGAGAGAATGTGGTAAGTTGGCCATGTGTAAGTCCATTTTTATTCAGGGTTGGGCTAAAATCACAATTTTTTGAAAAAATTAGTGTGAATATTAATTGATTATCATTAGCCTACACATCCTGAAATTATTGCATGAAATTAGACTTGATTTTACTGCTAAATTCCATCAAACTTTCCATGTATCGGTATGCGATTCTTTTGGATGACCATATGATTCCGAATTACAGTGTAAATGCAGATGTTTTAGAAAAAAGTTATAGAACAGCGGAAAACACGCACTTCAAAACTGCACTCCTATCGGAAATCGACACCGGTTCTTGGTTTGCGAAAGTTGTCAATTTGTAGTCCTTGTTGCCGACTTCTGATCTTACAAGAACACGTGGAAGAAGTCTACACTTCTTACCATGTCTGTGCGGTGCTCTCAATCCCAGTATTGAAAACTTGTTTTGGTGGAACACGAGGCATCCAAGGTAAGAGTGGTTTTGCTGTATATGTAGCAGGTGCTTATGTAAAATTTCAGAATAGCTGGAATTTAAAATCGTCTATCTTCTCATTCATTACCTCTCTATGTTCGTTTGAAAAATATTCTTGGAAATCTTCTCGAAAAGACTAGTGCCTAAAGTGTAAATATTGTATATATATATAATTCTAATGTACTGTAATAATGTATATATTCAGATAATGTGTATTACATTCATGTATTAGTTATAAATTGTGCAAAATAATAAATTGTGCTAAAATGTATAATTTTTGGAATATTAAAATTTGATCAAAATCTTCATCACTAACATATTTTGACATTGCGCGCGCTTATCTTAAATAACTATAAGTGATAAAAAATACTGTAGCTTATCATCGATTTGGTGCGTCTGAGTGCGTCAGATGGTTCGAGTCCATCATTTTCTCGGCTCTAGGGCTGTCTTCAGAGAATTTGGAAGGGCGCTATGCTTGGATGCATCAATAATAATAGCATATAGATATCTCGTCAGAAAACTGGTCTCATAAACTCGCCATTACTCGTCTCAAAAGTAATGCCTTCAGACGACTCGTTCACGGACATTTTACATCAGCTGTGATGTCCTTTTTTGTGACGAGCTGAGCTGTCTTCAATCGTGATAAGTCGTCGTCTCAATGCTGCAGGGGTATAGTCTGACATATTCTAGAAAAATAAGTACCTATGTATAAAAATGTATAGGGCCGATCTTGTATTCGTTTCTTAAAACTCTGCATTCTACAGAATGCAAATTCCATTTAAAAATATACACTACAGCTAAACTTTTCGGTATTAAAGTCAATCGCATGCATGAAAATGAAAGACTACAAGCACTAGAAAGAAGAGAAATTCTGTTAATTAGTGTGTATATTTCCTTTCGTGATTCCTCACGACCATCATGCTACTAAAAATATTTGTAGAAGTAGTCAAAATACGCAATATCACGCCAGATAATTCAACTGTCACTTAACTGACACTTAAGTGACACGAGGCTAGTCAATGGTCAGACAAATGACTGTACATTAACTGACACCGGTCAACTAGTGATGAGTTTCTATACATGTGAGATCCAAAAGGCTCATTTGAAGCGATGGAGGAAAGTGACAGCTCTCAGAGACGTCCGATAAATGATTAAATCAGTGTAAAATCTTGCTGGTAAGTCTACACAATTAACATAACTGACAACAGCAGTCAGTGCCTGATACTATTTCTATGTCAACAGCGAGAAGCAGATGGTAGGTAGCCTGAATGGGCGACGTCAAGGTTTGAGCCCTCCCGGATAGAAATCGTCTGAAATAGCCTATAGAATATGCAAATCAAAACCACAAAATTTCGTCGATGAGAGAAGCAAAAGACAGCATGCATTAATTGACTTCTTATATACCTCCTCGTTGAGAGCGCGTTCCAATCGTTTCCCTTTATGTATACGGACTGCATAATGTACAGTATAATGTCGTGAAGACGTTCTACTACGATACCGGGATTCAACAAATTTTTCCGCTGTGCCTCTAGTGCAAAGTCTCATACATCTGCTTTTTTGTCCCACCGAATGTCGTGGTTTTGCACCATTTTCTGTCATGCTGCATCAGTTCCTAGAAATAGATAATGAATTTCTATGAAAATAAAAATCATCTTCGTCTTGATTTTGATTTACTGAGAGGAACTGATGATGAGAAAATCCTTACGTTATGAAGTACAAGGTAAAGAGCAAAGAGTTACATATGCGTCCAAGAGAGTCATGGAGTTTTCAGCCTGCAACTAATTCCCCGGTAGTCGGACTCATTGTATGATACAAGATGGTTTCACGCAGGTAATGATGTTCATTGTGCTTAAAGGTCATTCATGTCACACCGTGAACCAATCTCAATAGAACGATGACATCAGAATTATTAGCTATTGAATTGACCAGAAATTCTTCATTTGAGCCTAATTAAAAGATTAAGCGGGCTCGATCTAGCAAAATGGTAGTCCACAGAGTTCCAAAAGAGAGTCAACAATAGCAATAATCTAGTCAGCGGGGCATTTGTGAAAAGGTGGAAGAATGTTCCGCATCCAGATTTAACTGTTTTTCACTGTTAGATCGGCAGACATTATATCGCAGACCACTCATAATTCACTGACTATAAATCAGCTGTAAGGAGCAACAAGCACATTATCAATGCCCTACTATTCCTTTACCCCCTCCCATCCAGACGTTGTCAAAGTGTATTAAATTTTGCGAGCAATTCACAAATTGATTTATTCGAGTTGTGTTTTTGTTATAATCCCTAATATTCAAATTGTCGCATTATTGATGGACCAATCTCATGTCGAACGTTTTTTATGCAAAAAGTACTCCTCTCTCCTGAAGTTGAGATGATGAATTATTAAAGGTTCATGAAATTGTATATAATTTGGATGCGGAGCATTCTTCCACAGGTCAAATTTCCTAGCGAACTGAATAATTGCTATTGTTATCGTATCATATCGTTCATATAATGATCAGTAATAGTATTCTTTATGGAAATGTTCAGCTTCGATATGCATGCATTGTATCAAGTAGTGCTATTTCTGATCATGGAAGGACAAAGTGGGAGCTGCTGGCAGATAAAATAATGCTGCCAGATGGCACTCAAGAACGATTCATGCAAATCAGAAAAGCTTAGCTGATTGACGTGTAGGCCTGCTCATCAGAATTATCAAGAAAATACATGAATGATGGTTTCAGAGAATTTTGCAGTTGCAGTTGCATCGTTATTAGAGATTGTAGTGAATAGAGCCGACGTCAAAAAAGCTGGAGAAGCATCCGTTAATGCGTCTGTTCATCTCGAATCAATTAGGCATCTAAGCAACATATTGCTGACATTATTGATTATTACCTGAATAAATTTATTCAGACACATGTATTCGAAGAAAAATTGTGTACAATTTTCCATCCAGTGATTTTTTTTCAAAAATGGGTTTGAAGTACCCTGACTCCAAGGTTTATAGGCCATCAAACTATATTTGTCCCCTTTCTTGCAGGTTGCACCAACTTACCAATGCTTAACTTAAAATATTTAGCAAATAATATTTGTCAATAATCAACCTCACCATGCTTTCGTTTACCTATTCCTTCATTCATTCGATTCCGTTCCCCGCATGACATGCAAATTTTCGAAATTCTGAAAATTTCACTGAATTTTGATGTCGCGTAGCTTCTACGAAATTGCGCAGGTAGCGGGGCTATAACTGAATTTTTCAACTGAATTGATAGATATCTTCACTATTGCAAAACTGCACTTCTTTTGAAAGTCAACTAGTTTTCTGAATGATAAACTTGTATTGAAGAAAAGCAAGGATGTGGAATCTGAGGCGGAAGCAATGGAAGCGATCGTTTTCATTGGAAGCGGGCGCGAATTCCCTACGATCGCTTCCGTGAGAATTATGATGCTAATGACTAACATGATACTGAATCATGGACTTCTGACTCTTGACCGTAAATCTTGATGTGAGTTAAGTAATAGTTGTCATATTTAGTGCTAACCCTCTTACATGCAATTACAAATTAGCACCTGTATTACTAAAATGTTGCTACTTCTTATTTTCTCATTATGATGAAAACGACGGTGTATTATCTCAATACTGGCATTCGAAATCAGAAAACCTCAGTATCATCTTATCAATGACAACTTTACACATAGCGGATTGGTGTGTCATTAGGCAATTTCATTGTACATTCTTAAACACTCTTGTACGTATAATGTTTTTTTACTATACCCGTGTTGAAAATATGCTTTTTTTATTTCACAATTTTCCAAAGGTCAAAATCTTCAGTAAATTTGAAAAATATTAATGATTAAAGTCAAAAAAACGCATGCAAGTCAGCTCAAGTTTACGATAGAAAGTTCGTTGAGACTGCGAAGTGTTGACATCAGAACCCATAACTCGAGAAAAGTGGAAAATGAAGAAAAAGGGGCTGGAAACAAGGTGTGTAGTCCATGGCCGGTCTCCAATAGTTGGAAGCGGAAGCGACTAAAAATCAATAAATTTGTAAAAAAGCGCTGTTTCCACAGTAGAAATTGCGTCGATTGGTTTGAAACACGATTGTAGTTATTGACTGACTGCAGATTGCAATTTAGGCATTTCTTGTACATCATTCAGATGGAATCTGCAAGTCATGCTCTCCCATATTGCTTCGAGTGGTCGCTCTGAAAAGCTTCCGAAAAATGCATGCGTTGCTTTAGTTAAATGCTTGCCTACTGTTCAATTTTTCGAACTAATGTAGTAGGCTATTCAATGAGGAAACACTCTGAAACAGTATTAATGAGACTGAAGATTTCTACCAGATTTCGAGGCCAAGGATCATTGATAAGGTTCAGCTCACCAAGACCTCCATTACAAACCATGAAGCGCCGGTACTGTGCGTGTTTGTTTGTTCACCATAAGTCTGTTTGGTGCGAATTGTAGTCCGTAAGCATTACCTGGCCTTGTATATACAGACCTACCAGATAAAATCATTTTGGTTATGTATGAGTTGTAAGTCACCGTGCGAGTAACTGCAGGCCAGAATGCTGAAAAATCTATTTCATGGCACCCAGAGTTACTTGATTTATTACCGCCATTTTCCGTGTTTTGGAAAATCATCCTTAGGTTGTTTCTCCTTAACATTTTTCCTTTTATTTCTATGCATTGCTATTAGTACCTACTGCGAATTTTGAAATTTTTGCTGAATTTCCTCATTCATTCACAGTCATTCACATCAGTAAACTAGAAAGAAATAATGACGTGTCAAGTCAATGGTGAAATAATGTCAATCTCTGGTTTCAAGTGAATATGAAATTGATTTCAAGGAGGGTTTGTAAGGGGACTTAAATGTATGTACGGATTCATGCGTAGGTATTATTTTTGATGATATATTTCTGCTCCTGCATAACATCAGAGGTACCCTAGAATTTGTAGTACTCCTAACCAGATGTCGATATTCAATCGGCACTAGCGACCAGTGTGAGAATCGGGGCCGATTTTTCTGTACGGGGCCGGTGTAGTCTTTCATTTTCGAGCAACCCGTGATTTTCAACCTGCGGCGTCAATGCAATTTTCCCTTTTTCTTCCTCTTTTCCCTTTATTGTTTATCGGTAATAGCGCTGGGAACCCTGCTATCTTAAGTTCGTGTAGAGTATATGCTCATTGAAGAAGAAAAAGAGTTTAGTTGAGTCTGGTTGAGTCGTCGGTGGAAGCGAACTACACACAGGTTCCTGAGACATGCAAAAGGCTTATTAAGGGAACCATTCGTAATTGCTAATGCCATGATATTTTATTAGAAATGCTGTGACCCAAAATGCTGTTTAATATTCCATCTCCATGATGTACTTTGTGTTTCGAAGACTGTTTCTCGTTAGCATTCATCAGCTAGGTACAATCTAATTTCCTTCTTAGTGAGCAAGTTTCTCATAATTTACAAGTGTAAGTTTAAATCAGTAACATTTGCAGATGACACAAGTCTTCTGGGCCCTGGACAGATGCGCATGAAATAGACTGTTCTGTCTAAATGTCATCTTTATGTAGAGATATTTTTCTGAGTGATTAGGGTTGCATGCTCGTGCACAACATACTAGTATTTATGCATTGTTTTGCATTCCCAATGTTTCCGGTTCTACCATTCTTTCCACAAAACTGAATTCCGTACATGACAGGAGCTGGAGTGTTTGCTGGACAAACTTATAGATCTGGGCATATCTGCACATTGAAAAAAGATTTCATCGAAAAAGTCATTTGTTCAGCTAGTACTGTCACTAAAAGAGGACGCAATTGTGTAGATCTTAAGCACAGTGCTGAGGAGGAGCTGCATAAGTGTAGTGAAACTTAATATTGACATCCGGATATTTTTCTGCAAAGCAACTCATTAATAATTCCGTGTGCTTTAATTATTTTAATAAAATTCGAAGCTATTTTCAAGTAGTAGTGCCCGTTTGGGTTAGTTTGAGCGTTCAAGAGTAGGGCTGAAACGCGAATTCTTTGCTCCTGCTGATGACCTCAGTTGCACATGTTTTCGAATAGGTAATCTGCTTTTGTTGCTTTTTCCATTTACCTGTATGAGGCGTCACATGGGTCCTTCGGAGGGATCAAATTCTTTTCACCTATCTTCGACGTCATCGTCCTCCCAAGCAATGCATTAAATTCTATTCTTAAACAATCATTACATCTGTAGGCATCTTAGTTGCCAGATCGGTTGATTTAGATTTATCATGTAAACTAAGCAAACATCGCAATCACTGCGCAGTCCAACACATAGTGTGGCATACTAGCAGGAGTTCTCGTAAGTAACTTTTTTCTGACTCTTCTCATAGTTACACAACATATCTACCAATTGAATATTATTTGCATCTACATCTATTATGTTCAATCTTTAATTTTCGCTGTGGTTTTGCTTACTGCATGGTGCGATTTGTTGTATATTTATTATCCGTGTTTCGCCGAAGATTGGTCCTTGCTAATTTGATTGCACGAAAAATGAAAAGATCAACTATAATCGCGTTATGAAGTTTATGTTAGGCCTATATTTATTGACTGCCTATGAATATGCTAAGTTTTCATAGATGCACTATTCGGTGCAACAGAAGTTATGGCAGTGATCTACGTAGCCTACGGTCAGTAGCGACCGGCGACCAAAGACTATGCTATATCTCTGGCAGTAGCGATTTAAGAAGGAACTTGAGTTTGAGGTCGCAACAGAATGCCTGCTAGAAAAATGATCTGTGTCTTCATTCGACATTGTAGAGGAATTGTAAGTTTCCATGTAATGTTTTTCTCCATATGAATAAGTTTTCATATAGTTATTCTCAGGTAGTCTTGTGGTGGCATTAGTTGTGTTTGCCACTTCTGACCGTGACTATCAGGTTGCAAAATGTCATATCTAGAGCACAGGCAAAGACGTAACAATTTTTATATCTGTGGTTGTGCCATGCAAAAAGCCTTTCCTAAACAGTTTGTAGTTGCCAACTAGTGCTGACCACAATCACCTTCATTTTGCTGACTAGGTGCGGTCTCACCCCACTGGCCTGAAGGCAAGAAACAACAAGACTCACAAGAGACTTACATTCTTCAATCAACGATTACCAGGAATAGATGCACCGCAACAATCTGCACAAGCGCATGAGCGTCAACACGCAAGATCTGACCTCGAACTTAGATGAAATACAAGATTATGCGTAGCCGCTGTGGCCAATTTGTCTGCAGCTAATACGAAAACTTTATGTGATCGATGCTGCTAAGGTTGATTTAGTTATCAAATATAATCAGCAATGAATATAAAGTTGAACTGTAAATTCATCTTCTAGCATTCTATAAATTAATAAGCAGAGATCTCCATAATTAGGCATATTCATAATTTGATAAACTGTGCATCTACAGTATGTATTTGCAACCATCCATCCTCTTAATTAGTTATAATATGAATTTGGTATCCTACAGACCTACGCAGTATACACCATGATACAGAAAAACCGATTGTTTTCTTATTACCAGTGACTCATCTGCCCAAATACCTTTTCTATATTGCGTCATTTTGTAGGAAACGAGCTATTTAGAGAAGTCAAATGTCGAATTTCGATGATTTGTAGACAGAGATAGGATGGAATATTAATGAATGGCATAAATCAATATCCCACCGCACTAGTTACATAATTTTCACCGCACCAGTTAAGAGTTGACTTCCGAAAGGCCTTACTTATCTTAAATCGAACTGTCTGGACATGTGGACGATCAGTGAAGCCGCTTGGATACCCGTGTTGATTAGCCATATTTGGCTAATGCACATCATCCCTTGAAGACACACAAGAAACTTAGTCAAGCCGTCAAGCTCAAAACCCCTCTCAGGATCAGCTTCAGCAACGTAAGAGGACTGAGGTCCAATTACGACGACATCAACATCTTCCTGCAAGGTAAGTCACCAGATCTTCTAGCCCTGTCGGAAACCAGGTTAGATCCCAGTGTGTCATCAAGCGACGTTACTCCTGATGGATACATATTTCACCGGATGGATAAAGCACCTTGTCATGGTCTTGGAGTCTATGCCAAGACAAGCCTTCCCTTGAGAAGGCTTCGTAGCTCAGAGGATCCAAGGCATGAGTATCTTGCCTTCATTGCGCCGCTGCAGAAGACCACTCTTCTATTTTTCCTATACCGCTCTCCATCAACTAATGCTGATATTTTCAATGTTCTTTCTGACAAGATCGATTATCTTCTACAAGAGTATCCCAGCGCTGAAGTTGCCGTTTTTGGTGACTTCAACGTGCACAATGTTGACTGGCTTGTGCACTCACGCACCACCGATCTCTCCGGTCAGGCAGCCCAGGATTTCGCTGTCTCTCACAACCTTAGTCAAATTGTCACTTGTCCTACCAGAGTGCCTGACCGAGTTGGGGATACTGGATATCTCCTTGACCTGTTTCTCACCTCAAATCCAACTTGTTTGTCACACAAGGTTACTTCTCCCCTCGGCACGTCTGATCACTGTGTTATCACAGTTTCTGGCAAACAAATTTGCTCCACACCGTCTGCACCCTTCCATAGAACAGTTTATCAATTCTCCAAAGCAGACTGGTGTGGCTTCCGCACTTTTCTTAGTCAAGTTCAAGCTGAGAATTTGATTCTGAGCGAGAACGTCCACAAGTCGGCGCAAGAACTGACAGAGTGGCTTCAGATAGGGATGTTGGCCTACATTCCTCACCGTACTTTCCAAATGAAGCCCCATTCACAACCTTGGTTTACACCAGAATGTGCAGCTGCAAGTTGCCAGCGTGACCACTTTTTCCATAAGTATAAGCGTGACAGTAGCGCTGGCAATCTTGAATTGTACAAAACCGCACGTAGACATTGCAAGGAAACCATACATCAGGCCAAAAGCCGTTACTCTTTGTATGTACGGAAATCCATTGCTACCCAAAAGCTTGGCTCTAAGGACTTCTGGAGGATTTACAACAGTGTCACCAATAGGAACAAATCCTCCATCCCAGCACTCCGTCATGCCGAAGTCAGTACTTCTATGGCGACAACCTCAGCAGACAAAGCCGAGCTTCTTTGCAAGGAGTTTGCAAAGAATTCGTCATTAGACGATGGAGGTAGAATTCCACCTCCAATTCCCACGCGCACTGATGAGACAATTAGTCCTCCTTCAGTCACAGTCCGAAACGTCAAAAAGATCATCGCCGGTCTCGATAGCTCTAAGTCTAGTGGACCAGATGGCATCCCGGTTTCGGTCTTCAAGCATCTCTCACCTGAGCTTTCTCCACTTTTATCTAAACTGTTTAGTAGATGTGTATCCACCGGTAAGTTTCCCTCTTGTTGGAAAGTAGCTTCCGTGGTTCCAGTTCCAAAGAAAGGTTCTGACTCATCTCTTCCATCTAGTTACCGTCCTATCAGCCTGCTTCCAATTGCTGGCAAGATTTTTGAAGCAGTGATTAACCAACACATTGTTAACTTCCTTGAAACTCAGAACCTTCTATCTGAAGAACAGTATGGCTTCAGGCACTCTCGATCAACTGCAGATCTTCTTTCATATGTCACTGAACATGTGAGTCGTGTCCTTGACAGACAAGGTGAGACGAGATCAGTTGCCTTGGATATTTCCAAGGCATTCGATAAAGTCTGGCATCAGGGACTCCTTATGAAGCTAAAGTCCTATGGAGTTGCTGATCAACTCCACAAACTTCTTGCTTCTTTCCTTAGTGACCGGCAGATATCTGTCGTCTTAGATGGACAAAAGTCTTCCACCAAGTCTGTCAATGCAGGAGTTCCTCAAGGGTCAATTTTGGGACCCACTCTTTTTCTGCTGTACATCAACGACCTCCCAGACTGCCTAGTGAGTAAATTGGTGATGTATGCAGATGACACAACACTCTTCAATTCCAATGAGCGACTCGCTAAAAACACTCAGCAACGTCAGCAGTTATGCGACGTTCTTAATGAAGACTTACGTAGGGTCTCTGAATGGGGCGCCAATTGGCTTGTTTCCTTCAATCCTTCAAAAACTCAGAGTATTCTGCACTCACGACTTAAAGGAGATGATGATGATCATAGCATTAAGATGTCAGATAATAGGATCAGAGAACAAGATTCCATCTCCTTCCTTGGATTGTCGGTTACGAAAGACTTGTCATGGAAACCGTACATCCAATCCATTAGCAAGCAGGCAGCTCAACGCATTGGTAGTCTCTATCGTGCCAGCAGCTATCTTCCACCACAGACTGTCTGCTATCTTTACAGGTCCACTATTCGTCCTCTGATGGAGTATTGTTGTCATCTGTGGGCAGGCGCCCCACAAACGCATCTTAACCTCCTTGAACGGGTTGAGAAACGTGTCAAGAATCTCATGGGTGAAAAACTTGCTAGCAAGTTGCAGCCGCTCTCCGTCAGACGGGATGTTGCTTCACTCAGTCTCTTCTACAGGTACTATTTCGGTAGAAGCAGCTCTGCAGTAAATGAGTGTGTACCCAAACCTAAGATATTCTCCAGAAGCAGACGCAGAGCTAATGCACTCACATGCTATAATGTGAGCTTAGAACGCGCACGTACTGTGAGTCGCTCGAAAAGCTTTTTTGTTCGCACGGCACAGCTTTGGAATCAGCTTCCCCAGACCACTTTCCCTGACCAATACAATCTTGATACTTTCAAGAGGCGTGCGAATAGGTTTCTGATGGGGACAGCTTAATCAGATTGGAAGATCTGTTTTTTTTTTAATTTTATTTATTCAAAATAATACAATTTGTTACTTTTCATTGAGTAACCCCTAGCTTCGTTCATGGCTAATAGCTGTGCTAGGGGTGAAAATTCAGTAAAAAAAAAAATAAAGAGCATTGAGATCACGTGAGGAAGACCATTTCTGGTGTTGCTCAGAATTTTATGAAAATCTTGTGAAAATTTTGAAACACGTTTGATGTGTGCCCTTTCAAAACAATTATCTGTCCATTACCTCTAGGAAACAATGTTTCATAAGTCAAAATCCATCTAACAAAATCAAGCTAAATTTTAGGAAAAATACTTTATTCTTTAAATTCTATTCCTTAATCTTTGTTAGAGTTATTAAGTAAAGAAGGATGCATTCATCGTGGTGCCATTACTAACATATTTGATTTGAATTTGCACAATGATTTGAACACTAATAGAATACATAATTTGAATAGAAAGATGTCCTCAGACTTGAACAAATGCACAAAAATGGCAGAGCTGAAGGACTGCACATCAGGCTGCTCTACTTTAGTTTTTCCTGCCTTTGCCGTGCGGCTGATAATCATTAATCATTAATTTGTTAAAGTCTAAGGACATATTTCTATTCTATGTCCAGGCGAACTGTCACCATGTAATCTTTATGGTTATGAATCGGGCGGCTAAGCTTGGATAAACCAACGCAGAGCAGTCAGCTTGTTCAGTCATTATAGATATTTTACAATTTATATACAATTATTGACAATTATATACTATATTGACAAATATCTAGCTGTGATAACGAAAGACGAGGTGGAGCTACAAGATCAACTGGAAAAGTGGGCGCAGAATTTCCAAAGGCATGGGCTGCGCATCAATTTGGATAAAACGGAAGTAATGTGGGTCGGAAAGGAGCCAAAGGACATAAGTGTTGAGGTGCAAGGAATTCAGCTAAAGCAGACAAAGGGTTTCAAGTACTTGGGAGGTGTGGTAGCGGAAGATGGGCGGAGCGAAATGGAAGTGAATAGGAGAATTAGAGCAGGGGTCGGAGCCTATCAGAAGTGGCAGGAGTGTTGGGAGACAGAAGGATCAGCAAAGATATCAGACGGAAAGTGTTAGAGGTGTGTGTAATTCCAGCAGTCACATATGGTCTGGAAACAATGGCGCTCACCAAAGATCAGCAAGATAGACTGTAAGTGTGCGAGAACAATTGGCTGAGGAGGTTGTGTGGAGTGAAGTTGGTTGACAGAAGAAAACTTGCAGAAATGAGACTCGAAGTCGGACTGAAACGAACGATGACTCAGAAGATTGTGGGAAAGAGACTATCTTGGGCCGGACATGTGGCAAGAATGAATGAGCAGAGGCTACTCAGGCGAATGGAGCAAGAAATGAGTGTGCGAAGAAGAGGAAGACCGAGAATTCGTTGGAGTGACTGTGTCAAAAGAGATTTCCAGAAGGCGGAGGAAGATTGGAGAAGTTGGAGAAGCGACGCAGAAGACAGAGTCGTATGGCGGAGAACTGTGCACAAGGTGGTTGAAGTATGGAGCGGCTGACATTTTACTTGACTGTGTTTCCTGATATCGTTTCATGTGGTGTTGCCCTGATGGTTTGTGGACTGTAGCTAGTTTGTGTTTCCATGAATTTTATGATGTATATGAACTGTCTCCTTTTTATCTTGTTTGTATGAATCCCCCCTACCCCATTTATATGGGAGAAAGGGGTTGTTAAAATAAAAATAAAAAATAAAATATATACAAGTATTACAATTATAATACAATACGTAGTTCGGGCAATTGCGAGCAGTACTACCGAGCCCTTGTATGGCGAAACGCAGCGTCTACGGCTGCCAAGGAATTTTCGTGCTTAATTTGATCAAGTCTGGGGCCATCTCTCTATTCCATGCTCAGGCGAACTAGCACTCTGCAATCTTCATGAACATAATTTGAAGTTATTTTCACAACTTCACTAAATGACATCAAGTAATTTTTCAAAAAGAAGTAGGCCTTGTTTCTCGATAAATACTGCAATCTCAGACAACTACACCAAGTGCGACACGTCGTGTGTGCTACAACCATCTTACTAAAATTGCTCTGAAGCAGTTCTGAAGAATTCCTGAAGCTTTATTTGTGTTGACTACTGATTCCGACGATGAAGTTGAATGATTTCACAGGATTAATCTACTTTTAATGACGCATTCTTTACGAATTCCGCTGTCAGTGTCACAGGAAATAAGATGTCGCTTGCACATGCATCCGCTAAGTGCTGGCGTGCAATAGGCATTCATTTTTATTTTGTATTTTTTTCAGAACATTTAAATGGAGCATCACATGAAAATATGTCTGCGAGAAATTTCTCTTGAAGGATTAGATGGCCTGACTTTATCAACACTATGGAAGCGCCTAGAATGTGCTAATGCACAGTTTCCGATTGCTTTGACTCAAGGAGCAAAGGAATTCATATGGAGCACACTTCTCGAACATGAGTATATCAAAATCTATCGATTGCCTCGAGAGAGAGCGGATGAGGAGTTATTCATCCTAGAGGAAACATTGGATAATGAATCTGGATATTTCACTGTGCCGGTGAGTATGAGGCTACTTGTTATACACGGTTTTCCGTCTTGCAGACTTTCTCTACTATATTGATTTATGGGTCCTACCTAACCTCACTTAAGAGCGCCGTGCGGACTTGGCTACATGATTTATTACAACGCACAACAACTCCTCTTCTTTAAACATTCACGTGATTTTTTATAGAGAAAATTGAAAACTAGAAAATTAACTCGTTTCCGGCCACGGTCACTCTCTTCAGGGATGTACATGGCAATGAACTTGCAGATGAGAAATGGAATGATGTTAGCGAATTCACATACGTCATGTACGTGTCTGCATCCGATTTACAAAGATCTGCATTCGACCGATGCTCAATTAATAGTATTTAAGTAAAATCGACAAAATTAAGTCAAAACATGAAATTTGCTCATTTTGTAGAGTTTCTCAAATGTCAAATACTGAATCATGTGACTCACTTCAACTTTTACATCGAAGCTGATGTTCTGAACTCAATCATGTTTCAAATTTCATGGCATTCTGATGAATAGTTTCTTTTCTGCAAAAGAAAATGTACGAAAATTGCCAAGTGTTTCACAATCTATAGATATTTCTTGAATTTTACCATTGGTTTTCAATTGGGAATCCTTCAGCCTTACCTATAACCGAAAGCGACTGTCTGTGACACTTAAGAATTTGATTTTTGTATTCAGCGTTTCAAGATCTACAAATCCATGCTATTAAGCCCTTTGTGGGCGAATTTAGGAAGAAAGTGTCAGTAGCTTCCGTCCTAATAGGACCCTAATTTCAATGACTTCGCAAGTTCGCAATTGTAGTTTACTTGTTATATTGTTGTCAATTCTTCGACATTGTCTAAGTCATGCGGCAGCGTCAAAACAATGGATACAACACCTCGAAATTGATTCTCCATTTCTCTGCTCAGCTTGGAGAGGAAGTCAGGTTTTCTAATGTTATATCATTTGTAATGTTCTTGTTTTGTAATGATGAAGTGCTCTCACTGTATTTTGTACAAAAGATTTTCTCTATATTTTACAGGAAGAGTCTGTTTATGATTTTTATCCTATTCGCAATGAAGCAGATCGAGGATCCTGCCCTTTCTATGAATCACGGGTGGATATTTCTCAACTAGTTCGACAGAATAAATTGACAATGAGTGATATGGAGTCAGAGGAGTGAGTTATTTTGTCATCTTCATTGAATGATGTGTACTACAAAGGGAAATTTCAGGGGTGTGGATGCGATTAGCGGAAGCGAATGCCCGACGATCGCTTCCGCTTCCGAAAGTATCATGATGCTAATTCGCGTGTCAGGGCGAGGCAAGGCACTTCTGACTTTTGACCTTATGTCTTGATTTTAGTGAAGTAATAGTTGTCATAATTAGTGCTTACCCTATTACACCTAATCACAAATTGGCACTTGTATTAATTAATGTAGTTACTTCTAATTTTCTCATTATGATGAAAACGAAGGTGTATTTTCTCAGAATACTAGCTTTCGAAATCAGAAAACCTCAGTATTATCTTATCAATGACAACATTACACAATGCGGATTGGTGTGTCTTGAGGCAATCTCATTGCAGCATCCTCAAGCACTCTCTTGGTCGTTTAATATTTTTTTACTACACACGTGTTGGGAGAATATGACGTTTTCATTTCACAGTTTCCCAAAGGTCAAAATTTTCTGTACATTTGAAAAATATTTGACTTTTTGTCAAGTCAAAAAACGCACACAAGTCAGCTAGGGTTTACGACCGAAAATTTAGGTACATAGGTCACTTATAAGCACAAGCGCTTTCTCATCTTCAAATGCTCCATAAGTAATCGTGCTTTCAATTCATGTTTCATTACATTTTTCTGGTTATTCAGTGGCATCTTGTCCTTCTAGCACGAGCAATTAAAGTCTCTTCAAATTTTGAGAGGGGCTCTGATGTTTCCAGATCAGTCTAAAGTTTGCAGTTATGTAACGTAATCAAACTTAATTGAATTGAATGTTCGCCGATTTATTGATGTTATCAAAATGAAACTATCTTTTGATCATCTTGACGATAATTTTATGAACTCCCCCAACTGTCAGTATAACCAGTGTTTTCAAGACCTTTATAAAATAAAAGCTTGAATGTGACTCGCTTTATCCTGTCTCGTGGAAATATGATTATTTTGGCTGTAGTTCAGGATCAAACAATTATCACCGCGCGTTGAACTAAAAATGATAACGTCATTCTAAGGCTTGATTGACTTCACTTCCGACTAGCTTGTGTGAGGAAATTGTATTCATCTGATTATTCTTCCACGGTTTTGACTGGAAAGTTTGAATGGATGAAGATTCACCAATTCACCAAATCAATGCTCAAACTGTGTCATGATTCTGAATAGCAGTAACTAAATGTTGGCCATTTGGACTGAGCTTGGAGAATTTACTAACCTGCCTGAATTTGGGAATTAGGAGCAATGACATCGAGACTTTCTTGTGATGGATTTTTCAGCGTTGCCAACCTTATCTGACAGTTTTACATGGATCATGGATTAAGTGGGCCTCGACTGTGCTGCGCAAATTCACATCGTAGTGGATAACTGCCTCACTATCGAAATATCGTTGGCAACTAATTTACTTTTCATAGATAAGATTTCTTCTTGTTTCAGAATAAGTTATCCTGAATTCATAGAAATCCATCAACGAAGCCAAGTCAAGAGATCAATGCGGTGGATGCGTAGGGTGCTACGAAAACTTAGAACGAATATGATTTGAATGTCATAAAACGCTAAAAAATCAAGACAGCTTTGTCATGCTACCGATAAAATGAAAATGAGTAGTTGGATGAAGCTCATAAAAAGAAAGAGAGCGTCAATTCCTGATTTTGTTGCATGATACATCGACTGAGATGTGTGAGTGAGTGAGTGACACGTCGTTTGATGTCACTGGGCTGAGATGATCCCTCGCTGTAGGAGAAATTACAAAAGAGTTCTTAGAAACAAAAATTGATAACAAATCAATTTTTTAAAGCAAATTGATCAGCTCTTAGAAACCTTTTAGAAAATCAGCTCCGAATCAATGTTTCTTGCATTCAAATCTCAATCTATATTGACGCGATGATGGGGCAACTCGAAGCATTCAAATATTTCTATTGGAATAATAGATCTTTTTTTAATGCATGGATATTTGTTTAGAAATATTTCTCTAATTAGCTAGATGCACTTTGTAGGTATGTTTCTTTTATTTGATTGTCAAATTGTCCTGATTACTGAGATCTGCTATTTCCATTCACTTGTACAGGTACGACAGGAAGGTAGTATTGGTGGCTCCTCAACACTACCGTGAAAAACTTCTGATGGGGAATAACATTGAAATCACAGATGATCTGTCTCAAATGCTGCCACAACACTATTCGTATCTTGAGCGGGTTGCCCGGTAAGTGCCATTCCACAATTAGTGAGGACGCTCATCACATGTAATAATGTCCCTTTCAGAGGGAGATACAACGGGGAATTGGCTTTGTTGAGGCCGAATTTGCGCAAATTTTTCCGCGATTCTAAAACTTTGTGGTACATCCAGAAAATTCTACTGAATCACGGATTACTGGTAGCACGAGTAAGTGAAATGCATTTCCTTGTTGTATTTTATCGATGCCCAGCTGCTGTACAATGACATACGATGACAACGATGTTTGTACGAGGGGTGTTTGAAAAGTTCTGAGACTTTTTTGAATTCTGTGTTTTATGGTTGCTTTCGATCAAAAGTTCAAAACAAAACGTTTAATTAGGAACATAATATATTCATAGCAGTATGATTTTTTTAGTTAGTGTCATTTTTCAAAATATGAGCCATCTTCATTAATACACTTACTCCATCGCTCGGGTAACTTCTGGACTCCTTCTGCAAACCAGCGTCGAGGAGTCTGACGAATCCAGTTATTGATAGCTGCTTTCACCTCTTTCAAATCTTCGAATTTTCTTCCTCGCAAAGTCTTCTTCATGGGACCGAACAAATGATAATCACTTGGAGCGAGGTCCGGGCTATAAGGCGGATGAGGAAGGAGCTCCCAGTTCTTCTCTCGCAGGGCCGTCAATGTTCTTCGTGCGGTGTGCGGTCTGGCATTGTCATGCTGGAGTAAGACTCGGTTACGCAATTTGCCCGGTCGTTTCCTCGAAAGAGTTTGATGAAGACCGTCCAAGCTGGCGACGTATCTGTCAGTATTGATGGTCTCTCCTTTGGGCAGATAGTCGATGAAGATTATCCCCTCACAGTCCCAGAAGACAGTGATCATGACTTTGCCCACCGAAGGGACGACCTTGGCTTTCAGTGGGGTTTTTTCTCCAAAAGTCACCCATTGCTTGGATTGCTCCTTTGTTTCGGGGCTGTAATAAGGGATCCAAGTTTCGTCTGTGGTCACAAGACGACGCCAGAAATTGTCACCGTACTCTTCTAACGTCAGTTTCAGGATTTCACATTTCTGAACTCGCTCCGCCTTTTGTTCCGCACCAAGAAGCCGAGGAACCCATCTCGCGCACAGTTTACGCATGTGTAGCTCTTCGTGAAGAATGTGATGCACACGCTCTGTCGACATTCCAAATTCTTCTGCAATATCGCGGACAGTAACTCGCCTATCATCCTCCAAAACTGTACTGACTTCGTTGACAGAGGTCTCAGACACTGCTGTGGAAGGTCGGCCACTGCGAGGATCGTCGTCAAGACTATCTCGACCAGACTTCAGGCGATCCAGCCATCTGAACACAGTAGCTTTTGACAGGGCTCTGTCGTCGATCACCCCGTTTAGCTGCCTCTGTATCTCGGCTCCCGATAGGCCTCGTTTCCACAAGAAGAAAATGATAGATTGTTGATTTTGTTCTGCGTCTTGCATGATTACGCCAAGAAATGAGGGTGAGAGAAATCAAGCGAGGCATTAAGACCCCACGCAGTGAACTGCTTTCCAGCTGAACTTTACTCAGCAGTTGAAGGACGTATTGAACTTCATCATTGTACTTCATCCACAGGTGCAACAGCTTAATCGCAAAGAGCAGATGAACATGATAGAGCAAAAAGTCTCAGAACTTTTCAAACACTCCTCGTATTACATGTCTAATAATAAATAAGATGTAATAAGCTTCTAATTAAACCATCTATAGAACCAAAACCGAATGGATGCGGTGTCTCACATATAGAGATGTTATCTAAAACATCCAATGCTTTATGGTGTTGACAACTGGCACTTCAGGGACTTGGAATTCGTCCTGAGTAAGCGGCTGTCGAGATTGACGTTTCCGTCTCATCATTACAAAGGAGTTTCGCAATAATCAGAACAAATCTATTTTGAAGGATTATAGTGGTAGATGGCCTCCATGTAAATGAATGGAATCTTCAGTAGAAGATCCTTGTATTGCTACATGTAGAAGGTCTACTTGAAATTGAGATGCATATAACTTGGCATTAGAAAGCGAAGATTTCAAGTGTTTCAGTGAGAAATGGCATATGGCATACACCAGGTGATTCTACAGAATGTTAGAATTTAGATACGGTAGTCAGAATGTGTGTTAAAACGCTTCAGTTTACTAGAAGCGCAAACTACTTCGAAACCATGGCAGACGAATGAGCACATCAGGTTTTCAAGAGAAATTCTTAATACCTGATACTGGAAGACGAAAAATAATCGTTCATCGATTGCCGATTACTGTAAATTACTTCAAAATGCTTCGATCGCCAATATTCCTTCTGATTCGAAGAACTCAGATAATTGCGCACACGTTTTCTCCATAATGTTTGTCCGTCAGATACTTCGCCTAGAAGTTGGCAGGTGTGAATCTTATTGGTTGCCTTAGCACCGTACAGCCAACAGCCAATTGCCCTTGTCTTGGAGTAGCGGTGAGACAGGCGTATCTTACTGGTTGCCTTGGCAACGTACAGCCAATTGCCGTTGTCTTGGAGTAGCGATGAGACAGGCGTATCTTACTGTTTGCCTTGGCAACGTACAGCCAATTGCCGTTGTCTTGGAGTAGCGATGAGACAGGCGTATCTTACTGGTTGCCTTGGCAACATACAGCCAATTGCCGTTGTCTTGGAGTAGCGGTGAGACAGGCGTATCTTACTGGTTGCCTTGGCAACGTACAGCCAATTGCCTTTGTCTTGCAGTAGCGATGAGACAGGCGTATCTTACTGGTTGCCTTGGCACCGTACAGCCACCAGCCAATTGCCGTTGTCTTGGAGTAGCGATGAGACAGGCGTATCTTACTGGTTGCCTTGGCAACGTACAGCCACCAGCCAATTGCCGTTGTCTTGGAGTAGCGATGAGACAGGCGTATCTTACTGGTTGCCTTGGCACCGTACAGCCACCAGCCAATTGCCGTTGTCTTGTAGTAGCGATTATACAGGCGTAACTTACTGGTTGCCTTGGCACCGTACAGCCACCAGCCAATTGCCGTTGTCTTGGAGTAGCGATGAGACAGGCGTATCTTACTGGTTGCCTTGGCACCGTACAGCCACCAGCCAATTGCCCTTGTCTTGGAGTAGCGGTGAGACAGGCGTATCTTACTGGTTGCCTTGATGTAGCATAAGCCTTTATATGTGCTACAAATACCCTGAATGCTAGTGCATCGGCCTCAATCTCACGATTCAGACGAACAGGGTTCTGATTACATGAACTGCTGAGTGCTGCAGATCCTATTTGTCCAGTCAAAGCACACTGATGTTCCGATGAAGCGAAGATTTTTGCACAGTAAACGGGAAATCGTCATTTGTCCAAAGAAGGTGTCTGTCCCGATGGCCATGTCCCGATTAATGGGAGTGCACTGTATCTCAAAAGACAGCGGCTACTGTCGAAGAAGAATTGATATTGTCCTTTACATTTTACTGTATTAATGATATGTCTCGTCGAATCTGTGGAAATCAATCACTCAGGCTAGTCAGTTGTCGCAGCTACTTACATTATCAGCATTCCGAAGTGGTTGAAAGAGAGTGCACTCCGCTATCAAGTCTTTGATGCATTTGCAGCAGCAGCTATTTGAGGAATGTATAAATGAAAACAAAAACGTCACTGACTCAGAAGTTCGTAGTCAGTGGTATTGTGAAGGCATCAATCGTGCTCTGACATTACAGACAATGTATTGTTTGATAGAAAGCCATTTGAGGTCTTTTAAATGGTTTTCAGTCAAGAGAGTCGAATATTGGATGAACTTTTAGGTGACTTTAGTACATTATCCGAATGCAGAAGGACGCGGACGTCCATTTCCTTAATGACATCAAAATTATGGAATAGCGTTGATGAAAGCACTTCTTTGCCGACGGTAGCTGCATAATGTTATACCTGAAAATGCGCCAATTCTTAGATGAAGAACATGCGATCAGGATTCAACATTGAAGGCAAGTTTTATGGACTGTAATTCGAATATCGAATGATTGCGCCATCACCGAATGAAAGACTGTACGAGAAACATGCGAACTGTTTTCATACAATTCTCCGTAATTATATCAGCATGAGAATTGAGGATTCGTGAAACTGAATCTGGCAAAGGAAGATCACTCACCGGAAGAAAGCCACTGCTACAGGAAATGTCCTTCGGTTGAAAATGATATGCAATCAAAGCTATAGAAACGAAAAGTTAAATAATCAGCAAGACATTTCGACTGCTTTCATTCTCATGTGGTAAATACCAGTGGCTTGCCACTAGAAAATGAATGCAGTGACAGTTCGAAACATCTTGCTGATTATTTGACTTGCCACTTATGGTTTTGATGGTTCGTGTTTGTCCCTAATTTTTGTTGTTTTTATGTTGATTTTCGTCCATCAGCGAATGATTATTTTCAGACACAAAATCATTGTCTTCTCAGTAGAAATTTAAGATCATATGCCCAGTGAATATTTTCCATGTGAGGGAGAAAATTCCATTGAGAGGTGAAAATAAAGCATGTCAGACATTGTGTATTTGGGTAAAACTTGTGTGATGTGTAAGAAAAGCAGATTTCTTGATTTTCCTGATTCGTAATGGCATGGAAAAGTGAGTGGTAGTCAATATCGAAGTTTGATGTCACTGTATGAGCATTTATCATTGATTATTAGTTGTCAAATTTTAATTTCTTGTACTCTAGATCAGGATTCCGCAGCCTAAACCACACCGAGGGCTACTAGATAAAGTTTACGGTCGCAACCCCCAGAAGTAGATAATCAATATATCTTTTAGCTCTTTCACAATTCAGTAAAAGCCATGAAACGGTTTATAACTTCAAATAACTATTTGTTTTAATGTTGATTCCGCTTTACAGAGAAGTAATCGAAAGAAAGTAGTACAAAGTTCACTAATAAACTACTAAATCCAACAAAAATTATGCAATTATTCAAAGCCCTATTGGTTATGCGAAAACTAATTTACACTTCGTGAATCGCTCATGACGGCAGACTTGAAAATGAGCAGCGGGCCGCAGGTTGCCTACCCCTGCTCTAAATGTTTCTCTGTTTCATTCATGAAAACGACGAAATATTGCCCATCTATTGATCGATTCCTTGATCCCTACACTCATTGCAATGAAATACACTTGACCTGTTCAATCTTTGCTTTCAGGAACTTCAGGTAAAACCGGGCAAAGGTCACATGCAGCATGTCAAGATTTTCTTCACACCAGCTAGTTTCCGCCCCGTCTTGACATGTATGCAATTGCAAAGTCATATGTTGTATGATTTCCTGAAAAAGCAGCCGAATAATCTACATCTGGTCATGTTTGTGAAGAAAGTAAGTGCAGAATGATGATCTGTTTGCTGACAGATTATATATCCGGTGAATTCTCTGTCTTCCAGGTTCTTGGACACACGAAAAAGACATTGAAGAACTTGATGTTCGCATATTCCGATATCTTTGAAGTCACAAAACGTCCTCTGGCTTCTATCTTTTCCCACTTATCCACCGAAGAAGCTTTCAATATTGTCAAAGCTTGGTAAGAACGATATTTCTTGATTGAAAGGGTTTCGAGAAACGTGCAAAACTTGCAGGAGTCATGCTAACGTGAAGATCGCAAACTAACTTGCATTTGTATGGGAGACTTACTTACTTACCTACTGTCCGGTTTTACGTCCTTGGTTCCAACAGTTTTGAGGGTTGGACGGTATTCCATGCCGATTCCAATGTTGAGGACGGATAGCGCTCCTCCATGCACCTCGATCCTGTGCAGTTCGACGATCGAGCCGCAGGTCGCGGAGGTCCTTGTCCACATTGTGAATCCATCTTTTCCTTTGGCCTCCTCGGATGTTCGGACCAGGCACTTCAAAGGTCATGATATTCTTTGGCCATAGCCAGTTAGACATACGCTCCAAGTGCTCGAACCATCGAAGGCGACTTGACCTCAGAACGCTTTTAAGGTTTGTGATGCCTAGGGCATGCCTTAGCTCAGCCATCGATTTCCGCTCACTTAACTTCGTGGAGCAGATCCATCGGATCATCACATTTTCATTTCTTTCCAGTCGGCTCATATCATCAGTCTTTACAGCCCACGTTTCTGAGGCGTAAAGCAGCACACTTCGGACACAGGCTTGGTAAACATATCCTCTTCGCCGGAGGGAGATGCCACGATTGGTGAGCACTAGAAGCAACTCACGGAATGTTTTCCAAGCCGACTTGACTCTCGTGATTGTCGCACCAAAACATCCTCCTGTTTGATCTATCATGTCGCCAAGGTAGCAGAATGATGTCACAGCTTCCAATTCGTCTTCGCCGATGTTGATGGTAAATGCAGGTCTGGTAATGGAGTCACATTACTTTCGGATCTTTTACATTTGAAATTTTGATTGAAGACTACATTACATGTTAAGTCAGACATTTTCGCTCCTGCTTTGCTGACCATGTAGGGAATGAAGCCTCTGATAGATATAAGTCCAAAATTTAGTGAACAATCTCAACGATCGGCTAATTTCTATTGAGGATTATCAATATGCATGCCATTTGAGATGACTCGAACAACCTTATGATAGCACTGGCTATGGAAGTTTGAAAACTTTCATAGAACCTAAACAACTTAATCCTTCATGGCAATAAAAGCAAGCATCAACGAAAAAATCATAGAAGTGGCTTAGGTTAGACATTTCTGGTCAAAACCGGTTCATAGTCTACATCACAGAGATATATTCGTCTGTCTCGCTTACTCTAGAAGTGACGCGATTCTCTCAGTCGTTGTATGCAACGGTAGAAAGATGTGGAGAGATTGGCTAAACGCGCGCGCATTACATTCAATGGAAAATTGATTTTGTTGCCCCTCGTGACTATAGCCGTGACCATCAGTGTTAAAGAATGTCATCTCTAGACTCAAACACGCAGACAAAGCGATTTATTTCTGCGGTCGTCACACTCGATGCAAGATGATGCAAGTATGGCTTGTAGAGGCAGACACATGCCTCATTTCAATAAAAAAGCCAATTTGCCGTTTAATTTTTGAACGTGTCGCAGGCTGTCCAGCTGTTTCCTCAGACAATGAAGTTCAAATTAACAGTTCAATAACTTTCTATTATGAACTTCGTAAAGAGTTTCCAGAAGCTTGCCGGTATCGCACCAGGATTGCCACGCTATAGAAATGTGTATTAAGGTTACGGTTCACTTTCTACAATGTCAACCTTGACACTCACAAGCCTGAGCCTTTTTCACATCCTCTGAGGCCTGACCGAGGTACTTCTTGCATTCATAGTTTACTTGCTTAAATCGATTATCAAAACATTGGTGAAAGTTCACTTTAGGTATCACATTGATGTATGCGTGCAGCTGATCGATGAATTCAATCTTTTAATTGTCATTCAGCCTACTATTCATAAGCTTATTTGGAGTAAGCTTCACGATGCTTGCTGCTGCAATAAACCTTCAGATAGTCAATTGTAATGAAATAGGTTTATTCTGTGTACTCGTATCTTGCATTATTATTGCCTTGACAACTGATGTGTGGTGGTGAGGGTTTGATCCTGCAAATTGACAGAGTCACGTAAGTGGCTCGTAGCTCAGTTGGTTAGAGCACAGGTCTAGTTAACCTTGGTCGTAGGTTCGAATCCTACCAGCCGCACATCTTTTGCATGGCAATTTGATCTATTGTTTATTTAATTTCATTGTTGTTAATTGCATTCACGACATGGCTTAAGACGCTTTGGTGGACAATCGATCCCCGTTACTTGCCTTAATGTCGGCGGTCACAATTGTGACGTGTTATTTATCCATTGATTATTATTGCCTAGACAACTGATGTGTGGTGGTGAGGGTTTGATCCTGCCAATTGACAGAGTCGCGTAAGTGGCTCGTAGCTCAGTTGGTTAGAGCACAGGTCTAGTTAACCTTGGTCGTAGGTTCGAATCCTACCAGCCGCACATCTTTTGCATGGCAATTTGATCTATTGTTTATTTAATTTCATTGTTGTTATTTGTTCAGTGTTTGAATTCTATCCACCCCCTGCGGAAATAGGCCTACGGGTCATAACCATTAGTTAAAGACACTCAAAGCAGCGGTTGAGATCTCAAACTCATCAATTACTGCTGTGAAACTTGGTCAACAGTCTATTTCAGATGTCGAACTCTGAATATCATGATACATGTAGCTTCCAGCTTGAGTATTGATTTATGCTGAGTTATTCACATAAACCGACCAGTCATGTGCGGAAGCAAAATATTCGCATTGCTGGTCTTCTATGACATCAGACTCATGGACTTTCATGATGCAAGCAATAAGTAAGTGAATTTCACGCAAAATTTGCCGTCACGGACCATTTTTCGTCTGTTTGGAAAGATTTTTGAACGGAATTTTTACACCGTCAGAGATCCCCTTCACCTAGCTACCATACTTCTGCTAATTCCACTGAAATGAAGTGTCACATACAGATTCATTGTCAAAAGTGATGATTTTCATGGACATGAGTGACTGATGCATCATCTGCCAGAAGAGAAAAGTAGAGAAAAACAGGGTGTCCGCGCCCGCTGGAAAACCTTGAAATCCTGGAAAAGTCCTGGAAATTTTGAGACTAATTAAAACACTAATTGCAAGTTGTTGAAGTCATACTCAATGGTTGAAGTGTTTTCTATTTTTCCAGATTATATTCTTCATATCTCTACTTATTTGTTACAATTATAGCCTTCATTCGCGTACATTTTTTTGTTTTTATAATATTTCAATGACTGTAATCTCCTGTCATAACGTATACAACATGAATGAGACTGAGTTGCGTGATATGGTTAACTATGAGCTGATGTCGAACTCCTAATCATTGTACAGTATGGTGAATTAGTAGCTGTGAATTCCCTCACAAGCGCTGCGCGGTATGTTGAACTAGAAGTTGTAAATTCCCTCATTAACGTCGTGTGGGATGGGGAACTAGGAGCCGTAATCTAGGATTAATGCTATTACACGACTGCCGTGTGGCAGAATCTACTGACGCAAAATGGTGCTGAACATATAAACTTCATTTAGGCACCAGACTTGTTCCGAATGATCCGAGGCTAATATCGAATATTTTCAAACACATTTCAAGTAGGTTTTCAATATGCAGATATATTATTCCCGACACGTCGTGTGGCAATGAGCTTTCCTCGGTCAATTCTTCTCTGTGTCATTCTCTTAAACTGATTGTGATTACTCTCATGCATATGCAGCACATCAACCATTATGTTCCTCTGTCTGGCTCTTGGTCTTCCACTTTCCACGGATTCACGCTGCAATGCTTCAGTTCAAATAGGAGAACAAAATAGAGAAAGAGTATAACAATAAATAACGAAAACTACAAGACTTAAAAATGAAATGGGACTTTACAGATATCGCGTTAATGTTACATTTCATTGTTAAGTCTTATATTTTTCACTATTTATTGTTATACTCTCTCTGTCTCTATTTTGTTCCCCTCAATCCGCAAGCTTTAAATTTGTTAAGATCGATTATATTTTCATTTTTTATGAATATAATGTAGCCGTCTGATGCATATGTATTGGTATTTTTTTATTTAGAATCACCTGCGCCTTAAAAATTCAAACCAATTTCACGCCACTTTTCAAATTTTTTCGTCAATAATATTAATTTTATGGTGTGTAAGCTCCTTAGCCACAGCACTTTGGGTAGATTTTTCCTGGAATTTTTCTTTTAAATTGTGCATTTGAGCAAAGTTTCCTTGCAGAAAGTCTGGAAATTTTCGTTCAAATTTGACCGTCTTTTTTTGGTAAATTTCCCTGGAAAACCTGGAAAATGAATTTTACCCTGGAAATCCTGGAAAACACCTTGAAATTTTCATTCAAATTTGCGCGGACACCCTGGAAAAATGACTCCGATGTGCAATAAACCTCCGTGGGTGTTGAGGTTCTGGGCAGGAATGTTTCGACGAAGATTTAACGCCTTCCAAGCGTTTTAATGTGTGGAATTCATGTTCTTCCTGACCTTTCAGCGCTGACGAGACGAATGTTGGACGCCAACCTGCAGCGAAGAGGCTGTTCAATGTTATCCGATGCAAAGGGCCTGCACCAAAGCTGCAGGTGGAATCAGCGTCCGTCAAGGTAGAGGATTGTGAGGATGATGATGAATTCGCGAATGGAGAAGAGGATGGAGATTGTTATTCTCCACTGCCGCTGATGAACTTGGACCAGCCGATACTCAAACAAATCTACTGTCATCTCCTCTCCGTTGAAAATCCGTCTCAAAAAGCGATCGGATCAAGGTAATTCAGATGTTTGATTGAAATTAAGTCAGAGGCTGTTCTCTGTGAGATGTTTACTAAATCCAGGCATTATTCTGCGCATTTCTACTCCTCACAGTCATATTTTGTTCCAAGGATCAAATATCTACATAACCAAGTCATAAATGCTTGGCTTATTGCACAAGTGTAGCTCTCTATGTTAGTCTGGCTGATGTCTACAGACTCAAATATCCACTGACCGTTCAATGTCTGTAGAATGTCCGGCTTCTATGATCTACATGTGACATCTCTCCCTTCTGCTCGTTTCAGTTTTGCATTACCACGACAAGAAGTGAAAAATATTTCAAAGCTGATTGCACAGATGCCGGATGTGACTTTATACGCGGATGAAAAAGGGAAAAATAAAGTCACACATTTTCATTTCACTGGCAATGACACTCACAAGGATATTCCTCTCGGTAAGATAATTAATTCCTTTGATTTACTTCAGTGGAAGTGTTTTCTAAGGCGGTACTCAATGAGATTATCAATGAATTAGCAGATTGAATTTTTCTTGAAGATATTATCATTCTTCGGAGGGCGTTATCTTTTCGGAATGTAAAAAGATGCAATATGACCGAGATTAAAATTTCAACTTGAGACTCAATGTCTGTCAAGAAATGTGCATGTTTCCTCACTTGATCGAAATTGTTTTTGAAATTATGTGCGAAAATTGTATGATATCGAAGAAATGGAAAGTATCTTACTTGATTCGGACTTCTCAGAATAATATTTAATCACGTGGAGGTTGCATTTGTTGAGATTTGATAAAAATCATCAATAAGCCAGGTTACTTGTGTAAACACGTAATTAGTAGCGCCTCAATCTCAGATGCGGCATTAAGTGCTTCAAGAAGGCAATCCGCCCTTCACGTACGTGCACGTGCTTCCGCTAAAGCAGTCCCTCCTGGCTAATTCACGCTCTCAACAGCTGGTCCGGTGGCCTTGTGGTCAAAGGGTGCTTGGATGTTCTCCATCTCCAACGTCGCTGGGTCGAACCTACCCAGGACTGATAAAGTCAGTCAGTCAGGAACGAATTATATTTGAGTGACATTTCACATGTTTACACGTCTCAAGGCCACTGTACAAAATTTCATCAAAATTATAATAATAAAAGTATGTAAGTAAAAAGCATTTGCTACAAAAATTACGTATAACAGGATTTTAAGAAATGCTGCTTAATTGATTTCTTAAAAATATGCGTTTCAGAAGTGTTCGTTATATGCGGTGGTAATGAGTTCCATGTACGAGAGGTTTGCACACAAAATGAACGTCCCCCGATAGTTGGGTACTTTACCCGAGGAACAATTAGTGTTTGTGTTGTTGAGGATCGAAGACCAGGGCGTCTTGAAGAAGTGTATTTGAAGTCGTAGGCCAGGTAAGAAGGAGCTTTTCCATGAAAACATGCATGTGTCAACGCTGCCAGCCTATAAAGCGGACGGATGTCCGCAGGAAGCCAACCCAGATCTCGAAGTAGAGGACTTACAGATGAAAAGCGTGAAGTTCCAAAAATCAAACGTGCACTAGCATGTAACACGGATTGAAACTTGTTAGAGAGTTTACGTGGAATACCAGCCAGGATAGAATTACAAAAGTCGACGAGAGGCAAGACCAGTGATTCTATTAGTTTGATAAGGAGAGGACGAGACAGAGAGCGGCCGATGAACGTATCTGTCGCAAGACACCAAAACACAAGGATGCTACATGAGTCACATGAGCACGAAAAGAGACCTCCGAGTCTATGATAACACCAAGACAGCGAACAGACGAAGATGGTTTCACCATATGATTTCCAACACGAATGGAGTCATTAGGAAGGGATGAAGCACGACGGGAAGAAAAAGCCCAAGATCACAAACATGTCTGGTGGTGGCTACATCTGTTGAGATTTGATAATATCTACATCCCGTTTACTAGTCCAGATGTCTTCGATCCGGATATCTGCGTCAACCTATGTATTTTACTAGTGATCGGTGTAAGTTGATACTAGATGAACTTTGTATGGCATGCATTACTTGAAAGAAGTTGATGTCATAAAGATATTTATATTCCGGTTGACAGTGTCGTACACTTGGATATGCCTGGACTGCTCTCAAATAGGTTTTCTAACTATTGTATTAGTTTTTCTCATGCCTCGATGCGATCTGGAGGTAGTGGACTCATGAAAGTAGTCCACGCTTGTGAGGGACCAGTCTATAGTCCCTGCAAGGACCTCTCATAGATCTAAGGAACTACGCATCCTTCTACTCACTGTCCCGAAGCTAGAATCCAGTGTGGGTCAACAACAAAGATCCTTTGACACGAATATTGTGGACTTATACTCACAAGCGACAAGTCACTGACTCCATCATTGAGATAGACGACGACAAATCATGTGATTGTGACCTTGATCAGTTGTGTACAGATAAAATAGTCAGTGTTCTCTTGATTTGAAACAAATTGTACATCCTGGTACTACAAGAAATACTGTTTTACAATACTTAGACAAGCAAGTCATTGTTGTCTCTGTATGCCTCTGAAAATGATCCTGAAAATTCCCACGTAGAAATCGATTCTACAAAAGGACATTCTGACTATTGTATGGTCTGTCCTATTCCTCGATGCGTTTGGACGTCGGCCCTGCTCAGCGCATGGGACCGATGTTCTCCTGTGTGCTCGTTCATCCCCTGTTCTTGCCATCGTGATCTTCGAACTTTGTAATCAAGTGATTGTCAACACTCATCCGTTTTCTCTTCAGGAGCATTTATCGCAAAAGAAACGTCTATCATCCATAATCAGTTCTCTACCAATGCCACACCGGGTGCCAGAAGTAAGTGTTTCTTCTCTTGAAGTTGTGTAGCATTCTTATCAAGTGACTTCCTTGTAGAATGTGTTACACAAAGGAAACAGAAGAGGATTGACATGGTGATGCAGACGATTGAGAATCAGAACGTCATCAGTGTGGTCGATCTCAGGAAGGTAACGTCTCAGCTCATCTCAGTGTCAGACCCACAGAATTCAATATTTTGTTTATCTGCATCGGTTTGCTAGAAGTGTGATTAATACGAAATTGACGGCACATAGAGGAACCTAT
This sequence comes from Prostheceraeus crozeri, assembly GCA_907163375.1. Taxonomy (NCBI): domain Eukaryota; kingdom Metazoa; phylum Platyhelminthes; order Polycladida; family Euryleptidae; genus Prostheceraeus; species Prostheceraeus crozeri. Next base: position 41,716 of record CAJQUW010004978.1, read on the forward strand.
TAAGTGGGCAAAAAGAAATTCCTAATACCTTACAGAGATAGGAAAAAAGTCGTGCGTCGCTAGCGGATTAATGTGAGTTCCAGCAAAGTGCTTCGATTGCCAAAATTCCTTCAGATTCGAAGAATTCAGATCATTGCCCACACGTTTTCTCCATAATGTTGGCCCTTCCGATCATTATTAAAGAAAGTAGCAGGCGTACGAAAATTAGTTCACTTGATGATTTCACATCCTCTCCTCGGCATTGCTCACTGTATAGTGCATACATTGAATCGAATGTTAGCCAGGCGATGTGTGTTTTGGTGTGTGCGAAGTGATATCACAGCACGCACGCATAACTCACTGGCTCTGGTGCCCTCCGCTGACAGCTTATTGTTTGCCATTTCCAATAGCAAGCGTTACACGAATTATCCATTCGAGAATGAGCAAGTTGTCCAATTCTGTGATGTGCCATTTCGATATTGAGGTTACATATAACCCTTCCTTTCTAGGAAACCGAAGCGCGCGCAGATGAATCTAATTCTGTGGGCAGGGAATTCCGTCATTTCTCTCTCTCTTTCCAGGTCATCACTGATTATGAAGCCGCTGAGAATCTGCCAGGACAGATGGACAGGAAGTCAATGACGAGGATTCTGGACCAATTGGAGAAAGATGGTCTCATCCGAATGGTGACGGTGAACATCGGTGAAAGAGTAAGTAGGCGCTTCTGTGCCTTCTTGATATCTCCGTCAAGTTTGCAACAAACATGCAACATTCGTTAGAAATCTACACGAGCATGTCTGATGAGCGTCAGTTTTGAAGTTGTCCTGCTCAATGTCAATGCAGACTGTTACGAATGTCTGTGAAGAATTTCACTGCCTTTTGTTCGAATTGAATTTTCGATTTTTTTCATTATTGAATGCCGTGTCGTGCACTTCAGAATTCTCTGTCTTGTCATGTGCGCTTGAGAACCATTGGTTTCAGGCTCGAGGTTTGGACTTTGCCCTTCAATAATTGTATGCAATTAGTTTACCAAAAATATGTTTCCTTGCCTGTCTATGCTTAAATTTGGCAGTGATTGAGTCATCCCAGGATTTCACCATAGCGAACTGCAACTGAAAATTACAGAGGAAGGAAGTAGATGGATAGCAATACAAGTAACACAATTCCTGATGTTTTTATGTACACGTTCACGTTGAAATCCCCTGACATTTGCCGCTGGGTGAATGCACCAGTAGCTGCTGATAGGAACTATACATGCAAAGTGCTAAAAAGCAGAAACTTTTGTAACCACGTGAACTACATGCAGCTGTATGGTCAAAATCTCGAAAAGTTGACAATTTGATGAAAATTTAACAGTGAATTGATTCATAAACTATATTCACCTTCAGCTTGTACATGAAGAGTACATCGCATTGTATTCATGCATCAATGTTGCATGATAACACAGCAATCCAAACTAGAATTAATTCACGGTCAAATTTTCATAAAAATCTATCGATTTGTCGAGGTTAAAACCGTATATTTTATGCGGCTACTAATTTTTCTATTTCTGGACATCAGCTTGATGCTCGGACATTCTGAAGAATTGAGATTTTTTTAGCTAAGATATTCTCCGGAATTCTGAAGGATGTGCCTACTCTACCTAGGGAGAGGATCAAAGCAGATTATTGCGTTAGGATTCATGTGTATCCCTGCAATTCGAGGACACAATACGCCGTCAGATTGTAAGGTTTCTGCACTTATGCTCTCATATTCCTTTCCAGCCCCACAAATTGGTTTGCAATCCAAATATTGACGAAACTCACGAAGATATCGCGAAGGCGAAGGAACTGATGACGTTCTCAGTTCCCAAATCAGCCAACAATTCTCCTACAAAGGTGATTAAGTCTGAAGTGTTCGAGTCTGACGAATGCATCATGGAAGACGATTGTGCACAACTTCCGCAATTCAATGACGAACCTCCGCATCCCGATCTTCATTGTAAATACAATTCGGTGAGTTCTTTCATGACCATTTTTGCGACTATCGGCTCAAAGTTTTCAATAATTATGAAATTGCTAAATGATATAATTAATACGTCTGTTTTCGAATATATAAATTCATCTCTGCTTGTGTGAGACATCGTCAAAGCTTTTTCGTTTTACATTTGAACAAAGTCCATCGAACAACTTTCCAGACATGCTTGTATACTGGAGAAGTAATTTAAGTAATATGCTCATTTACCCTCACACGTAAGGGGTCGCATTGTGCTCCTTATGTACTAGTGTTAGTCCTTGTAGATTGGGCAAGTTCAGACAGACATTGTTGCGTTCGTTAGGACAAACATGTTACAACAATGTGAACAATGTGACTTCATACACTCCATAAACAAAGATTGTTGCTTGTTCTTTGAACATCACAGACACTGCAAATTCCCTTCTACCCGTGACGTCTTCTGTGTGCAGCCGAAAATTTGGGAATACAGAATTAGCATCAACATCAACAAGAGTGCGTTACAGAAAACTCCCCAAGTTTAGGTCGATGCTTTCTTAAAAGTTAAGTAAAAAGTTTAACAGGTCAGACGGGCCTTCGGCGTCCAGCGCCTTCGAAACGGTCGATGGTAACCATCAACATCATGAGCATCAACATCGGCTATTTTCAATAGTTCTATCCATTTGGGCCCACTAAATTGTTTCAACCGGCTCCCCTCCGCCTGGTTCGTATGGCCTGACTTTATCCTCACATTTTATCGCTTCAACCAGAGTACTGTCATAAATATTAAACAGGGTGTCCACTGTACGTGAATTGTATGTGAATTTTGAAAAATATGAAAATGTACGTGAATTTCAGCTCAGTTGCGCAGATAGTGGTATTTACTGCTATTTTCTCCTACTTGATATCCACTGATCTTTGTTACATGTGCTAAATTTTTTTCTTCCGTTGTTGCACCAACTCTGACTTGGTTCTACAAAAAAGTATGTTACAAGAAAGAAAGTCATAAACATGTAGATATGTTCATATAATATAACCGCTACTAACAACGGGTCTGGGCTCAGACAAAGAAAATATAAAAACACAAACCCTATTATTATTACCCTTGATTTTTATAGCCGTGAATTTTGTTGTATTTAGAGATTATTGAGTGACCAAAAATACCATTTATTTGTGAAATGATGGCTTCAAAACAGCATCGAATGTACTTATATTATTATGTGTGCAGTGTGTATACAAGATAGTTCTGAAGAACTTTCTTTCTACTGTAAAGATCTCATTACTGCATTTCCTTGAGCAGTTGCTGCGGGTAGTGTTTTTGAATGATTTTGACTTAACCAACTGTCGCTTGCCGGGTAAGTAGGCCTGAAATAGTGGTATGTGAATTTATTTTATCAGATAGGTTGGACACCGTGATTAAAGAAAGCCTTCATTATCTCCGCACTGGAAGGCGACCCTTGGCCAACCTAATTTCCCGATCAGAAATTGATAAAGTGCTCTTCGATAAAATGGTCTTTTATTACACCATGCTTTTCGTTGTAACTGTTATCCGCCCTTTGGTATTGATGCCAAAGTCTAGAATAATGGAAGCATTTTTATCCTTTCAGAAAATTTCGGCGCGATACGGATATCTTCCTCGACATAAACGAAGGCAGATCCTTCATGAATATCTCTGGTATATAGTTTATTATCTTCCGAGGTATTCTCGACCTGTGGACGCCACTGAATATGTGAGTACTAGACTTTGAATGTGTCGATGTAATCACAGAGGCGATTAGGAAATTAAATAAAGTATGAAACTAGCTTTCTTGGTACCCGTTTGTAAATGCTAGGTTTTATAAGTGAAAAATAATCATAATATTTTGATTTTGATGAAATGTTCTTGATCGTCAGTGCTTTGTTCGTCATTTCGGATGCCTACCATACGATAAGTTGTTCCAGTCCTTGACGGAAAACGAACTTCCACCTGATTTTATTCGCTGGTGTTTTAGCTATTTTCGCAGAAGACAGAGAGTAACACTACGTGGTTTGGCCTCAATGGAAAAAGTCGCTTCATCCGGTGTACCACAAGGATTCGTTATCTCGCCTTATCTGTTAGCCTCATTTATGGGTTCTTTATCTCCTTAACATCCAGACACAGAAATTTTCAAATACGCTGACGACTTCTACTTGTTGCTTCCGTCGTGCAAGCACTCAAATATAGATGACAATATTCACTCTGAAATTAATAATGTTGCACACTGGTCTTATGATGTTTGGTAAGTCAGGAGGCTCAGTCAGCCTTTCCTGTGATCTCACGATAGTACCGGAAATCAAAATACTTGGAGTGACTTTCCAACAGAATCTAAAGTGGGATTCACACATCGACAACATTACTAACAAAGCTTCTCAACGCATATTCCTTTTAAAGCAACTGAAAAGGATCCCTGGTATAAGCAAAAACGATCCTTTGTTGGTGTACAAGGCATATATTTCAAGCATACTTGAATACAATTGCTGTTTATTTATCAATATGTCCAGAAAATCAAAAAGAAAGGTTGAAAGGGTTAGAAAACGCTGTCATCTTATCATATGTGGTCGATAGTAATTGCAATTCACTGCCTTCCTTCTTTGAGAGGGCAGACAAGATTGCTCTTCGTACGTTTTCAGATATTCCACGCCAAATGGAAACTTTCACTTATTTTATTCCTGACTTTCTTGCAGTTTGCTTAACGTTTTGACTTTTATTTGGTGATTTCCTATATCGTCAGTGTGCAGATGCCGTTCTCTTCCAGATCTTTCTATGATAGATATCACATGATGCATTCACTCACAGTCATGCAATTGCAATCTTCATTATTTTATGAATTTTGCTTGAATTAAAACATAACACCTAGCAATCTATTGGCTGTGATGGAGACCCAAAAAGCTTCAACATTCTCAATCTATTTGGAAGAGTGATTCGAGACAGCACTGTCATTCAAAAATGCATTTTCATTATCAATTTGAATGCAAACCATCACATGCAGCCGCAAGTCAATGTAGTGGCGATTGTCCATCACTTTTAGTTTTCAGCTCATCTTGAAATCGAGATAGCCAGCACATACTGCAGCGTGTCCAATCTGTAGCTTCAGGTCCTTGATTTAGATATAGCTAACTGTTCAAATAATTTCTACACATAAGATAGTACAGGCCATGGATTTCGGACGCTAATATTCTAAAGAAATGCTGTTGGCTTAGTGAACTTCCGATTTTCTCTTCTTTTGATGTTCTATTTCTTGCAGATTCCGAATGAACCGCCGGTATTTGTTGATGAAAGTTCTTGGAAGAGATATGTTGGACCTCTGCTTCCATACAAAGGTAGGTGAATGTAATTGTACATATTTTGCATTCAAGTAAATGACTTCTGGCCCGGCCAAGCTCAATAGACTACCTTTGTAACTAATAACTGCAACTTTGCGATGTGTTATCTCTGCTTGTGTACCGTATTTCCTCAGATAATAGCTGTCCTTCAGCCGAGTGTTGCAATATTTATCTGCAGAACAGGATGCTCTACATCTATCAATTAATAGACGTGTCAACTTAGCCATGCTTAGTTCTACAGTGCAATATGCAGGAGACTGTCATATATAGTTTCTGTGGATTTGATGATTATTAAACCCGTTTGACATTACAAAATGTTCATCGAAAACTTCCCCAATGAAAAAATTGCATTTGGCAGAATTAGGCATCAATGTTATGCAGTATGGCTTGTTTGGCAATGTCTCTTTGTCAGTGAACACATGCAGTGTAAAAAATACGGATTTCAAAAAGATATTGACCAAAAGGTCGGTCTTGATGCCATCAATCAAACTTCGGCTGAATGTTAATTGTGGTAGGTAATTTTTCTGCCAGCTGAATTTCGTAAATCATCACCACCAAGTAAATTTCAAGGCGTGTAGTGTGTGTAATTTTTATGTGCATGCATTTGTGTTGTGAATGTACAGGGCTGTGTGGTATACACCTACAACCAATGTCATGTATCCTATACCATATTCTCATTGACTCTTTCACTGCCCACGATTTTTCGATGACATCCTGCTGTGGCCCAAGTTTTTGCACATTTTACACCTGCGCAAACTTATTTTCAATGATGTTTTTTCATGTTCTATCATTACAAATGCTAGTCATATGTTATTGTATTTAAAGGATTTGCTGTCAAGGGCAATAAGAAAGGTGTTAAATCAAATTTAATTGTTTTTAATTGAATTAATCTTAATTGATTTTATATAATTACACTGAATTGGTGCAACAAAAACAAAAAATGCAATCAGATACATATTTATATTTGACATGCATATGTACTTTATAGGAAACACCGTCAACTTTGTGTCTAGTTAAAAATACTGTTAGCAGTATTTACTATACTTTACAGATACTGTTATCCCTGTCAGCAGTGTCAGTCCAAAGAACATTTTCATCTCCGGTATTGTCACGTCCTTCCAACGTTTCATCCTTGAATGTGGAGATAGAGGCGTTTCAAGACCTTCAAAGTATTGCTCAGCGTACAAATTGGTTTGCTGAACAACAGTTTCTAACAACTCATCCGAGAAGAATAACTGAAAATGCCTCATGGCGCTTTGTTCCCCATTCATAACCGCTTCTCCGCGTGGACCAGGATTGGTAGCCGAACAGGGGTGTATGTTAGGACTGCAGCCTGCCGGACTCCAGTTTTTGCATGTGGAGGACCTTCCGGTTGTTCATCTTCATCCATATCGTCTTCGGAGGCACTTGTATCATGATCAGATTGGTCTTCATCATCACTACTTTCCACGATGTCCTCTTCACTGTCAGAGTTTCCAATTATTTCTACCATTTCCTTCACAGAATATGCACGACTTCGTGCTCTACTTGACGATGCCATTTCGATCCTTGCAGAACGACGATGATCACCACAAATAAGTCATCCTGCACGAGCATCGTAATATCATGGCAGATGACACAGCTGAGTTGTACTTTCATCATGTGGTGAGTGAATTCCTTTGTCACTCTTGCATCGCAAAAGAAAATTACCAAAAACGTAGATCTACGTGCTTGGCCGCAGCGGGCATGAATGGTAAAACGTAGAACTACGTGCTTGGCCGCAGCGGGCATGAATGGTAAAACGTAGAACTACGTGCTTGGCCGCAGCGGGCATGAATGGTAAAACGTAGATCTACGTGCTTGGCCGCAGCGGGCATGAATGGTAAAACGTAGATCTACGTGCTTGGCCGCAGCGGGCATGAATGGTAAAACGTAGATCTACGTGCTTGGCCACAGCGGGCATGAATGGTGAAACGGAGATGTACGTGCTTGGCCACAGCGGGCATGAATGTTAAAACGTAGAACTACGTGCTTGGCCGCAGCGGGCATGAATGGTGAAACGTAGACCTACGTGCTTGGCCACAGCGGGCATGAATGGTAGAACGTAGATCTACGTGCTTGGCCGCAGCGGGCATGAATGGTGAAACGTAGATCTACGTGCTTGGCCACAGCGGGCATGAATGGTAGAACGTAGAACTACGTGCTTGGCCACAGCGGGCATGAATGGTAAAACGGAGATAAACGTGCTTGGCCGCAGCGGGCATGAATGGTGAAACGGAGATGTACGTGCTTGACCGCAGCGGGCATGAATGGTAGAACGTAGAACTACGTGGTTGGCCACAGCGGGCATGAATGGTAGAACGTAGAACTACGTGCTTGGCCACAGCGGGCATGAATGTTAAAACGTAGAACTACGTGCTTGGCCGCAGCGGGCATGAATGGTAAAACGGAGATAAACGTGTTTGGCAGTGAAAGAGTTAACAAGGATTTCACAAAAAATCATAATATCTAGGCTAAATTCCATAAGCCAAATGGAACTTCTTAGTATTCTCATTCAAGATCAAAAGTTTTTTAATGTTAACTATGTTTGCTTTCGAAGAAATGCGGAAGCCAATTTTGCACAGGTATCATGGAATCTATATTCATATCTTTTTCATAGCTATTTATTCCAAATTTCTTTCATTTTTCTCTGAACTTGAAAATCTAGAAATAGACGTGTTCTGACCGAAACATGATGTTTGAACTTGACTTTGAGTTTCTGCGTCAGAAGTTGAGAAGTCACTCTTTCAAAAGTATTATAACGATCTTTAACATACATAAAATGTAAATGTACAACTTGTATCATGAAGTATACCCTATACAGCATCGGATGTATTTCATTAGATTGTGACGTTTACTTCCGGTTAGACTTTTCTTGAAGTCAGGTTTGAGTTCGGTTCGGCCGCACTACAGAGAAGTGAGTTTGTTTCACCCATCTCATTTCCTCCTGTCATTGTTTGTATTGAATTTATGATTGTTGGTTATGTAACAGATGTCAAGTTGAAGAGAGGCGTTGATATCGACGGTAAGTGGAGAACTGTTTGGTTAAAGCTTGCAATCATGGCCATTTCGTATCGATTCATTTGCAAAAGTTTATATGCAGATTCGTTTCTGGGCGTGAGTGCAGCAGATATTATTGTTTGAGACGCTTTTATCTGTTTGGATGGTTGAGTTTGAATGATGAAGGTGTGCGTCTTGTGATCATACATGAGATTCTTCGAAATTCTTCAGCAGGGTCTCGAGATTCGTTCAAAAATACAATAAAAATGTTTGGGAAGTGGGTGGCAGGGTATCACTTAGTTTCCCGAATAACTAAGGATGATTGACGGTTTCCACTTGCATCTTATAAACGTGAGCAATAATTTGTCAGTTTATATAATTGTGTTTCCTTTAAATGATCACATTTTTGTACTTCTTTGTACTTGTGCTACCATGACTGGCAATTTTTGGATCATGATTACCTTTCACAGTTGAATTATTATAATCTAATCTTTTACACAGAAACCAAAAAGGTCATGATTTTGTGATAACTTCACTATGACAAATCTTTATTAGTTCACCGATTTTTATGAGCAGTATGTCAAAAGATAGCTCAGAAAATGCTCTTTTTCCTGATTCATTATCATACTCACATGCCTTCATTTTCAAAAATTGCAATTTGTAAATTGAGTGGTTTTCATGTTATGAGCACTGGTCAGCAAATACAATAAGGGATGCTAGTCTATCATAGCTCATTTTCAAGCTGAGAATGCAAGCTCTCGAATGATACATGGCACGTTGATGTGCGACACGATTGAAAGGCATGAGAATCGTTTGAACTTCAGCGAAAGTTAGGTGGTCCGTTTTGTATGAACAGCTCTGTATTAGAAATGAAGAATTACTTTTAAAATAAAATTTTCAAGTTTCGAATCATGGCTTCGTAAGCATCCTATCCATAGAGTTATGTGCATGCCGACGACTTATAAGTGTGAGCATTAGCTCAATATTTCTAATAACCTTGCTAAGTATCATATTTTGGAATATTATCAAGGTGTCAAAATTTGCCAGTCATGATAATCAACGTCCGTAAGATATCATGGTGGCACAGGTGTTGAGAAGGTCTGTGACATTGTAGTTGGTGCAGCTCCATTTGTGGAAATATCTCTTCCTGGGGCCTATTTCATGACGCTTACAATCATAGTAAATTGTGAATTGTAGCTTAAAATTGTAAATATTCTGTTTCATGATGACTTGTAATAGTAAGGTAGAATTATAAGCTGGAAAAGGGCATTGTAATTTGTAAAATTGTAACGAAGAATCATTGATTTCAGTTTCATGAACAATGTTGAATTGTGAAACTATGTAAGAATTGTAGAAAGACATTTACAAAGCTTGTGAGGTGGGTAAGATGAACCGAGACGGATTCAATCCTATCTTCGACATGCTCGAACTTGACCGCGTTGGTCCTGTGAGTCGCAATTTTTATAACCGACGGAACTTTGACGACGTTACCGACTGGGAGCAGAGATATCGGTTGCAAGCATCCTCAATCTCGTATATCCTTGAGCGAATTGGACCGCATTTGGAAATTGAAAATCGTCTTGGCAGTCTTTCAGCGAAACATGAACTTTTGACGACGTTGCATTTTTATTCCACCAATTTTCCCATTGATCCTTTATATCCAATGGCTTCCATGTTAGAATATATCGCATTCCATATTGCGAGTTTTTTCTTCTTGCCATCAGCAGGAGTGCTAAATTTCGCCGTCAGTTGTTCTTTATGCTCATTCAGCATTGTCAAGAGCTTCAATTTTTGAGCCTGTGTCAGCATTTTGATGGCTGTATATGAAGCGGTGATAGCACATTCACTGTGAGGACAAGCGTACTGCGGTCTTTTACAATTGAAGCCAGTCGATTACAATTCACAAATCGATCAATTGTCACTCACGAAATTGACTTTCGTCTTTCTCTGGCATTGTAAATTTGGCTTGTCATCGTAAAATTACAATTTACAATGATTGTAAGCGTCATGAAATAGGCCCCTGGTGCCTTGTTGTTCACTTTGATGTCTTGAATGGTGCTGAAATACGATCATACATCTTTGACCATTATTTTTCAATCATGTACTATTTTTAGAAGTTGTCATGACTGGTTCATTCATTCAATATTAAGCAGCCTTGTTAACCGTTCTCCCATTTGGTTGAAGCTTGATGCTACATTCACTGGTTGGGTGGAATGAATCCTAAGATAAATAAATTACTGAAATTCTCTGAAATATAGTGGAATGGAATATTCAAATTGAAAAAGTACCCACTACTTGGAGTTTGTTGATGCTGTTTTAACATTGTTCCATGAGCCGCTATTGGAATATGCTTCTTTCAGATGGGAAATATAATTACTTATTTAACCAGTCGTCGTGAGATCATTTTATAATCAAAAGTAAAGTAGAAAAAACTCCCCAAAGTTTTGGTCGATAATTTCATAAATTAAAAAGTATGAAAAATCAGGAGGGCCTTCGGCAATTCATTCCGTCTGTTACTGTCGACCGTTTGAAGGCGCTGGACGCCGGAGGCCCGTCTGATTTTTCATACTTTTAATTTGAATATAATTACTGACAATCGTTTAAGGTGGGGGCTAGATGCATAATTGACAGTTCTGTCAGATGTGACATATTTATTCCTCCCTTCAGTTTTTTTGGATCCAGGAATCCTTCTAATGATCCCCAAATCCTAACCTTTTCTGACAGCTACGACAAGCACGTGAAAAACATGTCACTGACCTGAAATGGATAGGAAGAACAGGGGTTGTTGCTGCTTTGGCCAAAAAAGATCAAGAAACGTTAAGAGAAGCCAAGAAAGAGAAACGCGCGATAATAATAGACAAAAGATTGAGTAGGGTTGTAGACAGACGCTGGAACCACGTCGCAAAGACGAAAAGGTCAACAACTCAGGTTTCTTCCTTTCCCTAGATCCCGAAGGGACCGGAGGTAAGTAGTAGGAAAATGGGCGTTCAGGACGTCCGACAATTTCGTATCTCAACAATTTCATACCTGCTTGTGATGTTAAAAAACAAAAATAGTTTAAATATGATAGATGTTTGAAATAGTTTAAAACAGAAACATGCATTTATATTCCAACATATTGCCTCTCTTCTTTTCAATTGAATAGCCTACTAAATGCGTCGGCAACACCAAAAGCTGTTTTTGCTTGAGAAATGCAGCAACTGTAGCAACGATAGCATGCTATTCGTGAATTAGCTAAGTTTATGTTTTCATTATACTTCTTAAATTTTATGACAGCGACTACATTCTGAAAATTTCTTTGTCATTCGCATTCATTGCCATGCATAGGCCTACATAGACCTTCATAAACTATTTGCGCAGTAGGCTTCAGCATCAAGCTAGTTTTTCTGTGGCAGCACGATTTAGCATGCGAGATTATCAACTTATCCGCACATGCAGAATGTTTAATCCCCCATTAGTCGGTCCCGGAACCGAACATGGTCTAACCAGGAAGGAGGAGGTGTTTTTGACATTTTGAGCTGTCAGATCATATTCCATCATTTAACTAAGTGTCATTATATTCACAAATTCTAATTCATTAGTATTTCTTATGGATTATTGAAGGCCTGAAGCTGCGTGAATGAATATGAGGTGTCATCTGACATTCTGTTCTACGTGCATGAACCGGTCCAAGCTCTGGAATTTTGTCGTGTCGTGCGCGGTGACATTGATACCGTAATGCTGAGAATAGGAATCACATGCATGAGCAGAGTTCATCAATGACATTTGGGTGTTTTGAATCGACATAACAGGTTAAATCAGTGAGAATAATTTGTCACTTTTCAAGGAACGAAGTTGTGTTCCCTCTCCAACCGTGATCTCCAAATTAGATGTTACAACATATAGCGATCGGATTATCTATGCAAATTCAATGATAGCTTTTGACATGTGTTTTCCTTAGTTACAATTTCGTTTGAATTATTTCATTCGATATATAATTGAATCTTGATTATTCTGCTATAGTGAATCTTGTTTTGCTCCTTAGTCTGTAAAAGTTCATGGAATACACTAAATACTACGATTAACAACAATGAAATTAGATAAACGATAGATCAAATTGCCATGCAAAAGATGTGCGGCTGGTAGGATTCGAACCTACGACCAAGGTTAACTAGACCTGCGCTCTAACCAACTGAGCTACGAGCCACTTACGCGACTCTGTCAATTGGCAGGATCAAACCCTCACCACCACACATCAGTTGTCAAGCCAGTAGTAATCAATGAATAAATAACACGTCACAATTGTGACCGCCGACATTAAGGCAAGTAGCGGGGATCGATTGTCCACCAAAGCATCTTAAACCATGTCGTGAATGCAATTAACAACAATGAAATTAGATAAACGATAGATCAAATTGCCATGCAAAAGATGTGCGGTTGGTAGGATTCGAACCTACGACCAAGGTTAACTAGACCTGTGCTCTAACCAACTGAGCTACGAGCCACTTACGCGACTATGTCAATTGGCAGGATCAAACCCTCACCACCACACATCAGTTGTCAAGCCAATAATAATCAATGAATAAATAACACGTCACAATTGTGACCGCCGACATTAAGGCAACTAATGCAAGTTAAGGCAATATAGTAGACAGCAACTCTCAAATCACAGCCGTACTTCTATCATGTCCATATGGAATACATTTGTAGGCCTTTCTAGAGGTCAATTCCATAATTTTGCCAGTTTGTATGCGTGGATCTCGACAAAAGTTTAGATATATTGTTGATTGTAAACTCGATCAATGGTATGACGAAGCCTACATGAAATAGAAAGTCGAATTCCTAAGGGACAGAACGCATGCATCGCTTCTATCGACAGTCGACCGGTCAATCTTGGGTAAAGTGAGAGTTACAAGTCTATTCAGAGGCTATAAGTGGGTCAGCTCTCTCCTCTCTTACTTTCCATATTATTTACAGATTTAGATATTACTTGTTGCCTACATTAGAAATTTGGATATTTTCTGTGGTCTATTTTCTTTCCCTATGAATTATCCAGATTTCTTCGTAATCTCCAGCCCGGTTGGACATAGTCAGGTGATTTTGGGTTGAATATAGCTTCTTTAAAGTTGAGTTTATAATCATGTAATAATTGATTTTTCAGATGAAGATCAATCTATTTGTAGTTATCTTAATGATATTGCAGAAATCATGAGGAATATATTCCCTAATTTGAATTTAATCAAGCGCATGTGATGATAACGACTTGATGCGAATCAGTTTCATTTTCTGTCTCTCTCTGATTAATAATTATTTCGAAAAACAGAGCTGATACGACCATCATCTTTATAGAAAATTAATCACATTAGATAAGATTGACGTCTGTAGTTTTATTATCTGATTCCTATAACAAGTCCGTAACAGAGACACTTAATTACCTTATCAGGTCGAAGTGTCCCCTAATGATAGATTTGTCATTTAACTTGTTCATCACTTAACATCAAATATAGGATGATTAAGTCATTTGTAAATTTACACTGTTATAGAAAACTATTTCTTTCATTTCTTCATGTCATTTTCATTCACATGTTGTGTTGCTCTTCAATAATACTTAAGGTGGAAAGGATTCGCAATTAGATGATGCTTTGTTTGGAAGTAAAAGGCAAGACCTTTCATGATTAGAATTTAAGTGTGAAACAAAGCAACTTCGCAAATTCTTCAGCGCGCCGACTATTGTTCAAATTATTGCCATTATAATTAAGGTAATAAAAATTGAATACGGAAACTTAACAATTTATTTCTCCATGATAACCTTAAAATAACGAGTTGAAGGATATGCTAAATTGGATTATTTTGCACATTATTTCCAATTATACTGATACATCTGTTGTATTGAGGTTATTCCTGCAGTAATCATTGAAAAACAAGATTTATTGTCACTGGCTTCACAGGATTTTTATTATACTTTGTAACACCCGATGTTTCGTATTTTTTCTCAAGGGTCAAATACACACCTGAGAAGTCTGGAAATACGAAATATCGGGTGTTTCAAATTACAATAAAATTCCGGTGAAGCCAGTGGCAATAAACACTTTTTCCAATTTCCAACTATGTTATCAAAGCCATACTTTGCGAAATCATTTGATGTATCTCAGAAATATTATCATTACAGAAAGTGAAATATAAAACCTCAGACAAACCCATCTAAATCACGACAGTATCGAGAGACTATTTTACTAATAATATATATAATTTGTTGTCAAAAACACAAAATCTTGAAACAGATACGGAACCAGCTTAGAAAATTATTTATTACGCCGTCATAGTATTAATCAAATATTAATTATGATTCCTGTCTTTAAGATTTGTTATAAACTTAATTACAGATTTTACTATTATACTGTTACGATTTGGTAAAGGTGTTTTGCTCTCGCAATTACAACTTTCTATAATTGGTAAAAAATAGAAATTGATTTTCTAGACTTTTGTCTATCAACGGACCTCCTCACGCGAAAAGAAATGTTAAAAAATGAAATGAAACAAAATGTTTCAATCATCAAATTTGACAATGTCGAAAGGCATGAATATATTTAAAGAAATTCTATCTTGCGGGCAAGCTCTCATCTTGGAGAGGCACTCTTCATAATAAAGGCCTGATAGTGAACAAGCGTTGCAGTGGCATTGTGGGCCGCCTGTCATCCGCAGCAGCTACATTCGTGTGCCGCCGGTGTAAAGGAGAATTGGTGAGTGATCATCTGGAGACGGTGATCATTTCACGGTCGATGAGGAAAGCTTTTCGTTACCTCGGTGATGTCATTGACGTCGGTGGAGGAGCAAGTGCAGCTGTCAGAGCGAGGATCCGGAACGGTTGGTGCCGGTTTCGTGAAATGGCTCCCTTCTTGACATCTAGAGCAGCTGCACTCTTAATGAAGGCAGTCATTTACAAGTCGTGTGCGCACCAGCATGTTGTACGGCAGCGAGACTTGGGCCATGTCATCAGAATGTTTGAGGCCTCTTGAAGTGAATGAAATGCGGATGGTCCGTTGGATGTGCGGAGTCTCCTCTCGCGACCGCATCTCCAATAAAGAGCTCAGAAGAAGAATGTGCCTGGAGCCCATCGGTGCCTCTATCAGAAGACGACACCTAAGATGGTGTGGTCACGTGGAGAGGAAAGACGATTGTCAGTGGGTGAAGCGCGTGCGGAAATTGCAAGTGGATGGTCACCGACCTAGTTGGACGTCCAAGGAAATCATGGAGCGATAATATCAAAGAAGACCTTCAAGCGCTCAGGCTCCGTGTGGAAGATTCTAACGACCGAGCGAAGTGGAGAACTGCCATACAAGCGAACCGTCGTACCCAACATGGACGTTAATTGGTATGAGTATAAGTAAGTATCACCGTAAGCAAGATTGCTACACTACCATAAGCTGCAGTAAGCTTTTCTGAAGTTATAGAAGACGTTCATTACTCAGTCCGCTGTAGTGGTAGGATGCTCACTGTTAATCCGTGAGACTCTGTTTCAATCCATGCTTGAATCTTCATTAGAAATACAGCTTCTCAATGAGATTATAAATCGCTGTTGTTTACAAAAACAAACACTTGAAGTTTACAAATTCTGCGGCTTCCTTCCTTTTTTTAACTTTCAAGAATCACGTCGAACTCTAGAAAAAAGGCCATGCAGAGAATATTCTGGCTACGAACACTAAAACGTTATGGTGGCAGTAGTCAAGGACTAACTCGCCTCTATCACACGTGCATTCGGAGCATTTTTGAGTACGCATCCCCAGCGTGGTTCCCATTCACGTCGAAGATGCTACATCAGGTCATCGAGAGAGTCGAAAAATGTGCTCTAAAAGTCATTCATCTTGCTTTGTCCTACGATGAGGCTCTTGAACTGAACAAAACACCTCAAATTATCACGCATTTGAACAAAATGGTCCTCACTCAATTTATGAAAATGAAGAAGACTCATCATCCTCTCCACCATCTTATCCCTGTCAGACAGGAAGACATTAGTCGGCGAGACACGAGAGGGTCGAACAGACTGCGAATTCCACGTCATCGTTTGATACGTCGAAGGAAATCCTTTGTGGTGTGTGCCACACAACTTTATAATTCAAACAGTGTTGTGTAGCTTTTTATTTTTTACGTGATCAGTAACTGTCTGTCATTTGAGAATAAAAAAATCTCTCTCTCTCTCTCTTCCTTCCATCCTAACTATGCTCACCGAGACTGATTTTATGTTCATGTAGGCAGACAAAGGTCAATAGACAAAGCTTCTAAGCAATCTCGGATAAGCAAGTCAATGGCTCTGGTTTTCACAAGGTAGCGCAACTAATGGAACGGCTTTGAATCTGACAAGAAAGTTTTTGTGATTCTTGATTAGAAAAGAAACAAATGATTTACGAATTTGATGGACAGAAAATAATCTAGTTATATGCAGGGTTGGCATATTTAAAAAAAACCCACGGATTTTTGGTGAGGTTTTTTTAAAAGGCGGCTGGGTTATTCAATATAGTAGATTGTGTTTCTTCTATATAAGGCCAGGACTTTTAAATGCAAGTCGCATATCATCAGATTGGGAGGTGTCAGATTGAGTCAGCAGAATGAATTTTGTATAGTGGATGCGCAGGAAGAAGCGAAAATCTTAGGTGAATTGTAATGCTATATATTACAATGGAGTGAGACTCGATAAGATAATTGAACCAATTAATTGATTATGAATCAATCAATCAATTGATATTGGGACATACAGCAATCAATTAATTGATAATTGGAATTGAAAACAATCAATTAATTGATATTGAGTTGAATACAATAAATTAATTGATAAATGAAATTCAGCGCAATCAATTAATTAAGGTTCAATTAATTTTTGATGACCCCTGACTGATGTCAAAGTTACTTACAATTTCATGTGGATACATAATTATTAGCCCATTTAGGCGTTAAGCCTGAATTACGTCTTCTTATCTCATACCGAAAGAATTGTCTCGGTAGTATAAAATGAATAAGACGTGTATTTCAGAAAATGAAGAAATATTCTTCCGAGTAACTTGATACTTAAATTAGAATACTCCGTTGAGCTTACGATTTGACATCAGACATAACCTGCTATCAATATCTGTCTCAAATTTGATCATGCGTTCATCAGTTGGTGAATGTATTCAAAAACCCACCTATTTAAAAAATCCATGGGTTTTTAAATATGGGTGGGTTTTTGCCAACACTGGTTATATGGTATACTAAGTGAGAAGCCCAATGCTCTACGCAATACTGTAGCGTTCTTCTAAAATATCATTGAGGTTATGCTTCTCAATACTTCCTCTTGATGGAAATGAACGGATTATGTTCAGAGTCGAGAAGGGTTTCATCAAGAAAGATGCAGAACTAGTGGTTGTCTTCGCCACAAAGATGTTTCACTACATTCATGCGTCTGAAAGAAGTTGTTTCAAAACGATGTGAAAAGTCCTACACCAGATGCAATTCTAAATCTCCAAGTATCATCCTGTTGGTGCAAATCATCGAGATACAAATGCTCCTGTTCCATGAGGACTCTGTACCACGAGTTTGCAGTTTAAAGAATCATGGCATGTTTTAAAGCTATGCTTTTTTAGACATTCGATGTGTGATAAACTTAAGCAAGCTTGATAAGGAAGCAATATTGAATTTGATTACATATTCCCGGCTTTCACAAGTCTATTCGGTGTTCAGATGGATATGACGGTCAGCACTCATTGTGCAGCTGTGCAATTATGCTCAGCACCTATTGTGCACATCAGCGGTAAGCAGCATTACCGCATGTTGTAGTTAACTGAGTGAGATCAGGCTTGTACTATCAAATGAATAGTTTTATTATGAAGTGGACAAAATAGCTCTTTTAACGCAGTGTCTTCTTTTCAAACAATGTCTTGAAACTGCTTTTTTAAACTAACAGGCTCTTTAACCTGTTTCTAAGCCGTGCTTTCTTTTCCTTTGTTTAAACATAATTGAGATCCCATTAAGCGATGGATATGACAGACTAGCTGATTATCGGCGTGAATTACTATTCACGAGAGAGCATGTTAATGCAAGTGAACCATTTATCTTACTGTCTATCATGTAAAAAATGCCTTGACCGCGCATTATAAAATAATTAGAAAATCTGGGAGTAGGCCAAGTGTTTATATTGATAGAAAATATAAAAAATGTATGAATTAGAAAAATTATTACAAGCTCCGATACGTATTTCATTGACCACCGGTCAATATCATCGGGGAGTATAAAAAGGATGATGAGTTCATAGTTTTAACTTAGTACAAATTTCAAAATGATATTGAGAAGAGCCTACAGATTGCATTTAGCAAAATAAGAAATTTCTGTAGTCTTCCATCTCAGCCCGGCTGTTTAACTTAGGCCTGCACTTATCTATATAAACAGATTCACGGAGTCTGAGATTTGCACTATCAACTACGTATACCGAATTTTGCACATTAAAACAGCCTTTGAGGCTGCCTACATATTTGATTTGTTCGCTATCTGAAAAGAGACGATGCAAGATGCTGGAATCAAGAAAAATAAAATGAATGTTTATTATAAATTTCATAACTCTATTTTCAAATCTCAGAAAACCGAACTATGAATGGTTCTTTCATGTGCAGCTCAAGACCTACGCATAATTTTTCAAAGATGTTGTCATCAGCAATTTTGATATATACAAGCATTCATCATGCCAATATGTTACATATCTGGTCAACGAATCTGGCATCAATGACCAAGTGGAATGCAGGCTGATCTCGAAGAAGCATAAAACCATTCAACAATCATGTCCAATAAAAATATACATGGACTACATGTGTAGTCTGGCGGAAGAAATTGGAAGATTGATTTACCGGGCTGATATAGGCCGACGACAACTCTTCGAACTCGAGAAGGCTAGAGGCAAAAAGTTAATGTAAAAGATCGCTCATAAAGCCGTTCATGATTTATTGCAGTGAGGGGTGTGTTGAAGATGCATTTTCTACAATTGATATCATTCTATTGAAATAGAAAACTGGTCATCCATGCATGCACGAGTAGACATTCTTGTGACCACAGATAGGCAGCATCATGCACGTCATGTGATCCTTTGATAATGAATAGTCTGTAAATAAAAGTTCACCTTAAGATTTTAAGGAACCTAGCCATATCTTCTTCGATTAATTTAAGTCCATTAGTCTCTAGCTATTAATGTATAGTTGTTATCGTCAACATTTGAATGTCGTTAGGCTCCACATTTTCTAAATGTACGTGACAGAAATGAGGTTGGGCCAATCCGCGCGGTCAGTCACGTTCAAAAAACGTGCATTCTTATAGCAAGCGGTCTTGAAGTGTCATTCAAACTAACTTTCATATTTCACACTTGAGCCAGGTACTAAGGTTCTCAAAAAGGGCAGTCGCCATAATTTATATGCCATATTTTTTGTTCGGACAAATTTAAAAGCGGTCAGTCACTGAAAAATCTCCTCAGAGAAAAACGTTTTTTTGTAGTTTATTGATACCTGAGCCAAACTATGCGAAATGTGATTTATTTTTGCTTAGATGAGATGTTCTCCGTGTTCGTCATACCAACCACTTATTTCACTACAGACTCTGATAATAATAAAAGAAACTTCCGATTACTTTTAATGCTAGACAAAGTAATGTCCGGTCTGTCACGTTCCAGGAGCTTTCGTTTATTGGTCAGTCACGCTCCAGGTACTTTCGTCTATTGGTCAGTCACGCTCCAGGAGCTTTCGTTTATTGGTCAGTCACACTCCAGGAGCTTTCGTTTATTGGTCAGTCACGCTCCAGGTACTTTCGTTTATTGGTCAGTCACGCTCCAGGTACTTTCGTCTATTGGTCAGTCACGCTCCAGGTACTTTCGTTTATTGGTCAGTCACACTCCAGGAGCTTTCGTTTATTGGTCAGTCACGCTCCTTTCGTTTATTGGTCACTCACTCGTTTATCGGTCAGTCACGCTCCAGGTACTTTCGTTTGGTCAGTTCCAGGAGCTTTCGTTTATTGGTCAGTCACGCTCCAGGTACTTTCGTCTATTGGTCAGTCACGCTCCAGGTACTTTCGTTTATTGGTCAGTCACACTCCAGGAGCTTTCGTTTATTGGTCAGTCACGCTCCAGGTACTTTCGTTTATTGGTCAGTCACGCTCCAGGTACTTTCGTTTATTGGTCAGTCACGCTCCAGGTACTTTCGTTTATTGGTCAGTCGCCTTCCAGGAGCTTTCGTTTATCGGTCAGTCACGCTCCAGGTGCTTTCGTTTATTGGTCAGTCACGTTCCGAAAAACTATAGAGCAGACACGAAGTAAAAAGGCAGACTAAGTTCATTACTAAAACATCTTTATATAACACTTAGCATTTCGCAAAGTACCTTTGTTTTATCAAACAGCAGTCTCGACTCTCTAGATTAAACTTGAAAAATATATACCTAGTTGACACATCCTGCGGATTGGCCCAGTTGCATCTTGAAAAATGGTCTAGTGACTATTTTCGCCTAGTATGGATGCAATATGTTGCTTTATTCTCAGAAAATAGCGCATTGAAGTTAGTTCTCGAATTTGCTGATAAATCCTCCCTAAAGTTAACATAAAAGTCAAATAGTGTTAAAACTCATTATTTCACGCTTCTCCTTGTATTTACTTAACTAGGTCATTTTGTTTGCCAATGTATTCCAATTTTTGTGTCATTTAATCTCAACATGAAATTTGTCATTTTTTTTTTAATTTCCTAAGCAAATAGAATTGAAATGACTGAGGGAAGACACTTCTATGAATGTATTGCTGAAGAATGTTGTTTGTTGGCAAGCGGAAATCGTCCTCAGAGTGATCACAGTTCATGTTTTAACGCCGTAGATCTTTGTAAAGGGAATTTCATCTACACGCAATTATGTTAGGGAGAGGTTTGTAATTTGAAGTCATGTGTGTAATCGCTCTTGATCTTCATCTCTCCTGCAATCTCTATGCCGTTTCAGCGATTCCTACGGGTTGGTGCGTTCTCTACGATGCCATGTGTAAAATGCCTCTTGCCATCCTTCTCTCATTGATTCAAATTCCGCACGAAATTCAGATGATTATGGATTTCCTGAAGCACCCGCAGCGTCGCTTTTACCCAATCATGCATTTACCAGAGCCCTTGACGAAGTACTTCCTCGGAAACCGAACCTTCATGCAGAGACTGTCGCAGATGGTGGAAAGTTTGAGTTGTATCGGTCTCGCGACGTGTTTGGGCGTGAGTGCGCAAGTTGTTCGGAGGAGGATGGTACTTTATTTGCACCGGAAAGCGAGTCTGATAGACACGCGAGGAGCACCTCCTGGAGAACTCTTCGTTGACACTTCGAAAAGTTATCCTACCATGATGTTTGATTTTAATAGTGAAGAGGAATTGTGTCGTTATTGGCATTTCGCAATCAATATCTGTTTAAACACACGCCTAGGTGAGCAGTAGTCATTCGCATGATTCTAGCAGAGCATTTAAAAGCATTTAATCAACATTTGGAAGAATTTTATTGACTTTATGTTCTCCTTAGTGTTTATGTTTCAAAATTCATTCTCTGAAGCCTTTGGATATACATTTCATACTTCTTCTCCATTCTGTCATAAGCTGTTTATTGCCGAAAATGAAATTCATATGTCAGTCGAAAGGATGGCAAGGTTGTTACTAGAAGATGCAATTCTTCCCATTATCTGAATATTTTCAGAGGTAGCTATTTCGTTTCGCGATGTAGTTTATTTCAACGTAGCAAAGTGCGTCAAGGTGACAAAATTAAAAAAAAACCTAACGACTAGTTAATTTTTAGTAGATGCAGAAGATGATTTAAAAGAAAATTTTTGTATCCTAAAATGTCTAAAAATTTGAAAATACTTACTAGAAGGACAAACAACGCTTCTCCTCTCCTCATGTATAATGAATTGGCGGGTAAGCCGTTCTGTTCAAAATCACTTATATATTGAAAAGATCTTATTTAACAGTCAGCCCATTCAGATGATAAGAGGACAGGTCTGTTTCCAATCAAAATACCAGATCTACCTAACACAGCGGGATTACGCTATCTAAAATCTACCAGGTGTGTAAGAGAATTAATATTAGTTCCTCAAGCTAAAACGTGAAATAAAATTCTCTAAGATATTCATACAAATTATTTGACTATTTTTAATGAGGTCATCAACAGGAACTTGGTCAGGACGATCGCGTTTCGACCGCTTAATCCTGGACGCTCAAACCCGACCAAGCGCGGTCCTGTACATTTAAGATGCACAGCCTCAAAAATTAAATTTAGAGAAGAGAAAAATTAGCATCTATCAAAACAAATAGAGTCATTATTGACTGAAATGTACCTCAGGCATTTGAAAGAAGGACAGAGTCCACCCAGTAGAGGTTATTTGTTAGAATAATCACACACATCCTTGCAATGTACACATTTATTCTCGAATCATTGTTCAAACGTTGACAATAATCATCGGAAGTACAATATGATTTAACTGTCCCATGTCCTAAATGTCTTTCCAATTATTGACCATTGTTAAGATGAGGTGAACCGACCAGGGTGCATCAATAAATATCAAAATCAAATATCTGTCAATTCGAGGTAATGAACGGATTCATTTTTCCTGAGGATGAGAGGTTATCCCGTTCATTTCTACCGAATGCCGTGAAAATTTAACTTCTAGATTCTTCTATTTTCAAATAATCAAAATTAATGGAATTTTGAGTAATTGATTTACTTGAATCTAAATGAACATCAAACGCCGAAAGTTCTTTAAAGTGACTAATTTTTGGCCTCAAAGGAAACAACAGCTAGCTAATTGTTGAAATGTATCACTTGCAAGCGACAGCTGGTTCATTCGGAGTTCATGGCATCGAATCAGAGGTAATTCGTCACAGCATCAAAAATGATTAGGAAAGTATTTTTTCAAACCAAGTTTAGTGATTACGTAGGCGTTTCAAGTCACGATAAAGTCTTCCTGATGTGTGCTGTGCCGAATTTGTATTAGGCTATATTACGAGAAGTTGACCAAATAACTTGGGATAGAAATACCTCCTGAAGAAATCAGTCACATAGAATATAGGAAATACATGGAGAAATAGAAACATTCAGTTTTCAATGTATCTATTGTGTTAAGTCATGCAAGCATCGATTTTCGTGCTTCGTGCATCTATCCACGGCTGAGAATTTGGGAGTACTTGTAGTTTTATTTTATAGTAGGTCTATATTGCTAAAAATCAACAAACTGTCTACAGAAAATAGTCCACTACTATAACCAGGTAAATTTTCATATCAGTTTTAATTTCACGAATTTTTCGTTTTGATTTGTGGTGTCCGTGGCACAGTGGTTGCGTACTTGGACTAGCGATCTCATGGTCCAGAGGTCGAACCCGGAAAGTGTCATTGGAAGTCGGCAGGAAGGGCATCCGGACTACAAAGCACCACAACGCTCCAAACAAAGTCTGACTTAAGTCAGCACCGTCCCAGGCCCCAGTAGGGGTAAAAAGTGACGTAAAATCCGTAAAAAAAATTAATTCAACCGTTTTGTTGTAGGACCATTTGTTGGAAACATAATTCACGTGTCAAGACAAGTAACCTGGCAATTGATAAATTTACCAAATCTCAACAGATGTAACCACCACGAGACATGTTTCGGCCTGTTGGGCCTCATCGGTCGTGGGAAGGCTTGAACCAGCGACGTTGGAGCTAGAGGATCTGATAAATTTATCAATTGCCCGGTTACTCGCATATAAGCCGAGTTTAGAAGTATAAAATACAATGCTGAAATCAGGGGGTCGGCTTATATGCGTATAAAACAAAATGAACACAAGGACAGATACTAATGCCAATTTTCCAGCTACACGTTTTCATCGCTATCTGCCTTTTTATTTGGTTGTGTGTCACCAGTGGCGAGCCGTAACCAAGCTAGAGGTAATGATGAAGCCGACGTCATTGGTACACGGTTTGGTTTCTTAGAAATAACACGCTCAAACAGAGGCGGCCAATTGGTACAGCGCGTGGGAAGGGGGACGAGGTGGGGCAAACGTAAGCACGCGGCCACTGAATTTAAAAGTGTGCTGAAGTTTGACAATTTTACTTGTAAATTTTTTTCTGCAATACACCATGTCTGGAGAAAAAAGAAAACGTATGTCCTATACTGCTGACTTCAAGCTAAAAGTGATAAAGGTCGCTGAAGAAACAAGCAACCTGGAGGCAGGAAGAAAGTTTGGTGTAGAAGAAAGCAATGTCAGACGATGGAGAAAGGATACATCACTGGATATTGCACCTAAGGCCAAACGTGCGAACAGAGGACGAAAACATGGACAGTTCCCAGAAATGGAGAAGGAACTCTTTGAGTGGTTTGAAGCCCAGAGACAAAATGGATATGGAGTGTCTCGGCTAGGAGTTCGTTTGCAAGCCCTCAAAATTGCACAATCCAAGAAATATGAAGAGTTCACTGCTTCCAAAGGTTGGTGCACACGTTTTCTGAACAGACACTCTATAAGTTTGAGGCAGAGAACGAAAATTGCACAAAAATTGCCATCACAATATGAACATAAACTTTTGGATTTTCAAAAGTATGTTATTGATCAAAGAAAGGCTGGTGACTTCCCTCTCTACAGAATTGGCAACATGGATGAGACACCCATGTGCTTTGACATGCCCAGCACAGTTACACTCAACAAAAAAGGTGAAAAAACTGTACTGATCAAGACGACTGGGCATGAGAAGACTCATTTCACTGTGGTATTGGCCTGTACTGCAGATGGTGGGAAATTACCTCCAATGGTAATATTCAAGAGAAAGACTCCCCCAAAGGATAAATTTCCCAGTGGTGTGATCATCCATCAACACCCAAAAGGATGGATGGATGAAGAAGGAGTGATGAAGTGGCTCGATCAAGTGTGGGTGAGGAGAAACGGAGGCCTGTTGAAGAAACCTTCTCTGCTAGTCTGGGACCAATTTAAGGCTCATCTAACAGAGAAGGTAAAGAGGAAGCTCAAGGAGCAAAAGACAACTCAAGCGGTCATACCCGGAGGCTTGACTGGCATGCTGCAGCCTCTGGATGTGAGCCTAAACAAGCCATTCAAGACAAAGACGAGAAACCTGTGGACACTGTGGATGGCGGAAGGCAAAGCTGAGCAGACTGCTAAAGGCAATTTCAAGCGACCTTCCTTGCCTACAGTTGTGTCGTGGGTGAAGACGGCTTGGGATGAGATTCCTACAGAAATGGTACAAAAGTCATTTCTGAAATGCAGTATCAGCAACAAGTTAGATGGCACTGAAGACGACTACCTGTGGCAGGAGGAGACTCAGGAAACAGCCTCAGACAGAGAAGATCATGCGGAACCAGAGGATGCAGATGAGGTACTGTGGGACGATGACAATGTTCAGTACACAGAAGAGGAATGGAGAAAGCTGTTTGGTGAGTCTGACGATGAGGGCGATAGTGACAATGATTTTCAAGGGTTGTAATTATTTGTAAGAACACTACGTTAGATTATAAACAGAAATGTTTAAATGTTATAGTTTTTTGTGAATAAATAGAACAAAATTAAAAAAACAATTTCTTTATTCATATCAAGATGTATAATTTCTTCTATTTCTTTTAGTATGTAACATAAAAGTAAGCATTTATCATCTTTACAGTAACAAATTTCTATGAACCAAAAATATAGTGTAAAATTAGATAAGTTGAGTACCGGCTTATATGCGGGTTTTTGCAAAAACTGGTAATTCTAAAGCAATTTTAGATGGTCGGCTTATATGCGAGATCGGCTTATATGCGAGTATATACGGTACTTGTCTTAGCATGTATTGAGTAGCGCCTGCGTGAAACGCCTCAATCTCGGATGCGGCATTAAATGATTGCAGAATGCATTCCGCCCTCCACATGCATGCGTTAAAGCAGTGCCTTCCTAGCTAATTTACGCTCTCAACAGATGGTCCGGTGGCCTTGTGGCTAGAGGGTATGCTTGCACGTCCTCTAGCTCCAACGTCGCTGGTTCAAACCTACCCACGACTGATTAGGCCCAACAGGCTGAAACATGTCTCGTGGTGGTCACATCTGTTGAGATTTGGTAATTAATCTGTTTCTTAGAAAAATATCTCTCAAGGAAAAACTGAATAAAAAAAGATGAAGTCATGTCTGCTCCACCACTGAATAGAAAAGATTGTAATTCTCATAGTATCTTCATGTGTTTCATCTGCAGTCATATCCGTAATGATTACTGGCTAATTATAAGACATCTGAAAATTGTATAAATCTACTTTAGCAGGAGAGATCTTGTAATGCTACAATTTTCGTACTGAATTTTTGTAAATTAATTTTGATTTTAACTCAACGTGCAAATTTTCCGGTTGCAGCATTGTAATTACAGAGTTGAGTATACCCAGAGAGGAGACATTGGGAAATGATTACAAGATCAAACATCAATTATTCCTTAATTTCAGTAAAAAATTCTTTTTTTTGGAACATTATTTTACACTTGTCTTGGTCATTATTGTGCGATCTATCTCATTGCAATTGAAGGATTTCCTATTCCGACCGCGAGAGAGAGAGTTACTCTAATGATCTCTATTATTCTACAACAGAAACAAAGATATCCTAATGACATCAGAAGTACATGCAGACATTGAAGACGGCTGTTAGAAATGTTGAATTACTTGAGCATATCATTTTATTGAATATGGATCATGGTTTTCAAAATCAGAGTCTTGTTCTGAATTGATGGTGATCAATAACTTTTGCTTAGAAATGTTTGTTATGTAACATTGACAAATCCTTTGCGATAAAGTGAGCTGTCTGTAAAATTGCCTATTTATCAGAAAATAAGTATGTATTGATAAATTCGATGATGTGATTAATACACGTAAAATAAAAAGTCAGCTGTTATGGATTGATCGGGCGATGGTTTATGTAAAACATACTCGAAGTTGAGTCAGAAACGGATCGGTCATGCTGAATCGCAACCATGGCTGTAAGGGGCTTCTTTGTCTTCACAGTTCTTGGTACGCCCGGTGGTGACGGAGAACACATGACACCGAAGGAGATGGACCGACTACGGAAGAAGTTGGTGCAAAGGGTGAAGAGCATCGAAGAATTGAAGGACGATGGCCATATTCCGTACGATAGGATGGGCGCAGCTGGCTGGGACGCCAGTGAACTCGGCTTTCGGCCTACCAGCTGGCACAGCAACGAAATGCAGATCAAGGCCAGTGGACAAAAAGCTCCGTTGGCGAACTTGGGCGGTCTTTTCAAACGTACGAATTAATTAATCTAATGAAGTGAACCAGAAAATGACATCGTTCTTCTTCCAGATTCAACCTTCGTGACGGATGTGCCTGAAATTCGCCTCAAATCTGATAATCCTTTCCTGCGACCTGCCCGGAAAAGACGTCGGGAACTGAAGCGGTTAGCAGAGGAGATGAAAGCAGGTGAGAAACAAATCTTGAGTGTTGAGGGAAGTGGCAGTGATCCATCGCGTGAGATATCTATTGAGGAATGCATAGAAATTGTTTAAGTGAATAATTGGATCAGTATTCTAGACTCACGTGACGACCAGGACATGCCCGCGTTATAGATGGCAAATCTGGTTCCCGGCCAAACTTCACATCGTTGGGCCACTTTATGAACGAAGTTCGTGTGAATCTAAGCAAAATCTGTGAATCCTAAAGTTCCAATAATAATGCCTGTGATACTCTATCGCCGTGCGACGTGATCTTTAGTCTCAAATTAATGGCAACAAAGAATGTCTAAATCTTGAAGTCATTCCAGTGTATGAGATGGAGCGATATCAAGAATTTTAATACTTCTTATAGGAGATAGTTTAAGCATAATTATCAAAATTCATCGATATTAATCTGCATATAAGTTTAGTGGAAAGAAATGCAATACATGAATAAATTGCAGCAATAAATGTCATCAGCAGTAAGACGCTTTTACTTGAAGTGTCTTCCCACGATAATCGATCATAAGTAAAGAAACAGTAGGCCACCTGCAAAAAGACAGCAGAATTTTACGTTGGCAAAAGTAGCCGTCTGTTTACTTGTTTCTATGATAAACGTCATTATAGCAGATCCATCTAATCTATTGATACATTGATGTGCATCTTATTGGCAAGTGGTGCAATGTCCTGTTACGAATGCAAATAATCCAATGCTCTCATGGCATGCTGTGTATATGATGACAAGAATAGCAATAATGTGATATAAAATGTGCCAAATCCTCAGACCCTTCGGGACCCTTCATCAATGGTAGAACCTTTGATCGATGAACTTCATCATTCTATTATTTTTCTCGGTATTTCACATATATGGGAGAGCATTCGATACATTCGGATTTAATATTATCGAAGTGTTACAAGTCTTAAGATTTCCATTTTTACCAGATATTGAGCCAAAGCTGATCAATTTTAATTCGTTGCCACAAGAAAGCTACATTGAGTTGCTCTTTTAAGAACTGATTGATCCAATGGTTACAGTAGCATTGCCTTTGTACACTTGCGGATTGGAGAACGCCATCAGTCCTCATTAGGACTACTTCAATTAATAATTTAAATTAGTAAGCATTACATTCTATTATCAATGACTGCTGGGATGATTTTCATCATCGTATGAGAATTAACATGTCATTTTAACCGTCACTTTGTCTTTAAATATATGAATCGGTCCTTTGCACTTGTTTTTCTGTACAAATTATGGCAGCTGGTCATATTTCTTCAAGAACTTATTATTTTCCAATGAAGCAAACCATCAAAATTATTTTATTTCTCTTGCAATAAAGTCTATGAGTCAGATTTCAGCACCTGATATCGGAAGAAAATCATAAATAGCTTAAAATCATATAGCTATTATCTAAGATGAGACTTCAGAAGCAAGAAACTTCAGACATAGACATTCAATCACGAAATAACTTCCAACGGGACGAAGGATTGTATCAAAAATTGACAATAAATAAATTAAAGCAATTCATCAAAAGTAATAATTATAGCTGGATGAATTAAAAAGTACTCAGTCAAAAATTTGATTGTAGTTGGAAAGAGCCAATATAGAATGATGGTGGTCTTATTTTCTTTTTCTTATTTCTTACAATTATTTTCAGTTAACATCCGTTAACTATCTTCAGGTGAAAACGATATAGAAAACCATATTTCCTTCCTTTTTACCTGAAGATAGTTAGCGGATGTTAACT
Source organism: Prostheceraeus crozeri (assembly GCA_907163375.1). NCBI lineage: Eukaryota > Metazoa > Platyhelminthes > Polycladida > Euryleptidae > Prostheceraeus > Prostheceraeus crozeri. The sequence goes on from CAJQUW010004978.1 coordinate 71,192, forward strand.
GAAATCAATTGTAAGAAATAAGAAAAAGTAAATAAAACCACCATCATTCTATATTGGCTCTGTCCAACTGCACTCAAATAATGAAAAATAGCCAAGACAATATATTCAGTCAAAAATGTCGGTGTCCATTGCAACTGCATCAAAGCTCGTGCGAATAGAAAGTTGGTGAACATCTTTGCTTTAAGTTATCACAGAAAATTCATGTCTATCTATGGTAAATAGATGTTTCAGGGCACTAATGCTTCTTCACTCGATGAAGCCTTCAGAGGATATAGAAATCTTAACAAATGAGGGTTATAGTAACGAACCAGTTATTCAACGTTTCATCCGACTATATTTCTCCTCTTATTGTTTCCAATGATAACACAAAATGTCTCATCTTACTCACTCAGAAGTATCATTTGAATATTTATCACAGTACTTATCTTTGTGTGTTCGTACTCATGCTCTAGTACAGAAATGATCGTTGGGTGATAAAAAGTAAACGAAGGATATGAAATTGACCCGATCTAATTGACATTTGCATTGTAGCTTTCAGTCATTTTGTGGATTTAATTTTTGCAGTTCATAAAAACTTCTGAAAATGACTGCAGGTAACGACTCAAATTTATTGAATTGAATTGATATCTTCTAGTTAGTCCCTTAATCTCTCAACTATCCTCACTTCAAGCAAATGAAGACGTCTCGAAATGCGGATTCAATTACGAATAGATCTCCAATACTCATCGGAGCAGTATTTATACGATTAATTTTGTAAGCAGCAGAATCAGTGAATTAATAATTCAGCAGATTTGTTTTATATTTTTGTACATTGCATTTTTTCAGATCCCTGATTGATGCATCTCTTATTCAGGGGCGTCGCTTATTCAAGGGCGTCTCTTATTCAAGGGCGTCTCTTATTCAAGGGCGTCTCTTATTCAGGGGCGTCTCTTATTCAAGGGCGTCTCTTATTCAGGGGCGTCTCTTATTCAAGGGCGTCTCTTATTCAAGGGCGTCTCTTATTCAAGGGCGTCTCTTATTCAAGGGCGTCTCTTATTCAAGGGCGTCTCTTATTCAGGGGCGTCTCTTATTCAAGGGCGTCTCTTATTCAGGGGCGTCTCTTATTCAAGGGCGTCGCTTATTCAAGGGCGTCTCTTATTCAGGGGCGTCTCTTATTCAAGGGCGTCTCTTATTCAGGGGCGTCTCTTATTCAAGGGCGTCTCTTATTCAGGGGCGTCTCTTATTCAAGGGCGTCTCTTATTCAGGGGCGTCTCTTATTCAAGGGCGTCTCTTATTCAAGGGCGTCTCTTATTCAAGGGCGTCTCTTATTCAAGGGCGTCTCTTATTCAAGGGCGTCTCTTATTCAAGGGCGTCTCTTATTCAGGGGCGTCTCTTATTCAAGGGCGTCTCTTATTCAGGGGCGTCTCTTATTCAAGGGCGTCTCTTATTCAGGGGCGTCTCTTATTCAAGGGCGTCTCTTATTCAAGGGCGTCTCTTATTCAGGGGCGTCTCTTATTTATCAAATGTTCAAGTTTTCATTCTTTCATTAGAAAAAGATGTCTTAGTTTTTTGCTACTATTCTCTTAGGTAACCTTTGCATTCCTCACTTAGGCCTATGTCATGGGCAAATTTCGCCAGTAATTTTTCTTACATATATACGCTTTATCATAATTCAGATATTTTGGAAATGATAGGAGTTTTATGGTTTGTAGTAGTGTATCTTGTAGACTCATCTAATACATTCCTATACCAGTACATGTTGGCCACTATACATGTAGACTAGATCTGAATTTACCGAAACGAAAATACCGATAATCAAGTAGTATTTACAGCAAAAGTTACCGACCGGTACATGACTCCAAATGCAAAGGAAGCTACCGTATAATGCCTCTTTAAATGGTAGATGAAGTAACCTTAAGTAGGCCTGCATGTACGTATGTACAACATGCATGTACTGCATGTACAACAACAAGAAGCCTTATATATTATACAATATTGGTCATGATACCCGGTATTTACTAGTAGACTGACTTATTTTACTAAGATAAGTAGGCATAATAATCACTCAGGCGGATGTAGCTACCACATTCCAATAGCCTGCATGTAATACGTCTATAGCAGTCTATTTTTTGTACACGCGTCCCTTATTCAAGGGCGTCTCATATTCAAAGAAATACGGTATGCATCAACAGTTGAACAACAGTCGAGCACTTGTGAACTCATTGTCAAGTGATTTTCTTTTATTCATTTGATACTCCAGTTGTTGGTGAACATTGTGAATACTGTAGGGCTGTACCGACTAATCGGCCAATTATTGACACGTTAGAGCGATAATCGGTGATCGGTACACCCCCAGTGAATAGTGCTAGTATAGTTTTAATCATATTACAATCACTCACTCATCCCGGTGTACGGACGCCCCCTCTCCTATTACGTAGGGGTTGGGTAATCACCACCAGTCACCACCGCTCCTTCGCAGAACATGAATAACAAGTTTATCTCAGGCATGTCGAATAATGTCTTCCAAAGAATTTCGTGTCAATGCGAATATGTGGATCGCACGGCTTACTGTGATCAGCACTCATAACTGTAAAATGAAAAATTGTAAATGCTTTCAAGTTATCAATATGGATAGCTGTTTTTCTCCTTTAGTACAGGATGTAAATTTATTGTCACAAATCCAAGTATTTCTAGTTGTAAAAGTCAACACGTTATTTATTTGATTTCCAGTGTGATCTTCGATTTGTTTGGTCCAGCTCAAAATACTCGACGATGAATGACAGTCTCGACATTATATAGACATTAAACAAAGATTATCATTCTTTTGAAAAAACAGGAACAGTTGAGCAACACGACTAGACGAGTGCCTGCTAATGTCTGTCTTTCCGCAGTGTTATGTTGCATGCCGTCTGATATATTGCCCGACATGCACAAAATTCCAATATTCTACATGTTGTGAGGCATAGTATAGTTTTATATCTGAGTGAGTACAGTTGAAAATCACTCAACCAAGGCTGTTTGGTATTTGCTGAATATTGAAACCATGTTATAAATTCAATGATGACTCTACCCCTGGCTTCTCTCCGTGAAAGATGAATTAATTTTCGTTCAGGGCAGCAAAATTGTTAGGCTTACGCTGAGGAGAACGCACAATTTGTTCCTCGAAAGGACTATCAGAATTGGCTGTGGTTCTAGTAAGCATTATGTTTCCTTATCTACATGTATATCTAAACTGTGTGTTGCTCATTGCTGTGACATTGTCAAGATACATCAGCTGGCTGATATATAGAAGAGCAAGATGAGGTCTTACTTGCTCGTTGGGTGGATGGTCTTTACTCCAAGACTTTCCAAATACATTTTCCCAGCCGGAAAATGACAGACGACTTGTACATCGAATATCTAAAGAGAATGACAACGATTGAGTCACCAAAAGACCCTTGATTCCCCGACCGCACTCGCCTGACCGAGGAATCGAACTGAAGTCCGCCGTGGAGACGAGCTTGTACATTGTACAGCTACACATGACTGACTTGTACATTGCTTTGTATTAATTCCGAGTTTGCCAACAATAGATGAACGTGAGAATCAACTATCAAATCAAAATGTATTCTCCTCCATTAAATCTTAGTAACGGAAACTGTGGTCTCTCTTTCAGTTTCCAATATGAAGCTTAAAATTAAGAAGAGAAAGTTCTGTAACTCAGACTTGAGATGAGAGATTATCACCTGTCAGATAGAATGAGTTGGATGCGGCTAGTATTAGGCTACGCAGGAATTATTCCTAGTCCGTAAGTGTTCCAAGATTTCTTTCTTGTGCTATATTTACATGTTTCCTTTTCAGAAACTCCAGCTCCAAAGAAATCTGCAAGAACTGCGGCAGTGCGACGTAAGAATATTTAACATTCTGATTAAGAGTGTTTGACTTGATATGCTTAGAAATGCAAAAATCTCTATTGAGAGTAAAAAAACGATGTACATGTTGTAGGATTAGGGTTGTTCTTTTATCAATACATGTTTTTATTGTCGTTGCTTTAGTAAAACAACAGTTCATATTTTCTCAAAGAATTGTAGAAAAACATTATCATCAAGGGAGCCAAGTTTAAATAGCTGCACAAAGAAATATGCCATCAAGCATTTTCATTGGACTTCCATATTCAGTGCTCTTAAGATGATTGGCTCTTTCATTAAAATCTTAAAGATTGCATGAAAATGAAAAGAACAAGTGTTTCTCTATAACTTTCTATTCAACAATTGCAATTGACCTGAAATCGATTCACTAAGAACTCTCTCCCTCCCTCTCGTAAATACATACACGTGTATAATAGCATCTAAGATTGATAGTACACATCATTGCCCCATCATGATCATGGGCAAAACAGACTCAAATTCTTCGTTTATTCATTGAAATCTTACGTTCAATTGAACATTTGCAGTTGAACAGGCGTCGGTATTAATCATTTTGAATAATTAGTAACAATGTATCCTTTTAATTAAAAAACCAAATAAGTATGCGATAAAAAAACATGTTTCTTAGAACCCTACATAGGTCGAAGAATCATGTGCTTGATAAGCATATTTTTCATTTTGTGAGGAAATTTCATTTCATGAACATGACTAGCATGAGCCGGATTGGCGCCGACTTCAATTGCCGGTTCAGTCAAGTCTGACTGACCCGAGAATATTGAAAGGTTTGATTACTGTAACAATTATTCAGGAGGATATTGAGGACATAGACAAACTTGATATTTGAATGACATTCTTATTTGCTCTTTCTCTCAGATAAAATAGATCAAATGCAATAGTAGATAAATAATATAATATAAATAAAGATGTATTAATGTATACAATGTGTAATAATACGTATAATGCACGTAGTTATGTAATAATACACGCATATTAGATATTGTGTGTATAATGCAATATTTAGTTGTAATATAATTTTTGCGTGTAATAGTTATTATATAATAACAATGATATATAACACGTATGAATATACGTATGTAAGACGTACATGCGTATATATCCGTTTATAATACACGTTTATGAAATACACGCATGTATATGTATAATAAAAATGAACAAATAGATCAAATGCACTGATAAATGCAATGTTTTCGATTTCTGTTCTCGATCGTAATCAAAATTCTCGTATAGAAGATGTCAAATATTTGCAGACAAAACGCAGCAGGATGCTGTAGATACCTCAATCTACGAGAATCGGAAGCGACTGCGATCACGATGGAGTAAACAGGAAGATTTTGTCCTCCTTATGTGCAAAGTGGCATCCTTTGTTCTCACAGATGTATGGAAACGCGAAAAGTTTTGTGTTTCTTTGCGAATTATCCGCGACGTGTTGCACACACAAGTCCCAGATGTGAGTTTCTGCCATTGAAATGTTAATCATGGTTTTTTGCTGTATACGGTAATCCAGTACCAAGTCATGTGATGGCAGTTCAACTGCTTTAGATTCTTATTATTGTTCAAAATGTTCAAGACTATAAGCGAATTGTTTGCTTCGTTATTACCGTAATGTCTTATCTCGAACTTCATCTGTTTGTTTAACATAGACTTAAATTGCTTAAGTTAAAGCGTTTCACTTGTTCTCTGCGTGAACATAGAACACGTGATGGAATCACCGATTTAGACAGATCGTCTCTTCTTGTTTGACTAGAAAGGAAACATTGGAACATGTAACGTTAATGAAATGACAATCTGCTGACGTAATACCATAGCAATCGAACAATGAGCAGTCAGTTTAACATTGAACACGTCAAATTGTGCAAAGTTTCAGTGACTGTTATCAACCGGATCACACAGCAAAGAGATACAGTCGATGTCAAGTTCTACAGAGAAGTTTGTGAACGTTTTTTCATGCGCCTGCTAACTTTTTTAAAATGATCGGAGGGCCCAACATTATCGAGAAAACTTTTGCGCAATGATCTGAATTCTTCGAATCTGAAGGAATCGTGGCAATCGGAGCATTTTGAAGGAATTCACAGCAATCTGCAGGCGCACGACTATTTTTCCTATCTCTGCAATGTATTAAAAATTTCTTTTTGCCCACTTATTAAGTTCCTGCATGTGTCATCTGTTTGTATCAGTTTGCACTTCTAGCAAAGTGATACGATTAAACAATCTAATTCTGTGGGTGGAATGATTCTATACGAATGATTAAAACTTACAACTACGTCAAAATCATGCCACAGGTAAGGACTATGTCAATAAGATCAATCAGCTAAAGTCGGAGTTACAGTACATATATCACCATTCAGAAATGCTTCAGAAAGCGAATTGCGTTAATCTCAATAAGAAAAGTCTCTTTTTGGGCACACAGATCTGTACTATGGTGTCTAATAGTCACACTCTGCGCCACGGCGCCACTGCAAGCTGAAAATTGGTTTTCAAGTTCTTGAAAACTTGAAAGCAATGAGCTGCATTCGATAATACATTACTTTTTCAGAACACGAAGTCAAGTGGCGGGTGACTGAATATTTTGACTAACGCAATCAAATTTCTTTGGATACTAGCGCCGATCAAAAATCTGTTGACATAGAATTGTTGCTACTTCTGCTCCTATATCTTTGAGTTCGATTTTCAGTCAAATGAAAAAACATTTTATATGCAATGGGATTCAAGAGGTAATGATTATGTACTTGAATTTTTACTTTTTGGGACTTCTCACAACTTTGGTACAAATCATCCAAGTGTGTGAAGTGTTGTGGCGCATTCTGGCATCAGAAATATTGATGCAATTCTCTTCATGAATTTGCTTCCAGTGCAATTTGCTAATGGAATTCTGACATCTGTTGTTTCTTGACGATTCGCTTCCTATCTTTTTAAAAGGAGAATGACATTTAATTTATTTGTTTTTATGTCCCTTACGGTTCAATGAGTTCATCAATCTGTACTGCAAAGCAACAAATGTTCACCTACCGATATTTTATCAATCATTCCGAATAGTCACGTGATTCTATGTTTCCTCTCATGCTTCATGGAGTCAACATTCGACTGATAAATTACTGCCATCCGCTCTTGTGTTCATGTTGTTGTTGACTATGATGTGAATGATTGTACAGTCAAATTGTATGTCAGCTATTCTGATCTGTTCCGACTTTTCAACTGATGATATTCAATATTTAAATCAGGGATGCGGAGTCGGAGTTCTATGAAATGATTGGACACCGGACTCCGGCCTATAACTAGACCCGAAATAATATAATACAAGCAAATTATTTATCATCGTGCATAGCTGTCAATGTCTTGATGTCAACTTTCTCCGTCAAACAAAAGTGCAGAGACACTGCTGCATGCAAAGCTTGTAGTAGTTGAGGGAATGAACCGTGATAGTGGAAAAAGCATTGTCTTTTCACTCGGCGATTTAGTAGAGAAGACAAGCCTTCCTAGCCTCGAACACACCTACGCACGAAAGGTCACATCAGAGACAGAAATGAAATATTAGTCTGTTTGAGAACCTCTTGCCCTTACGTTAATCGTGTGTGATGGCTGCTCAAAAGCGCATTTTAAAATCGACAGTGCAGTCATATTTTTGAAGAAGGGGGTATTTTCCTGTCTGGTAGAGACTGGAGAAAACCCGTGTGAAGCACACATCAACAAGATGGCAGGAGGCGAGTCGCATGCATCCAACTGAAGGCGACATTTGATAAACTTTCATCGAAAATGATTGATAATTGATACAACAATGATCACTAAATATAGGTTCAGGTAAGCCTATAATGATCTATGATGTAGGCTACCAGTCAATTTTTCAAAATACTAGGCTTATATACTTGCCACCCGGAGTCGGAATTAAGGTTTACAATCTCGAGCCGTTTTCTCAATCCCGGGATTTTCGAGACTGGCTAATCGCAATCCCGGGATCTCGATCGAGATTTATGTATACTGTATATGTTTTTAATCATTAAGTTTCAAGAAATATTTCAAAAGACGATACGTGCTTGTCAACTGATGTGATAATGAGTATTGGCAAAAGATTTTCTATATCTGTGTAAGCAACTGTCTGCACCATCTTCACAATCATGAAATGACAAGTAAAATGAAGTCTATTTTGTTAAATTTGATGTAATATTAGCTGAGCTATCGCCAACTTTGTGTTTCGAAGACTTTCTGTCAACGGTACTCACTTATCAGTTGAGCATAGGCCTACATTCACTTAGAGAGCAAATGCATTTTTTGACATAACTTCTGAACCACTGGGTCGATTTTGATGAACGAAACATTGTCTTCATCACAACAACAAGATGAATACAACTGCAATGTCATTTTGTCGATAACTGATGATGTTTTCAAATTGTCTTTCACCGTCAATTAATCACCGAGACACAATTCGTTGTCGATGTGTGAAAACCAACACAACGCAGCTGCAGTAGCAGTCCGGTGACCTGTCAATAGAGCGAATTCGGGAGACTCACTGGGTTGAATGACGGTTTTTCCCTCAAAGACCGCAAACCGCAAACCTAGCTCTGTCTGAACGAGCCTTGAACGGGCCTTTAGTCGTTATTTTAAATCGTTGTGATTTGTCTTTCAGCTATCAATTTACGAAGTATTTTCAGTTTACAGAAGCAATACTAGTAGCAGTGTCACAACACTGTTTATTAAGCGTCTGAACGGTTTGTGTCACGGCATTGATTTAGCCCAGATTTCGCGCTGCTCCTCGGCACTAATGTCACGACACTAGTGTCATCGTGTGAACGAGGCTTAACCAGCTAGCTCGGCAAATACAGCACATTAGCAATTTATCAAACTTGGAACATAAAAAATTTAGATGCATTTTCAAAAAAGCCATTCACTCTCTTAACTATGTCACTTAGAAGGAACTCAGGGCCAATCTTTCAAATATCTCGAAATACCTCGAGATCTCGAAGACGTAATCCCGGGATTTTTAATCTCGGAAATAGGGTCGAGATCCCGGGATCCGAGATCCCGGGATTGTAAACCCTAGTCGGAATCCTGTCAAAATGATAGGACTCCGCATCACCTGATTTAAATATTCTTTTTGCATTGTATATCACGTTCAGGGACTTTCTAAATACCAATCTAAAAGCTTGTAATATGTCATACAGTCATTTTCCTCATCTTTGTAGAATGTAACATTCATGTAGAGTTACGCATCAGTGTAAGCGATATTCTGACGATATTCCTACTGTTCATGCCTTCGATGTGATAGGCGCATGTACGCAGTCCATCAACCACTATTGAGACCTCTCGAAACGACAGACTGACAATTATCGATTTCATTGTTAACAGCGACCGATCAGTGTGCATATTTACTCGCCACATAGGGATGAGCGCATTATCTCTTCCTTGTAGTACGCTTACCGCGTATCAGTTGTGATATAAAAGCCAATAATGGAATTAATGGAATAATGCCTGTGACCTTTTGTTTAAGTCTGAGCAGTATTCTCGGGCCAGACTTTTAACTTCGAATTTTTCTGAGAGCGGTGCATGACTGCGTTCAATTCCATCAAGAACAGTTGGAACGAAACTTGATGCAGACGCTCTCCGAATTGGAATTTCTCTTAGAGTTGGAGCTAAAGTTTGCCAGCGGTAGTGGAGCGGAAGTAGATGGACGTGGATACCATCCTCCCTCTTGCCGCTACAGCAAGGGCAGATTTCCTCGGCATTCAGCTTTGAATGACGTGATCAAGAACCGAAAGGTGTTAACAGATCTGACGGCAAGCGCCCTGATGGGATGACTGTCTTTCCATATCAAAGTGGACAGTGCCTGTTATGGGACGCCACCTGTGTAGATACCTTGCAATGTCATGTCCGGGGGCAGTCTCTACAAAGGCCGCAGCATCAAAGGTTGGAGAAAGGTAGAAGGCGAAGTATGAAGAACTGACTCGCAACGAGAGATACATCTTTCAACCAGTTGCATTTGAAGCATCAGGAGGCTAGTGGCGAGTCCACAAGACAGTGTGTGAGACTGATTGGAAGGAGACTTTGCGTTGAGTCTGGTGACCCCTACCAGACAGAGTATCTCTGGTAACGACTATCTATTGCCGTTGCAAGGGGAAACGCAGTCAGCATTCTTCTTAACAGTGCTTCCAACTGACTTTCGCTTTCGTACAAGGTGTATTTTGTTTCAGGATAGTTTTTGTTCCTCTATATTGATAATTGCTATAAATACTACAAATACATATTTCGTATACTCATAATGGAATATGTTGTCAGTATCGCACACCAGACAAATGAATCAGTTCAGTTATGAAAACCAATCCAATAGTTAAAACCTCCCTTTTCATCCTTGTAATCACACCCAATCGCCCTCCATGGACGTCACTTGAATCCCTATCTACCATCGGTTCATGATATGTTTCAAGGGGAATTGAGAAGTTGTTTGGAATTGACATTCTGAACTAAGAGGTGCGTCTGTTCAGTGGGGGAATAGTGGTAAACATCTCACTCCAGCCTGTGTTCCGCTAACATTGCTCGCTTGGTCAGAATAACAGGCAGGGCTGAGATTTCTGCGGAAATTTTGCCTAAAATGTATTGGGTCCTGAGATTCGTTGAAAAATATAATAAAATGATAAGGGTATTGACAAAACTAGGAACATCAGTTATATCAACAGTTAGTGCGGATGAATAGTGTTGATGAAGCGGTTTTCCTTCATTCTCTATATATGATGAGAATTACGTCACACTTGCCTGTATCTACAACACTACAACCTTGCCTCATCCGTGGTTGTTTGCCTTTTTCATTGCTATATTGTTGTCTTCAGCATGAGGTCGATTGATATTCATTACTAGAGTCTCATCCATTGAATATTAAAGCTGACAGAAGAGAGTCAATTTGTTGCCTCCAGTTATAGACTATAAAACTTGCGTCGCGTCAAAAGCTGTTGGCTAATTGCATCACAGTTCGCCGAATATTTTAAGACGACGACTCATATGGATCAAAGTTGTGACTTTTGTGCCATACTTCTGTGACGTTTTTTACGCTATAAATAATTGGGTACTTCTATTCTTCCCCCCAACATTTTTGTTGTTGACATCCGAGAGTTTTGCATCGTCTCTCGAGGCACGATCTTCTCTCGCTCCTAAGGACAGTCTCACTACTGCCGCAAGAGCGTTGAGTGTGTAAGCTGAGCTTGTAGAACATTTACAGCCTCAGAATTTGGACAACTGCTCGTCATTGTCTGTAGACAACAATCCCACGGAGTTCATGATCACAGCTGTACCTTGTGTTCTGACTGAGTATCCAAGGGACCTGTCATTCATCCCAGGGATGTGGAGTCCTATCATTCTTATAGGACTCCGACTCCGAATCTGGGGGTTGATAGGACTCCGGCTTTTGATAGGACTCCGACTCCGGGTGGCAAGTATATAAGCAGTTTTTTGAAAAATGAACTGGTAGCCTACATCATAGATCATTATAGGCTTACCTGAACCTATATTTAGTGATCATTCCCGTATCAATTATCAATCATTTTCGATGAAAGTTTATCAAATGTCGCTTTCAGTTGGATACATGCGACTCGGCTCCTCCCATCTTGTTGATGTGTGCTTCACACGGGTTTTCTCCATACTTTACTAGGCAGGAATGTTCTCCATCCTTCTTCAAAAATATGACTGCACTGTCGATTTTAAAATGCGCTTTTGAGCAGCCATCACACACGATTAACGTAAAGGAAGAGGTTCTCAAACAGACTAATATTTCATTTCTGTCTCTGATGTGACCTTTGGTGCGTAGGTGTGTTCGAGGCTAGGAAGGCTTGTCTTCTCTACTAAATCACCGAGTGAAAAGACAATGCTTTTTTTCACTATCACGGTTCATTCCCTCAACTATTACAAGCTTTGCATGCAGCAGTGTCTCTGTACTTTTGTTTGACGGAGAAAGTTGACATCAAGACAGTGACAGCTATGCACGATGATAAATAATTTGCTTGTATTATATTATTTCGGGTCTAGTTATAGGCCGGAGTCCTATCATTTGATAGGACTCCGACTCTGACTCCAGCAAAAATTATAGGACTCCGGGACTCCGACTCCGCATCCCTGATTCATGCCATTCTGTTGTAGTGTCACTCAGTGACAGAATGATGAAGTCTATCCTAAATTCAATGTGACTAAGTTTGACGAAATTTGATGATTTTGGAAAATGTGGGGGGGGGGGAGGAGAAGAATAGAAGTACCGATAATTGACATTGGCTCATTAATAAGTCTTTCTGACCGAGATAAGCAAGTCTATTAAGACGCCATGAATACATTGAAATCCTCGGGATTATCAGATAGGCCAAATCTAATTTTGAGACAGATCCAATCACGGAAAAAGTTTGATTCCTTGCAAATTTTGTAGATAAAGAATAAGGCACAGGTTTGGAAGTTTTATTGCACGACATGTTTCGGCCAGCTCTCTTTCAGGTGCAACGCTGGACTGACAGGCATTGTACAAAATCTACTTTTTATGGAATTGAAATCACAATTGACAAAAGGCATACTACACTGAACCACAGAACAAGAAAATACAATCAGAAAATCAATATACATGTAGACACAATGAAGGTGGCATGACGAGGACAGGCTTATTGAAGTCACTCACTGACACTCAGATGAAATGAAGAAAAATAAGATCGTAACAAACACATTATAATACTGAAAGTGGACAGTTTGAATACAAATTAAAATGTAAATGAAAGTCAACATAAGATAAAGTTATGGATAATAAAGCTAAACGTGAAGTGAAAAGAACGAATAAATAAATAGTGAAAAAATAACGATTAAAAATAAGAAAGGAAAATTTACAAAGTTATATAAGTAGCTAAAAATCGTAGAGAAAGTTATTTACCAAGGCAAAAGCAAATCAATGATATGTTCTTTTTAAATACACAAGTCTGGACAAAATCACTTTATGGACAAGGCTTCCAAAATACGTAAAAGGTAACGCCACTTACATGAAAACAAAACTTTGAAGGCTTGCTGAACATCTCCCTGTGAACAATCACAAATCTGTAGATGTCTGGTGATCGCGCTGATTGGAATTGCCTTTTCTCAATTGTGATTTCAATTCCATAAAGTGTAGATTTTGTACAATGCCTGTCAGTCCAGCGTTGCACCTGAAAGAGGACAGGCCGAAACATGTCGTGCAATAAAACTTCCAAAACTGTGGCCTTATTCTTTATCTACAGATCCAATCGTTATCTTTTCATGGCGTGATCTCACCCCTGACAACACTCTACATAACCTGTGTCCTCGGCCCTGGATGGTCGCAGGTTCGAGTCCTAGGTCGATGGAATATTTGATCTAGCGTGATTTCATTTAATTCTTTGTAAATTGCAATGTAAACAATTATAACTATATTCAGACGACTGTCTTCTTCATGTTTCAGTTGAGTTCTGACAAAACCTCATTGGCGTGTGGGAGAAGAATTTATTTCATCATCAAGTACAAACCCCACATTTTCACCAATTTTCGCGTATTTGCCACCTTGGCGATGGCAAAGAAGGTAAGTTTGTGATCAGAACTTTAAGATTTGTTTTACGACCTTGCTGATGTTTTCATCCCAAGCTGCACTCGAGCACCTGTTTTCAGATTGTAGAAGGAAATGTTGAAACCCATTATTTATCCATACATAATTGCACGCTTTTCCGGAGCTGAAGTAGGACTTGACATGTTCTTCTCACCTTATCTAAACAATATTCTGCTTTATTGACAGTTCATTTACGGACGTAATTTCATTAGTGAATCTCAAACTCTGCGATCTCGCAAATGTCATAGCATTGAAATGCAAACAAGTGAGGTGTCAGATTTTATTTACTCTAAAGAAAATTGGGAATATGAAATGCTTTTAGCAAATGAATTCAATGCAGAACTGCGAGGCTCTCCATTCTTCCTAACAACCAAGATGGAGGCGTTTTCTCAATCAGAGTTTGAGGGAAGAGGACGGTCCTATAAGCCAAAGGTATCCCTCAGCCTGAGGTGTACCGGTGTTTTTCCTGCCTTATACATTTTCCGGTAGGAAACTATAGCTTAGAATGGCTAGAACTATATCTTCTCATGCTAGAATTTCCGTAGCATTGCTGTGGTTAACCAAATGACATGTTCCAACTCATCAGTGAACACATTGGCGCATATAAATGAGTCTCTGGTTGTATTTACAATTACAATTACAATACTTCAAACACGCAACTACTGTAGTTTCACCATTTGAAGCAGTCTGCGGTCATAAAGGTAAATATCAATGTACCATGCATATCATATTATTTATCTATGAATCGTGTATATAACATAATAAATATGATTTTTATTATCAATGGACGTTCAGAAAGGAAACAAATTTAATAAAGGAAAAATAAATTAAAATGAATAATTTTGTGAATGAAATATGACTGATGGACAAAATGTTGTTTTTAATCGAGGCATAATTTCAGGAAATTTTATCATGATTGGGGAAATGTAGAATACGACATTATTTTTCTATACTTAATTCTTTCTATACTCTTTACATTAACATACATAGCATGTGACACAAACTGCATCAAAGAACAATAATATACGAAGTCTGCAAGACGGAAAATCTATACCATCGGAAAATTAAACTATAATTACATTTTCCTATTGCGGAAAATCTGTCTAATATTCTGTTTCCGATCGGACGCCAAATGTGTGGGAAATCATGAAATATAACACCGGCCAAGTGTTCCTGATGATCTAATGGTATCGGAAGTGGCCGTCCATGCTACAGCATTTGTGTTTCGCTCCATATTCTAGAATGAATGCAATCAGACAATGATCCAGAGTCGGATCCGTGATTCATGTTCCACTTTGAGATTCGTTCTTGGACTATCGAATCGTGTTAATCATTGCTCAATTTATGGAGAATGACAGCTTGAATATCAGAAAATGTTTTCAAGTTTCAACTTACTTTCGATTCTTTGTTTACTTATAATCCTCTTCAATACAAGATATTTGACGAGAAATCACAAAATTGTTAAACTGTCTATGATCCAATATCCATTTCTATGTCTTTGCTGAAACACTAGCTCAATTTCTATCAATTACTGAAACCCTGCGATCCTTCGTTTCGGCTCCCAGGAATCAGAGCTGGATAATACACGATCACCGGCCACTGGATACTCTAGTGAATTGACCCATGGAAACGACACCATCGCCCCGGCCTAGGGATACCTGGTTGATCCGAATCGTCCCCAATGTCCAAAATGCTACATTGACTCACGAACTGTCATATTTTCCAAGCCTGATCTGAAATGTTGTTGGACGGAGCATTATTGGCAAACTGTGGGAATGCCTGGTATAATTATAGTAGTATGAATTATTTGTGCGCAGTGAGAACACATTTCGAAAGAAACAATGAAAGGATTTTAAATGAAATTAGCTGCAGACAGACTCGCAAGAATTGCTTCATGAAATGTTAAAACCAAAGAATATTTACAAAATGATGAACGATCTTTTTTATCGCTCAGTCTTGGTAAGAGGGCAGCACAAGATGCAGCGTTCTTTGACCGAGAGGAATGTTGCAAAAAAATTCGCAGGATGACAACAACTGAAATTTTTAAAAACAAATTATCCCATGCTATATTTCCAATTTTCACATTTTTTGAGATAAGCTCATTATTTCTAAACTCTCTTTCCGATTAGAATGAGTTTCCTCACAATCACATCTCCGCATTAGTGCAGGTGAACATTCCGCGCGCCGAGGGTTGTAGAAAATGAACAATCTTTGAAGTTATGTGACTTAAAGATAAACTGTCTATCTCTGCAGAGCGCACCTGGGGGTCAGATCATTTGTTACATCAGCAGAGAGGAAGAGTCGAAATATATGAGTTATGAAACACCTCCCGCTTGCTGCAGTAATATGTTCCTGATGAGCGCTTTCTCCCTCAAAACTGTTTCTCATAAAATGTGATTTTCTGACGGAAAATATTTAAGAGATGTCTGCGTCCAACTTGTCATTGATGGGAGGAATCATTTGAGACATTAATGAATGAATTTGACACTAAGTGGGAAATCTGAAACTCATTTCTCTTCCTTTTGTAGAACATAGTGGACAAGTTTCGAATTGGCAGAGAAGAATGGAGTAAAATGTATAAGGAAGATCGTCCTGCTGCGGAAAAACTGTTTCAAGAGTTAGCCAAGATATTGATAGAAACTTTCAGGTAATGCGAATCTCTTTATTGCGGCTCTTTGCTTGTTAGAGTTCAGCAAGTCGCAGTTTTCTGTATCTAATTAGAGGTGGAGATCAAAATATATTAAATATCAAAGTATAAGCCAGGAAAAGGCCACACAATTTATGAGTCGGACATCCATCGGAGGACACACAAGACACAGCGGCTGTCGACATTATCCAGCGGATTTCACTAGGGCAAAATCCCGTCCTTGGAGACCTGTCCACATTATACGGCTGTCCACAATAACCCTATCAACAATAGGCGGTGTCCACTGTACTATTTGTAAAAATGAAATAAGACAAGCAAGAAGACAGGCTTTGTTGTCTACCTTGGAGGCATTGAAGCGCACGAGCTCTGCGACAACGACTACGTCACCGGAGGAGGATTCATCGATTCGAATTTACAGATGACTGATGAATCACTTAACAGCGTGCTAACTGCTAAGGCTGTGACTCTGCTACAGGCATTTCTACAGACAATAGAACCGGTTAATGTCATGCCGCATCTACAACAGCGTGGAATTCTGCATGCTGCGTGCAATTGTGACTGTGGCCAGCTCTGCTACAGGCATTTCTACAGACAATAGAACCGGTTAATGTCATGCCGCATCTACAACAGCGTGGAATTCTGCATGCTGCGTGCAATTGTGACTGTGGCCAGCTCTGCTACAGGCATTTCTACAGACAATAGAACCGGTTAATGTCATGCCGCATCTACAACAGCGTGGAATTCTGCATGCTGCGTGCAATTGTGACTGTGGCCAGCTCTGCTACAGGCATTTCTACAGACAATAGAACCGGTTAATGTCATGCCGCATCTACAACAGCGTGGAATTCTGCATGCTGCGTGCAATTGTGACTGTGGCCAGCTCTGCTACAGGCATTTCTACAGACAATAGAAGCGGTTAATGTCATGCCGCATCTACAACAGCGTGGAATTCTGCATGCTGCGTGCAATTGTGACTGTGGCCAGCTCTGCTACAGGCATTTCTACAGACAATAGAACCGGTTAATGTCATGCCGCATCTACAACAGCGTGGAATTCTGCATGCTGCGTGCAATTGTGACTGTGGCCAGCTCTGCTACAGGCATTTCTACAGACAATAGAACCGGTTAATGTCATGCCGCATCTACAACAGCGTGGAATTCTGCATGCTGCGTGCAATTGTGACTGTGGCCAGGGAATGACCATCACGTACTCCTATATTGGAGTACGTTTTTTTTAATGTGACGGGGTGCTCCGATGGATGTCCGCCAGTTAAGAGATAGGAAGGTGCTTGAATAGACCCTGTGCCATGAATATGATTTAAGTTGTGGAGCCAGGGCAAACCAGATGTTCCGTTGTGAAAAATGCAAGTCATGACAAATTACGATGTATTTCGCTTACTACTGGTGACCATGCTTACCGGTGGTAAGCGAAATGCATCGCAATTTGGCATAACTTCCGTATTTCACAACCGAACAGCTGGTTTGCCCTGGTTCCACAGTGCATGATGCAGTGAGTGACTCAGGATGGTGGATTGAGGAAGATTCGATGACGCCCTCAGACAAGATGTTGCAGCTAACTATAAGCCAATAGTGTGACCAGATCATATAAAAGTTTGAGCGAGGACATTTTCTGCAAGTCTTATCTGCATCAAATAAAGTCATACTCTTCTACATACAATTGATGACAGGTTTTACAATCAATATACGAAAAACTCCTGAGAACTTCATGTTACTACTCAAACTCTTTAGATTTAAATAGCTGTCATCCTACGGCTTCGGGCATTGAAGATATCTAACTCCGGGAAGTCTATGAAGAAGCATTCATGCCAGGGTGACACCTGTTAAAACCTCCCCACACCCCGACCTGGTGCCACCCTGATTCATGCATTGGTTGAGTAAATAGCTGCTTACTTTATCGATGATTCAGAAACCTGTGGGGCCCTAGTCATCTCCTATGACTACTGAAAGGCATTTGATAAATTGAGAAGTGACATAATTGTCAACAAGTTAGCAGAATGTCAATTGCCTGTAAATTGTATCAAGTGGATCTTGAATTACTTGACAGACAGACAGCAATATGTCTCTATAGGAACCGCAAGGAGCACCTTAACCAAAGTTAATTCAGGAATTCCTCAAGGATCAACTTTAGGCCCTTATCTATTTGCACTATCGATTGCTACTTTCAGGGTCCTTTGTGAGAACTGCAATGTGTTTAAGTACGCTGACGATACGACTTTATGCTTGCCTATATTCACATCACAGACGAATGATCACATTATTGCGGAACATCAGAATCTTATGGAATGGTCTGACCAAATGGACTTAACGATCAATGCTTCCAAATGCAAGGCCCTTTTGATCCCGAAACGAAATTTTCCCGACCATCTGAGCTTGAATCTTCCTGACATTCCCTGCGTCAACTCCCTTGACTTACTTGGAGTTCGCTTTAATTCTCGATGGAATTGGTCTGACCACATAGACAAAATAATTGAGTCTGCTTCAAAACGTATGTACGCTATGCGTGTTCTCAAGCCGTGTATCTCAAGCCGTGTATCTCAAAAAGTGACCTTATAGTATCCTTATATCCACCTTAAAAAGTGGTCTTATAGTATATAAAACTTTCATACGCTCTGTCTTTGAGTATTGTTGCCCAGTATTTGTCGGGTTGTCTAGTACTGATGCTGCACGAGTTGAACGTCTTCAACGCAGATTTCACCGTCTCATTTGCGGCAACGAATGTCGAAGTCCTTGCCTGGAGTCTGTACATTCTCGTAGAAATGCATTGACCGATAAATTCTTTCACAGTGTAATGGAATCTAGCCACATTCTTCACGAACTCTTGCCAACCATGTCTCGTGCAGGTCGTTTTTTGCTTCCGGAAATCCGCACTATGCGACGTATGAACTCTTTTGTGCTGTATGCCAGTAGACGCTATAATGACCATTTTTGTCGCTGATCTCACTGCAATATTCTTTCTTGATCATGGATGTTCTTGACTTTTTTTCTTTGTGTAAATTTGATGTATCTTCCGATTTTCATTTTTAAAGAATAAATACGCATATTATTATTATTATTACTTTCATTGCATTTGCTTAATGTCGCACATTTCAGAGAGCACGAAGAGTGTGGAGTTTTGCTGCCTCTTCCCAATTCGAGTAAAGAATTGAACAGAAGCTATGAACTTCTGCCGTTAACAACCATGAAATCTGATCCTCAGAAGTTCCCCGATGTGACCAGTGGCCGAGAAATCTGCATTTTCACACTCTACAACTACATCCTGGTGAGAATAGAGATGTGTGCGTGTGACTGATGGCCAAGTACTGATTGCTTCACTATTTCAGGGCTGTTTTGTAAATATTCCTGATGAGACCAACACCCTGGCGGCTCTGCAGATGCGAACACTCTTCTACCAAGTGTTGAGGCAGTATGACAAGCCAGCGGTCAAAGAAATCTTCGACTTCCTTCACAACAATTCCATCATCACCAAAGTCAAAGGAGAGGTGACTTCATTATCCTGACAGGGATTTCATTGTAGTGATAAATAACCTTTCTCTTGTAGCAAAATTGGAAATCCGCGTTCCAACTGAAGGTCACACAAAAGTGAGTCTTCACACGACGTGCGTTATGTTTTAGAAGTATAGAAAGTTGTACAAAATGAGGGATCCGTATCCATCTTGCAAGTGGATAGTTAGATCTTACAAATAGTCCATCGATGTTAGGTTAAAAATCATTAAGCATTTTACCTCGGAGATGTCGTGGACTCAGAGGCAAGCGCAAAAGGAGCGGTTTGGACTCGCATCGCGGCTTCATGGACGAAATGGAGAGAATTGGCCAGTCTTCTTACCAACAAAGGCATCCCATTGAAGTGTAGAGCCCATGTGTATGAGATGTGTGTAAGATCAGTTCTCATCTACGGCGCAGAAACGTGGCCCCTCAGACTAAGGCTGGTTGAACTTCTGAGAAGTACTGACAGACGAATGCTGAGGTATATGGCAAAGGTCAGGTTGAAAGACAAAGTTACTTGCGAAGAAGTAGCCAGACGCTGTGGTTTGCCCGAACTTCCAGTCCGCCTGCGGCAAAGACGTCTGCGCTGGTTTGGCCACGTAAGAAGAGTCAATGGTGACGTCATCAATGAAGTCTACAACTTGTCAGTCGATGGTTGCCGTCCACCTGGAAGACCTAAGAAGACTTGGCAAGCATGTATCCATGAAGATCTGGAGTCTCTGGAGGTGTCGGAAGACATTGCTGTAGATCGTTCGAGATGGAAACGGGTCATCGCATCTACGTCCAGCCCCGAAGCCGGGAAGAAGAGACGCAAAACCAGGAAGTAGGAAGAAGTAAAGATTTTACATCGGCTCCACAAATCGCCCGTTTGCAGACCGTTATGCAGGGCATCGAAGAAGTGCTGCAAAAAGAGACAATGAGAGTGCCATCTCGTATCATATTGTCCATTTTCATAATGATTGACCCTTTCTTTAGAAGATTTTATGATCGAATCTATTGATCGCTTCAACGACCCTGTTCTTACCATGATTGCTGAAGCGAACTGTAGCGATCTGACACTGAATCAAAAGCATGACCTGACGAGCTATTTAAACCCATCGTCTTATAGGCTGTACTTGGATGCATATAACTAAAGCCTAGTTTCCATTAAGATTCGCTTGTTCGAACGGTTAAGCGAATTGTGCGTACGCTTTGTATTCACTCTAGGGAACTAAAATTCGCGTTACCGTAAAGCGGTGGCTGTATCGAGCAATCATGATTTCTAAGGACGCCGCCAAGCAAAGCGAATAGGGATTCCCAGAAGTAAAAAATAGAACATTGAATTATAGTGTTTGAGGACTGATGAGTATATCAGGTAGGGTAGTTTCTCAGAAAACACATAGTACGTGGCAGATGGAGTGTGATCAGCGTTGCGCATTGGCGATTTTACTATACTACAGGCGATTAAAGAAGAAGAAATCAAGGAAGAGTCCACGGTTTTGGGTTCGTTCAATATATCTACTGAGAAGTGAACGAAGCGAGTATAGATTATTTATCGAGATGCTAGATCACGACAGTGAAATGTTTTCCCGATATACTCGAATGAGTCCAAATGAAATATAGATACCTCCTTCAACTTGTCAGTCCTTTGATTTCTCATTGTGGGCCACGACAACCTATTACTCCAGGTGAAAGACTTGCCATGACTTTGAGATTTTTGTCGACGGGAGACTCTCAACAGAGTATTTCGAACAGTTTCCGCGAATCGTATCACTGAGAAAATCTAGAATATCGTAGTAAATCCATTTTGACTGTGATGTAGGTGCACTACCGCTGGTAGTTTTGTTGAATTTCGTTCGTGATTTGACGTAAGTATCGCGTATATTTTTCCATTTTTTCTTCGCTTGATCGACTGGTACGTTCAATTTCTCTCCAGGAGTTATCTTTTGCAAAATTGTTCCTATAATCAGAATCAGATGGATCATACAAATGTGGCTTGTCCAGTACAAGCTCCACCAAAGTTTCTGTTTCTATTTGTTCTGCTTCGTTCTTCTCCATCAGCGCTCCGTATACCCCTCGATGATGCATTTAAATGAATGAAAATACTGCTGTGGGATTCCCTGAGGATTATTAATAGAAGATTGGTTGGATTCGACAGGCATCGTGACTCATTTTTCGCTTTGTTCGCTTCGCAAATGAAGATAGAAGCGACTTGCCACATTCATTGAAGCGGCGTCGCAGAAGGGAGAGGCGATAAAGCGAATTCTAATGGAAATCTCTTTTTTTGATACAAGGCGAAGCGAACGCGAAGCGAAAGGGAAAGCTGATGGCATGGAGTAATTTACCAATCAGCAACCTATTTGATAATTTCGTGTTAGTAAGCGAATTTAATGGAAACCGGCCTTAAGTCCGTGGTGGACGAAACATTGGGATTTTGTTGAATTTTAATTGAATAAAGTGGTCTGAAAAAGCAGGGAGATCTTATTTTTTGATCATCTGTCAAATAATGAAAAATCACCTACCGTATGATGCTGTCATTATTGAAAGTCATGCCTTGAGGGGCATCTTGCATTTCCGTCAAAGTTTGAATGCTTATTTGTACTTAAATAGGTCTCGCATATAGGCAGGTACTGATAGTTGTACAGAAATGTATTAAAATCAGCGGAACGTTTAAAGTCATACATGTATGCGTGCAGCTGACATGGTGCAGCTCAATAGTCTTTCATGCATCTTTGCGTGAATGGGATTCTCCTGATTGGGGTTAAATGTGTGATACTTTTATGTACTTCGAAGTAGTAATCTGACGCTAATCGAGCAATAATTGACAGAGACTTCCCTAGGGATTATTAAAGATGTACATTTATTCACAATTTCTCGGCCTGTTGTAGGGCAATTCCAAATAACGCACAGTCGTCAGTTCTCATCATGAAGCAATGCGACTGTATCCATGAAAATTGGACCATACCATGCCATATTAGTCTGAAATATCAATCACTTTTCAAATATTTAATAGTTGTCCCTCTTTCAACGCTAGAGGTCAAAATGTCAGTGTATCCGCAGACGACACGAGGTGTGAGGAATTCATGCTAGGATTTCACGCTGATTTCTCACACGTGCTGTATGATGGCATGACATAAGTAGGAAACTACTCTCATCATGATATTTTTATTCATACCCAAGTTATATACAAGATTCCATGCTATTATTTGTCCTGCTGCCGAAGCTGTCTTAAATTGCGGACATTTGCAAGTAACACATTTCGTTTTGTAAAGTTCCACATATCTGATGTATGGAATCATAGATGACGTGAATATGTAGCGATTTCTAGGAAATCAAATGAAATCATAATATGAAAATCTCATACATTTCTCCATAAAGCATGAAAATGATCTGATTTTCTGGGGAAAGCGCTATATTCCATGCCTCTGATTTAAGTACAATACGTATAGGATATCACACTGATTTCAGTAAATAAACGCTGAGAATCTACGAGTATCACAAGCTATCTATTCTCCGAGCCTCAGAATAGATAGCTTATGATACGAGTAGATTTTCAAGCAGCGTTTATCTTCGGAAATCAGTGTGATATCCTAATTTATATGACCAATATCTTAAAGGGAATAGAAATTCATAAAACTCAAGCGTTTAACACTGCAAATGTTGACAACATGAAACACATGTTTAGTGGAACTTTCTCAAACTGTGTATTCAATGTCAAGTTTGAGAAGTAAGAGATAATGTGACATGACTCAGCATAGTATGATACTTATTGTTGATACATTATTAAAATTTGTTCAATTTACTAATTTATCATAGTTTTCAATATTTTACTATGGATCTATGTACCCAGTAGAATAAACGATTATATTCTATCGCTAAATATCTACAATTCTACTGATATCGGTCATATAAATGCAGCTATATTCCATGCCTCTGATTTAAGTACAATACATGCAGTACATTAGTACAAAGAACGTATAAATGCATGTTTGCGCATGATCATGCCTTTTTTCTGTAAAGGCGAAATATGTAGGAGATCTCTGGTAGTATGACATGACATTGGTTAGGATTAGTTTCGATTCATTTCAATTCAATAATGTCGAAAGATGATCTGACATATTCTTTGGACGAGGTGTCAGAATCCGAGTCCATAATCATCCAGTATCAGTCCAGTATCATCTACTCAAACATGTGGGAATGGCTTCAATTTCTGCTGTTTAACCTGGATATCGAATGTCGGCATTCCGGCATTTATAGTCGTGTTGAACCCCCTGAGTAGAGGATTAACGGATATTTGAAGCTCTATAGTCGACGACTTGGAATTTGATCAAATTTAGAAATTGTCCGCATTCAATGTTGCATGAGGAATGAATGACGAGTGATTAAGTTTTCATCGATTTATCAAATCTTCCTACTTCTGATCATTAACAACACACAGGTCATGAAAATGTTAGAATACAAAAAGCTTCTGAGAAATCTCAATCTTCACAAGATAATTATCAAAAGATTGAAGGACTGAAAATATCAGCATCTGATGTGATTGGAGGAAATGCAGTGAAGTTAGCACTTCCTAATTATCAAGCTTGTCCTGACAATTCACTGCTAAATGTTCACATTGAGGATCAAAGCAAAAAATTACTACGAACATTGCTGTGATAGCACGAAGTCGCGCATGCAACTTTCACATAGCATTGTGCACCTCTTGACTAACAACAAAACTGCAAGCATAGAGTAAATACAGAAAATTAGACCAATCTACCAGAAGTAAGTTTATTTTCCGCAAATATAATAATAAAATGTTGACAAATACATGCATGTATGAGAATGAAAATGATGAAGACAACTCTAGCATTGATGTCTGTGTCAGAGTGACATGGGGACACACTGGCGAAAGAAAATCAATGCCGTCCAGTGACCTATAAAAGGACTAGTAGAAGGCCACTGCGCAAAAGCACATAAAACAGTAACAGTCCGCATAATGTACTTTTTGAAGTAGATGAGCGGCGTTTCTATACAGCTGTATTTATAAGATATGACAACGATGTGTTGGACTGACTATTGATGTCATTGATTGTCAATATGAAAAATGTTCTGTCTATATCGCTAATACTTCTGTACACGGAGCAATTTAGATTATATAATTTCTATAGAAGGAAATGGATTCGTTTGTCACTGATCACAGTGAGTTGCTTTCGAGTGATGTGCAATTCCAAGCCGCTCTCTCAATATCTAGTGAAAATGGCGAATTCTCAGCAGTTTTTGGAGAGAATATCAAGCAACAAGTTTTGATAAATCAAAGGTTCGAAAGGCGTGAAACTGTAAAGCTATCTAGTCATCTTTACAAAACGCTAAGCACAGATATCCTCAGTGATAGCAATGGCTACATCAAATTGATAATAAGGCTTCTGATGCTTGCAATAATGGAAAAATGATGGTGTGATGCACGCACTCGCGTAGTACATGTAGCTTTTTCACGCAGCTGATTCTCCAAGAAGTCGTGCCTAACTTATTATTTTTATATAACCACAGATTTTAAACACAACGAATGGCCTCTCGAAAAATATTTTGCTTAAATAAACCCTAGAGTACCCAAGAAAATGGGTAAATTTATACTTTGGGAGAAATAGGATCCAGGTCACAACAGAGAAAGGATAGGGAACACGCACTGGATTACGGAATTATGTCAAGAAGAATGCTCAACAGGAATGTGTTAAATAAATATAGAAAAATAGACCAATCTACCAGAAGTAAGTTTATTTTCCGCAAATATAATAATAAAATGTTGACAAATACATGCATGTATGAGAATGAAAATGATGAAGACAACTCTAGCATTAATGTCTGTGTCAGAGTGACATGGGAACACACTGGCGAAAGAAAATCAATGCCGTCCAGTGCCCTCTAAAAGGACTAGTAGAAGGCCACTGCGCAAAAGCACATAAAACAGTAGGCATGAATAAGTATTAAAAGACAAGGGAAAAGACAAAATATATACAAAACATGAAAGTGTCTTAAACCAGAAACACGGTGTAGTCAATATATTCATCGCGAGAATTTAAAGTAGGAGACAGATATAGTCATGGCTTCTGCAATTCGACAACGAATTCGGCTCACATGTCTGCTCAAAATAGTAAAAGAGAAGGTGTCTTTCGCTGAGACATGATGCGACACACTATGCTTGTGTACACCATGTTCATCATTTTCATTCTCATACATGCATATATTTGTCAACATTTTATTATCGCCTGATGACGAAGTAGGGTGCTTCGATGCGTTGCGGAAAATAAACTTACTTCTGGCAGATTGGTCTATTTTTCTATATTTATTTGATATACGTCTGCCTTCTCACGCCATTCATGCATTATCAAGTATAGAGTAAGTATATTAGATAGATCAGCGGCTCAGTATTAATGAATGAATGAAATCCTTATTTGTCTCACAAATCGGTGAGTACATTACAAAATGTAGTACAAAATTACAGGGAGTTGGTTGATCACGACATTGCAAATAATCCAGCATACATCAATAAAAATCAATAAAAATTTAAATCCCCAATGTGGATGCAGTTTCGATTTTATTAAATGAACTCGAGTTGAGAGCCACTGCCAAATGTGAGATTTGCAATTTTTAAAGTTTTGGAGAAATTGCCACTGAATTGACTGCTCCCGATAGCAATACAGATGGAATGATGGTATTTTACAAATCCCCCTTGTCATCTTGGAGAGGTAATGATTGTTATATTAGCAATTTGATGGGTTACTGTTGCTTTAATGCTCAGTCTTTATTTTCTTAAGCGTGATCATATCACAAACTCGCCACTGAAACAGCAAAATATCATAATCAAAGACAATGCTCATAATTAGACAGCGACATCTTAGGTGAATATTTTTGTCATTTTCGGTTTTTTATAGGTGAATATTTTACTAATTTAGGTTGTTCATTTAAGTGAATCAAAAATCCATTTAAATATCCAAATTCATTGAGAACAATGGTATTGTTTGGTTTATTTTCATGAATTGTACTTTTATTATGAATTGTATTACTGAAACAGCAAAATATCATAATCAACTTTAAAGATGTAAATGGGTCCACATTACTATTCCGATTCATGAAATGAAACATGGATCTAGTGAATTATAAAATCAGAGTCCGCGCTCCCTGGAAAACTCCTGGAAATGATGAGACTTAATAAAACACTAATTGCAGGTTGTTGAGGTCATACTTACTCCATGGTTGAAATGTTTTCTTTTTTTCCAGATTTTATTTTTCATATCTCTACAAATATACAAATGTTACAAATATAGCCTTATACATTTTTTTTTGTTTTTAGAACATTACAGTGACTGGAGGATCCTATCATAACGTATACAACATGAATGAGACCGAACTGCGTGGTATGGTTAACTATGAGCAGTTGTCGAACTTTTCATTTTTTTCTAGAAATATAATGTAGCCGTCTGATGCATATATTGGTATTTTTTATTTGGAATCACCTGCGCCTTAAAAATTCAGCCAACTTTCAAATTTTTTTCGTCAGTAATATTAATTTTATGGTATGCAAGCTCCTTAGCACAGAACTTTGGGTAGATTTTCCCAGAATGTTTCTTTCAAATTTGACACGTGTATTTGAGTAAAATTTCCTTGCAGAAAGTCTGAACATTTTCGTTCAAATTTGACCCCTGATTTTAGGTAAATTTCCCTGGAAAACCTGGAAAATTAATTTTGCCCTGGAAAACACATGGAAATTTTCATTCAAGTTTGCGCGGACACCCTGTAAAATCATGCCGATGAAAATTGAATTAGAAACTAAAGAAATTTCAGCCAAGATGCACAATAAGATCTCAACGGTTCCATGAAGGCTTGCATAATTGTGATGTGGTTCATGAAATTTCCTCCAAATTAATTTCGACTTGTTCAAGATGTCTGGTTATAAATATTCATTCCTTTGATATCTAATAAGTTTCATGCTACTTTTATAGTGGTTTCACGTCGATAGTATATAAACACAGGAATAATTTGCAAAAATTGAGCTTTTGAAAAACTGCTCAAATAATTTTTTTAGACCGCAGGAACGTAATCTGCGCAAAATGCTTAATCTTTTGATGTACAAATTTTCACTGTAAGCTGACATCTTTTTAGTCGACATTCTGCGCACTATATAGTTGCTCTGCAACTGCAAGTCTGTCGGATCAGATCGTTTGTCTGTCATAAACAGCCTGGATTAATCTTTCAAGACAACAATATTTCCTGTGGAGAAATTGTGACATGCTAGTTATAAGCACAATTGTATTGAGTTGTTTGTAAATTACTATTGTCGAAGAAACTTTTCTTCAATATGATTTGTATAGAGGGCATCTACAGGTCATTCTCTTCCTAGGCGTGGTCGTTTTCCTTAGCATGGTACTCAATAATGACTTTAAAAAAGTAATGACAAAAATGACAGTCACACAATCACAATCTCACAAAGTAATGACTTTACAAACTTTTTCATACGAATTTCAACGAAATGTGCAATTTCCTCTCTGGATGAAGTGTCCGCATATTCTCTCAATTCGTCCATGGCTTGTAGATGGTGTCCATACAAATCACATCGTAGAAACTCCTCATCGACTTAAATATTTAGTCAATAACCGAATAAAATCACGATCATAACCAGTATGTTGCTATTTCTCCATTGGAAGTACGTGGAATGTTTCAATCCAACCTATTTATGAAAGGCAAGACAAGAATGTTTATATTCGGAAATAATGAAAATCACAGTATTGTATAAAAATTTCATTGACAACATTTCTAAGTATGTGCAGTAGTAGTCAATAGATGGTGAATGCTGTGAATGTTTCAGGCAAGACCTCGTTCCCTGCGCAACTCCTTGCCCTTCCGTGCTAGCTCTCGGGCAATATGCTACAAAGTTCTTGTTTTTATTATTTTGTGCAGTACTTGGCAATTTTTGGCGACATAGAGAACGTTACCTTCTTCATGTTTACTTTGAAGAATCGACATGCGACAGTATAGCTTTTGATCAGGGGAATTGGGAGAGTTCATTTCAATTTATATAAATCAAAGTGATGATAAGATTCTGTCGTTGTCGTAGAATTGATCTTTGTAGCTCTCTGTTTCATGTTAACCGTTCAGTGACATTCGAAATACAGATTGATTTTATGAACTCCTGTGTTAGGATACTTCGAAGTCATATCAATTCTTTTGATGTTGAACGAAATGTTCTTTATTCTAAATGGGGAAAGAAGATGCCCTATACTTCTTTGAGCTTTTGCATCTGTGGGATGAATTGAATGTTTTCACTTGATTAGCGAATTTTATGTCCGGAGGGTAACAGAGGTTGACATATGTACTCGCCTCTGAGATGGACGTAGAAAGATTTTTACATGTCTGTTTCCTTCTGATTGATTGAAAGCCCGTGTTGGACTCCACAGCAGGATGAGCGAGGTCAAACTGATTATTCAGGACAGGTGATTTGATATTGATCAGTTGACCTGCGTTTTAAATATCAGAAGTTATGAGATTGCAATAAAATCTCTTTCACAGGTTTTGTTTCAAGAGCACATGATAGCGTAAATTTCTTTCTTGACAGAGTGACTGCTTTGATTTAAATGTCATATACATCGAAGTCATTACATCCTTCATCAAGTCAGCGTTAAGTCGGAGATGTGCTGTGAGCCAAGTTAGTGATCATAGAAGTGGATGATAGTACACTAGAATGGAAGTTTGATATCTTGCCTATGTACAATGATGGCACATGGAAAAATATATGGTTTGTAGATCCGCTTCGATCTAAAACATTGTATCATAGTGAAGCTATTTGCCAAGTTGGTTGTGGAAGTTGTTGACACCTAATTACAGGATCTTCAGGAAGAGAATTTTAGTGAGATAGTGGCATTGTTTCATGTGAAATAGCCTACTATTCCATGGATTAATATACTGTGTCTATTTATAGCAGTCATTGACAACTATTATAGAATTTTTCAACAATGGAATGCGGATTAAAATTTGGTTCAGAGTCATATTGAAAGTGGCCAGTGCATTGGTTGGAAGAACATCTCAAGAATTCGCAGATAAATTTTCTAATTATTGGATAATTTCTCGGTCAAGCGGTTAAGAAACCTAGCGCTTTTCTGGAATAAACACACTGAAACCTTCTTTACCTACAATCATTTCTCAGATAAAGAGAATGTCGCTGGAACTCTTCAATTAATCATTGAATGACTTATGTAAAATAGTTTGATGATATCTCGGCAGCTGATATTCGAATGCATGCAGAGATTTTGATATTGTTCAAATGTAAAGAACAGAGGAACCCCTTAAAGTAAAATGAATACTGTAAGATTTCTTGGCCTCTGATTTCAAACTGGAGTAATGCATGTTCTGTAAATCGACATTACAAGTTGCATATGTGTCTGATTTCACTATTGATAGATTATAGGAGCGATATTTCAAAATTATGAACGTACAGAACGTTTTAGAGGATTTCCTTCTTTGTCATCCTGTCGCTGCAGTGTTTCATAAATTCATTATTGCTGTTGAGTACATGATCTTTGGACATGGGGCAACAATCCAGATCACAAATTGGCTTGATGAATATAAATGCCAATCAGAGAACTTGAAAGCCAGCTCGTACAATTTGCATTTTGCCCCAAATAAGTTCCCCCGGTGTGTGCCATAATTTTCATGCAATTTCCATTCTAGGACTTTCTATGGTATTGTTAATTTCTATGTTAGTGATGGACTGCTTGTTGAGTAATTCACTCATACGTTTTACCAGCGGCGTAGGGTGCTGTTTTGAAAAAGGTATTCTAAGAAAACCTGAATATAGGGTGGCCCGCATACATTACTTCAATCTATTCATATGCAACGGTTTTCATGCAAGACAAATAATTATATATAATGTAGCCTACTGTATACGGACATGTGCAAGACTTCGCCTTAAATCAAATTATGCTGCGCATACATTTTATATTGATGTGGGCCCGCTATATGCATGCACAGTTGCACATATCAAAAACACTACACATCAACAAATTGAAAACATTATATGATAGCTTGCTTATGAAGAATTTCATAATTGCAATCCAAACATTGAACACATACAAACGTAGATTACGACATCACTACTCCATTTTACAAAATTCATCAAAATCATAGAATTTTGTATTGATTAAAGTTTGATAAACAGATTTTTCAGTTACTTTCGAATCAGTTGTCCTATCAATTTCTTGTATATGTTTTCAAGCACTCCAAACGATCTGAAATTTCACTCCACGCGGTGTTGATAATCATGGGATAGTCATGGGATAACGCACCTAATGTAAGTGCTATTGTTGCGTCCAGAAACAGTAACGTGTTAATTTTAGATGAGACGTCCAGACACAAGAAGTGGAATCAAAATTAACGCTGACTGATATCATTGCTTATCGGAATAGCTACTTCGGAATCAAACCGAATTAAAACAGTTTACTAATTACACAAGGGAACACGAAATTTCTTTTCGAATGCAACTGATAGTTGAATAACTGTTTCTGGGTAATTCCACCACGCTGATTTCAAAACTGACGTACGTTTTTCTCCACGACGTTCAGATTTTTAGATACAGATATTCATAAAATCTGTCATAATGCCATATTTTTAATATATTTTGTCATTTGCTTATTTAATGTTATTCAATAGCCATCAAAAGTGGAAGACCAAAAAGACAAGAACTGTCATATGAAGGGATACCTTATCAGATACAAAACGTGGAATAAGTTAACCCTCTTCAATTACTATTTTAACCGGTTTGTAATAAGTGTACATTATATATTATTTTCGATCAATATGTTTGATGTGTTAGAGATGGAATACCAGTATGCAATTGCTACTGTTGGAAGCTATAATTAATATTGTACTATTTGTACTGAGACACGAAAATGGCTTTTTACTTAAGAACAAAACATGTATTGTAACATGAGGTCAATCGTACTAGTTCATAGGAAGTATTCGAGTTATAGGGCCTATAGATAGGTAGCAAAAATAGCTCACAATTACTGGTTTTACTTTTTCATCATCCAGTAAAAATCTGCTAACATTGAAGGATCATTGCGGCCCCGATAGCGTCTCTCAACAGAGGCAATCACTTGGTGAAACCTTTCACCATGCTCATCACTGATTTTTCCAAAGTCATCCGGAAAAAAGGAGAGATGACTATGCAGGAAGTGAATTTTTAATGACATATTGACCTTTTGAGAATAGAATTTCTCCAACATGTCAGTCACCAACTCGCCGTAATTCGGTGACCGATTCGCTGACAAAAACTTTTTCACTACCAATACCATAGCGTCGAGTGCACTTTTAGCACTTTCGTCCAGTGATTCTCTGAATGGTTCATTTTGAATTATCTTCCTCACATCAGGACCGACAAAAATTCCTTCCTTGATTTTTGCTTCAGATAATTTCGGAAATGCCATTCGCAGGATAGACATTGCTTCGCTATTTGGATTAAGAGATTTGATAAAGTTCTTGAACAAACCTAACTCAGTTGCATTCTGAGTGTCACCTAGTGTTATCATAAGAATCGATGGAATCAATTCATAACTTAAACACAAAGAATAAATGGGTATTCATTGAATACTGTGAATACTCTAGACGCTACGCCACTGCGTTTTACTGAGGTGGCATGCGTTTTTCTCAGGTGAATCTTGTAGCACTGTCACATTTGAATTTCTGTTGTTGACGAAGGAAAAGGAGTCGGTGGCATTTTTATTGACGTTCGTAGAGCAATGTGTTTAGCTCCTCTTCGAAGACTCGTTGTTGAGCTGAAATCTTGTGGTATTGATGGGAGTTCTAGAGTTCAGTATGCGAAAAACAACTCCGCTGTTTCTTCCTTTTCGCTTGTGGCACGCACGGAAGCGGAGTAAGTAACTCCCCGTCTTCTGCCATCAACTATGTGTGACATTGTCTTAATTGTTTTGACATTTCTTGGTGGAAACTCGGAAAAGTTAAATTCATACTGTGTTCATCATTTGATTTCAGAATGATTGTATAATTATCTCAGTAGCTAAAAATCGTAACTAAAAACGTGATGAACATGATGATTTTTCGATACGAACAAACTTCCCGTTCATCAACGTCCATGATGAAACGTTGAGCCTCGATAATACCTTCACGTCAGGTTTATTTTGTTTAGTAATATGGTCTAATTTAGGCCTACATTATGCTGGCAGATCTTCAGCATCTCTCTTGGCATGAAGAAAGCCGATAAAATATGAAAGCACATCAGAAATGTTCCAAATATTCAGTTTAATGTCTATTTAGCTAAATTAAAAATGCTCTCATGTCTTCGTCATTTATCCTTTATCTTTGCTTCGCTGTGGACTCAATTCAATGCAGATTCAGAACTACTGCTTTCTCAATTCGTAACATGAGCTGACGTGTGTTTCTTGCGTCGTCCAATGAGAATCCGCAAAGGGGAATCAATAATGATGGGATTTTAACTCACAGGTAGCTTTCTTATAAATTTCAGTCTGTTTTTGCTATTCCATATCAGCATGAATAGATAAATCACATAGATAAATTAAATTTTGTGTTAATTATTTCAGTAACTAGAACTCTTGGATGAGCCTTACATTAATTCTTGTGACTTTTGGTCATAAGGAGATATTTGATGATGAGATGTGATTGGCTGGGTAGCCAAGTACTGAAAATTTTAATCGAAAATCAAAATAAGTTAATGCTGATCATGTAAGGAGTTATTCATTAACTTCTGAATAAATCTATTAAATTTCTGTCATAAAACTCTGATAACAGTTGAGTGGTAGACTGATAATAGGTCACATGATATCTGAATTTGTTTCAAACACTCAATATTCACTTTCTTGTTCAACATTTTATCTTACGCTACCATGAACGATTCGAACGCTCATAGCCAGTTATAGAACTTTCATGGCGCTGCGAATATCAACCAGATCACATTGATTGTCTTAGCACTGAATCCATTCGAATATTGATTCGGATCATCGCTGATTTAACCTCTGTCGGAACATGTTTATAATTCTAATTGAATGAAAGTGTTTCGGCATGATTAACTCAGAGATTGATATAGTTGTCTGTACGGGAGGTCAGTCGTGATGAATGTCAAAGAAAAATCTCTCCCGATTTTACGACTTCGAACATGGTATTGTAAAATAAATTTACCCGACGCGTATGTCAAGGGTTACAAACTGTTGCTGAACAAGTGGGTTAATATACAAATTTGTCAGTGAAAGCAGGTCATCTGTTCAGCTCATATTGTCTGTTTATTTTTGGTACGTTCGTCTCAATATAGCGAGATTCAGCCACCCTAGTAGTAATCGCTGTTTGCTCTTTATCAATAATTTTGTAGTTAAAATTGTTAATGGTCATCATTTTGTCACTGTGGACTATCATCGCATGTTCACTTTGTGCACTTTTCTTGTCTTCATACCGTAAACTACGCTCATGTTCTTTATAGCGAACTTGGAATGGGCGACAAGTTTGACTTACTACGCTCATGTTCTTTATAGCGAACTTGGAATGGGCGACAAGTTTGACTTACTACGCTCATGTTCTTTATAGCGAACTTGGAATGGGCGACAAGTTTGACTTACTACGCTCATGTTCTTTATAGCGAACTTGGAATGGGCGACAAGTTTGACTTACTACGCTCATGTTCTTTATAGCGAACTTGGAATGGGCGACAAGTTTGACTTACTACGCTCATGTTCTTTATAGCGAACTTGGAATGGGCGACAAGTTTGACTTACTACGCTCATGTTCTTTATAGCGAACTTGGAATGGGCGACAAGTTTGACTTACTACGCTCATGTTCTTTATAGCGAACTTGGAATGTGCGACAAGTTTGACTTACTACGCTCATGTTCTTTATAGCGAACTTGGAATGTGCGACAAGTTTGACTTACTACGCTCATGTTCTTTATAGCGAACTTGGAATGGGGGACAAGTTTGACTTACTACGCTCATGTTCTTTATAGCGAACTTGGAATGGGCGACAAGTTTGACTTACTACGCTCATGTTCTTTATAGCGAACTTGGAATGGGCGACAAGTTTGACTTACTACGCTCATGTTCTTTATAGCGAACTTGGAATGTGCGACAAGTTTGACTTACTACGCTCATGTTCTTTATAGCGAACTTGGAATGGGCGACAAGTTTGACTTACTACGCTCATGTTCTTTATAGCGAACTTGGAATGGGCGACAAGTTTGACTTACTACGCTCATGTTCTTTATAGCGAACTTGGAATGTCTTGTGGAAAATTCATAAATTACATATTTACTTTTGCAGTTATATCTTGGCCCAATAATTCTACAAATGCTGCAGGAACAAATATTTTTATCAGATTTTTTGAAATTCGAAGCTAGTTTTTTCCAGGTTTGCTAGTGATGCGTATTAGAATGTCATATTTATTTTTCATTTTATTGATTTTTCTTAAAAAACTATCTCCAAGGAAATCAAGTGTCAAATTCACTTCAATGTTTTATGATTTTTGATTTCTATTTTTGCGGTACATATCATTTTTACTAAAACCATTTTTGTTTAACTCAGAGAGAACAATTTATTTCTTCAGTTACTGAAGTTTGTTTGAAAGCTGCCGAACACGAAGTTAAAACTTCATAGTCATTGACTATTTGTTGTTTTAGAGTGTCTCCAGTTAATGGTTTTCAATAATGTTGATGATGCGTAATAATAACGGAAAGTGAAATAATTAGATGAAATGAAGAATTCTATATGGAAGTGAAGAAGATTGGTAAAAGAATACTGATTGCGTGTAAACATGTGCGAATGCGGAAGTGTCGCAAAGATCTCCGCCTGAATTAGTTTCCACAGTTTGACTTAGTCTCCATGTGATCTCATTAGAAGTGGAAGATGAAAGGAAGTTTCCATGCAGGACATACCAGGTGTCCAAGACTGGACAGGGTAGTCAACATGATGAATTTCTACACAGTTATGGGTTGTGTGTTCAACCTGCTCTAAATTAAAGATTCCTCAATGTCAGACTTGTGAAAATGTTGTCTGAATATTCGCATGACTACCGGTATCTTGTGTTCGCATTTTTGATCATTAAATCATGACAGTCTCTGGTTCGAATTTCCCCTTCCAGGCTTTAATGTGCATGTCTGTCTGCATTGATCTCACACTGTTAACAATCTAGTTTTGATCTGAAAATCAACTGAGTTGTTTGCGAGTTGAATGAAATGAGATAATTGAGACTGTGGGGCGCATCTTCGGCTTGCGATGACAGCATGGATGTGTGTTTTACTTTCATGCATGACGAATAGGAGGCCGTCGATATTTTCGCGTGATGTGGTAGTTAAATCTTCATCTGCCACCGTGAAATGCAGATGTTATCAATGCGATTTTGCCAGCAAAGAAAGGCAGTGACGCAAAGAAGAGCAATCTTGAGGAAATGTGGAATATTTAGGAATGTATAGACCGAACCAGCTTGTCCTCAACAAAGATGAACCTTGTACATTGCTGCGTGACAGACGTAGAGCACAGTGTTCCCATTCTCTGCGGAAATTCCGCAGTTTCGGAAATTCAGAAAATCCTGCGGAAAATCAGAGGGAAATTTTTTAAACAGTGAATACAGTGATAAATGAAATGAAGAATTGTTTGAAAATTATTCCACAATTAATTTAACAAGCTAAAACAAACTAATTTAGTTTCTCTCTTGTCCAATTTTCACTCTGTGAACCGACTGTTCCGCTCAATATCGTACGGCGGCCCTATATCAATATATGGACTATACCAGATAGCCTATCTTAGTTTGTTGAAGAATGTCAACGCCAATTCCTCCTGTTTGATGCTGATGGGAATGTCTAAGATTATGCAGGGTGTCCCAGATAAATCAGGACTTTTAATCATCTTTTCAACTATGATTGATTTTAACTGTAAGACAAATCAAAACAGCTCCATTTAGTGCCAAAACACATTTATTTAGTAAAAACAAGACCAAGAAATGTTATTTAAGTCAACTTCACTGAAAATGGCCGCCCTGGCCCTCCACTACCATCTCAAGGCGGTGCCTAAAGCTGGAGCAGGCCTTGGCCAGGGTTCCTCTGACAATTTGTCCCATTTCCTGGACAATACTGCTCCTCAGAGCTCCCAAAGTGCTGTGAGGCTTATTGTTGACACCTGCTTCAACCACGCTCCACACGTAGTAGTCGAGAGGATTGCAGTCTGGAGAGCTAGGAGGCCAGAGGTCGGGGGACCAGTGGTACGGGAAGTTCTCGTAGCACCAGGCCTGGGTCTTCCTTGCCTTGTGGGCCGGCGCGGAGTCCTGCTGAAACACGTAGTCTCTCCCGTTGGCGACTTGATCCATCCAGGGCTTCACCACCGAGTCCAGGACGTCGATGTAGGTATCCGCGTTGAGGCGCAGTCCCTTCTCAATGAAGTGAGGCGGTATGACGTCACCATCGCTGCTGACGACACCAATCACCATGACGGATGCCGGATGCTTGCTGTGCATTACTGTTGGAACGTCAACAGGGTCCTCGCACAGCCACCTGTCGTTCTGGCGGTTCACCTTACGGTCCTGGATGAAGTTCTTCTCATCGGAGAAGAACCTCAGCAGTCCAGGGCTGTTCCGCCTCAGGTCGTTGAGCAGGGCCTGGGCTTTCACCATCCGGTTCTCTCGCGTAGCCTCCGTCAGCAGCTGGCGCCTTCGTAGGACGAACGACTGGAAGCCGAGGTCTTGGTGCACGGACCTGTGGATGGTCGAACGGGCCACGTCCATCTTCTGAGCCAGATGTCGCATCGACTGTCCTGGATCCTCGGCAATGTTGGTCTTCAACTCCTCAAGGAAGTCTTCGGACCGCTTGCTGTCGGATCGCCGCTTGTGGGGCTTCCTCTCTGCTGTCACTTGGTCCTTGTCTGGTGCAGCCTCATAGTCCTTCCGGATGTTGTAGACGAAGGACTTCGAGTAACCAAAGAAAGCAATGATTTCGGTAGCGGTTTTAACAGCACGCAGACCTTCCAAAACCGCTGCACGTCGCTCCAACTCGCGAGACATGATTGAAAAATTCAAATTTAAGTCAATTTGCGCGCACACTGTTTCAGATACGCTTACTTGTAATGCGCACGCGTGACAGGTTAACGTATTGTCAGCGGTGAACGCGCTGACTGAGTTTAGCCTTAATATCATGAAACTGACATTAATAATATCATGAGGTAGGTTGGCTAATCATGAACACATGGGAATTGGGCATGTAGCTAAGCGGTCCAACTCGTTTTGGGATTTGATGGATTTGTCGTCAAAATTAGACTGCGGAGGAAATATCAAAAACTGGAATGGGAACACTTGTAGAGCATGTTCTGGAATTATGCTTCCTATTCTCGCTGTTTCAAAGCTGCCAATCCTTGGAACTGTCCTTAACAAGCTGACATGCGACGATCATGTCTCCCACAACCTATCAAGGAGAAAATTGAACCAATGGCTGAACTGGAGCAAGCTTGTAGCATGTGATCCGCTCAGTTTTGGAGTACTGTCCTGTCAATGCTTCACATCCGAATAAGCTTGAAAGCAAATACGGAGACTAGACACTCGTAGGCATCGGCATGTAAAGTAGGAACACAACATACTCTTCTCATTGTCGGAAGAGGAAGATCACCAAACGATTCTTCCTAAAGGTTCTAGTAGTCACATCAAGCAGTTCACATCCAAGCCTACTCGTACCGAAAATTACCAAAAATCTTTCTCTCTGCGTATCAGTAAATTGCTTAATAACAGTTGACTATATTTCTTGAAACATCATTAACTTGCAACATGATTTTCAGCTTTCTAGAGTGATAATTTGCATGCTAATATCTCATGTCTGCACGATTTTCAATCATGCTTTGAAATAAAAGCTTTCTTATTGACGAAAGGTAATGCTCATGTTTTACTTCCTCACGCCTGTACCTTATTTAACAAGGGTTCTTTTCTTTTATGCAGTTTACATGTCAGGTTACATTGTCATAGTTGGAAGCGGAAGTCAGAATCTGAATAGTCCGTCCTATAGCTTACGACTCAGCTAATGCGGACGTATTTAAGGATATTTACAATTCTGCTTTAAATTCAGTGAATATCGGACTCGTACTCAGCCTCTGTGGCTGGAGCCGAACTCAGTCAAAATGTCAATCGAGTCCGCAGCCCTGTCCACAAGGCAGGTTTGGGATGCCTTCACACCCACAATCGCAACGACAGTGGTGATGCCTTCCGGGCGCGTAGACTCGAACACTGGACATTCTGCACTTTCGAGCCGAAGTGTAGCCCATAACCAACTGAGCTCTCATACCACTTAAACATGGAATCCATGCCTGGAACACATTTTCCACAATTATAGAATGATGTTGTTATAATCTGAAGAAAAAGAAAGTATCAACTGACTTCATGCATTTATAATCAGAGGATCAGTTTCTTCATCGTTTTCGACGCTCCTGGCTGGATCTTTGATTTCTGTTCCCCAATACTGTCTTTCTGCTGACCCAAGTATCAGAAATTGAAGGAGACCGACAACACTCACTGCACTGGATATGTAGAAAACAATGTTCCACTCATGGACAGTCTTGTGTGATGTGATGTAATCAGTCAAAATTGGAGTGATGATCCCTATTATGTTGGCAATGATAGTCTCTATTCCTGCTAATGTACCGCAATATTCTGGTGATAGATCCAGCAGTACACTCGAGTATCCTCCGTTACTGGCACTAAACAGGGAATAGGCTACTATCAGCAGAACGATGACGAACACTCGGTCACAACTGACGAAAGTGACCCCAAATAAGCTGGCCCCGATGCCACCAAGAGAAATAAAGGAGAAAAACTTCTTCGTCACTGTTTTTCCAAACCATCCACGCGACACAGAGGTATCGCTCAGCCACGAAAAGAAGTTCGTGAGACAAGCATAGAATATGAAGGGGGTGCTGGCAACCAGTCCATTACTCCGTATATTGAAATGCAGAGTATCGGAGAGAAACTGAGGTAAACACGACAATATTGTAAACAGTGACCAATTGGATGCAGTTTGGGCTATAAAGCAAGACCAGACATATCTGGAGAGCAGAATGCGCTTCCAAGGAATAGCTTTGATGCTCGCATTTGATTCTTCTTGAGATGTACCGATGGAATTCAGAATATAGTTCTTTTCTGCGATTGATATTCGCGGATGTTTTTCCGGTGAATTGAAGGCTAGAAAGTACCATGGAATAGACCATAATACTCCGAGTCCACCAAAGATGTAGAACACGAAGGGCCAGCCTCCTAAGAAAGAAGAAGCACAAAGAGGTCCGGCAACTGCCTCACCGACGATGGCTCCAAATGCGTTTCCAGTTACAAGTAATGAGAACAACAAGCTGATCTCTTCACGTGGCGCCCAGCGTCCCATCATCGCTACAGTGGACGGTATAATCAAACCCTGTCCAACTCCTTCGAGAAAACGAAGAACTATCAATAGATAAACGCTGGTCCTGGCAATTAATGGAGTCAATAAAGTCAGAATTGATATCCACAATATTCCGAAGCCTAAGATCCATTTGCCACCGTACCTCTGCGCCAATGCTCCTGCAGGCAACTGTAGGATAAGGCCTCCCCAAAAGAATGCACTCAGGATGTATCCTTGTATTTCTCGAGACCATGCGAACTCTCCTTTGGTTGCGGAGATAGTATCGGATGAGTTTGATATTGGTGCTGGGCATTCGTCGTTGCTGGACACATTCTCCAATTCTGTGTTGTTCACCATGGCAACTAATGCAACACTTAGACTTACCTGCATGGCGGTCAAAAGAAGAAAACCAAAGCTTGCAATGAAAATAAGCACATGGCGTTGACCAAGTACTGGCGGCTTGTTTCCACTCATTTTCCAGACAAAAGTTGAACACACAGAAATGTTTCCTATTCACGATGATCAAGTCTAAAACCGATAATGCGCTCTTCCGACTGTTAGATGCAGCGTGACTTTATCACAATTCAGACTGTCAAAAATATTTCATCAGAGAAGAAACTTCCTTCAAGACAAGGGCAGTTTTTCTGCGCTCATTTTCAATGTAAGGTAAGATGTCGCAGAGAGCGTGTCGAACGAGATCTTCTATAGGTGGAATCACTGGGCGGAACTGTGTACGCGTGTTACACTGTCGGCAATATGATCTGCTGAGGTCACCTGCAGACAACTATTTATGCATCACATGCCACGTGACCTCATCATATAGAGCAATGATCAGAAGAAAAGAAGTTTATTCCAGATGAAACTTAGTGCATGCCTACGGCTGAAATATGTATAAGCGGTTAAATAAGGTAAAAATGTAATTGAGTAATGAATGTAATAATGATTATGATGATGAATTCTCATACGATGATGAAAATCATCCCAGCAGCCATTTATAATAGAATATAATGCTTACTAATTCAAATTATTAATTGAAGTAGTCCTAATGAGGACTGACGGCGTTCTCCAATCCGCAAGTTTGCAGATGCAATGCTACTGTAACCATTGGATTAATCAGTTCTAAAAAGAACTCAATGGAGCTTTCTCGTGGCAACGAATTAAAATTGATCAGCTTTGCCCAATATCTGGTAAAAGTGGAAATCTTAAGATTTGTAACACTACTCATTCTTACTGTTAATATACTAATACCATAGATTCCAAACACTGCCGCATACATTTTTAAAACAGACGTCTAATATACCTTACCGACTACAGATGCTGGTAGTGGAAATAGAATAGGACACCGGTCACCTATTAAGGAAATTAAAACTGGATATTTTAAAACAACAGGATAAACAACAACGATGGATAAAAATTGGAAAAGTGGAGGTAGCATACTTCGCTTTTGATAGATCAAGACATAAAGTTGCTCGTGAATCTGTCCAGAACTATATTCTACTTTAAGTCAACCGCACTCATGCTGCAAATGGTGTAACAGAGTTGGCTATTGATTGAATAATTCATAGGAGATTCGAGCCATTTAGATCAGGAAATATTGACATTCTTAGTGACCATCTTACAGCTGGTGACCGGTGTCCTATTCTATTTCCACTACCAGCATCTGTAGCCGGTACAGTATATTAGAAGTCTGTTTTGAACGTGTATGCGGCAGTGTTTGGAATCTATGGTATTAGTATATTAACAGCAAGAATGAGCAGTATTACAAGTCTTAAGATTTCCATTTTTGCCAGTTATTGGGCCAAAGCTGATCAATTTTAATTCGTTGCCACGAGAAAGCTACATTGAGTTCTTTTAAGAACTGATTAATTCAAGGGTTACAGTAGCATTGCCTTTGTACACTTGCGGATTGGAGAACGCCATCAGTCCTCATTAGGACTACTTCAATCAATAATCCAAATTAGTAAGCATTATATTCTTTTATAAATGGCTGCTGGGATGATTTTCATCATCGTATAAGAATTAGTCATCTCGTCTCTGGTAGGTATAGAGAGGACCTTCGCCGTTTGAACACCCTATGGCTACTACGAATCTGCGCGTCTGCCGAACACATTGAGACGCAGATTGCAATTTTTGGTTAAAATGAAATTTTACTTGTTTTCTCTTATCAACTGAAAAGTACTAAGTGTAGAGCCACAATTTTTGGCATGGAATGTCTTCAGGGTCATTTCCTATCATGTTTATGTGACATTATCATGTTTCTGATCCATGATGTATGCGAGGATGTGCTTACCAAAATTTGTGTGTTTACCGACAGTAGCATACTTACCAAATCAGAATGTGGTAAGCTTCATAGATGAATGTTTATGAACATGATGGGAAATGACTTGATGACATTCCATGTCCAAATTGCGGCTTTAGACTAAATACTTTCCAGTTGATAAGAGAAAACAGAGAAATTTTGTTTTAACCAAAAACTGCGGTATACTGTCCCATTGGATTAATATGTGTTTTTCTTTCATCCTGTCTGACAAGAAGAGGCGCTAAGTGATACTCTGCAGTCAAACAGATTCGTAGTAGGGTGTACATCATTCTGTGAAAGTCTCTTTGTCGGCCTCGTTCCCTGCAGAAACTCGTGCTGGCTGCCGGACTGTGAGGTGTACATCATTCTGTGAGTGTCTCATTTTCGGCCTCGTTCCCTGCAGAAACTCGTGCTGGCTGCCGGACTATGAGGTGTACATCATTCTGTGAAAGTCTCATTGTCGACCTCGTTCCCTACAGAAACTCGTGCTGGCTGCCGGACTATGAGGTGCACATCATTCTGTGAAAGTCTCATTTTCGTCCTCGTTCCCTGCAGAAACTCGTGCTGGCTGCCGGACTATGAGGTGCACATCATTCTGTGAAAGTCTCATTGTCGGCCTCGTTCCCTGCAGAAACTCGTGCTGTCTGCCGGACTATGAGGTGTTCATCATTCTGTGAAAGTCTCTTTGTCGCCCTCGTTCCCTGCAGAAACTCGTGCTGGCTGCCGGACTATGAGGTGCACACCATTCTGTGAAAGTCTCTTTGTCGGCCTCGTTCCCTACAGAAACTCGTGCTGGCTGCCGGACTATGAGGTGTTCATCATTCTGTGAAAGTCTCATTTTCGGCCTCGTTCCATGCAGAGACTCGTGCTGGCTGCCGGACTATGAGGTGCACATCATTCTGTGAAAGTCTCATTGTCGGCCTCGTTCCCTGCAGAAACTCGTGCTGTCTGCCGGACTATGAGGTGCACATCATTCTGTGAAAGTCTCTTTGTCGGCCTCGTTTCCTACAGA
The DNA here is from genome assembly GCA_907163375.1 of Prostheceraeus crozeri. Classification (NCBI taxonomy): domain Eukaryota; kingdom Metazoa; phylum Platyhelminthes; order Polycladida; family Euryleptidae; genus Prostheceraeus; species Prostheceraeus crozeri. The sequence goes on from CAJQUW010004978.1 coordinate 114,483, forward strand.
AACTCGTGCTGTCTGCCGGACTGTGAGGTGTTCATCATTCTGTGAAAGTCTCTTTGTCGGCCTCGTTCCCTACAGAAACTCGTGCTGTCTGCCGGACTGTGAGGTGTTCATCATTCTGTGAAAGTCTCTTTGTCGGCCTCGTTTCCTACAGAAACTCGTGCTGGCTGCCGGACTATGAGGTGTACATCATTCTGTGAAAGTCTCATTTTCGGCCTCGTTCCCTGCAGAAACTCGTGCTGGCTGCCGGACTGTGAGGTGTTCATCATTCTGTGAAAGTCTCATTTTCGTCCTCGTTCCCTGCAGAAAGTCGTGCTGTCTGCCGGACTGTGAGGTGTACATCATTCTGTGAAAGTCTCTTTGTCGGCCTCGTTCCCTGCAGAAACTCGTGCTGGCTGCTGCCGGACTATGAGGTGTACATCATTCTGTGAAAGTCTCTTTGTCGGCCTCGTTCCCTGCAGAAACTCGTGCTGTCTTCCGGACTATGAGGTGTACATCATTCTGTGAAAGTCTCACTTTCGGCTTCGTTCCCTGCAGAAAGTCGTGCTGTCTGCCGGACTGTGAGGTGCACATCATTCTGTGAAAGTCTCATTTTCGGCCTCGTTCCCTGCAGAAACTCGTGCTGGCTGCCGGACTATGAGGTGTACATCATTCTGTGAAAGTCTCATTTTCGTCCTCGTTCCCTGCAGAAACTCGTGCTGGCTGCCGGACTGTGAGGTGTACATCATTCTGTGAGTGTCTCATTTTCGGCCTCGTTCCCTGCAGAAACTCGTGCTGGCTGCCGGACTATGAGGTGTACATCATTCTGTGAAAGTCTCATTTTCGACCTCGTTCCCTACAGAAACTCGTGCTGGCTGCCGGACTATGAGGTGTACATCATTCTGTGAAAGTCTCATTTTCGTCCTCGTTCCCTGCAGAAACTCGTGCTGGCTGCCGGACTATGAGGTGCACATCATTCTGTGAAAGTCTCATTGTCGGCCTCGTTCCCTGCAGAAACTCGTGCTGTCTGCCGGACTGTGAGGTGTTCATCATTCTGTGAAAGTCTCATTGTCGGCCTCGTTCCCTGCAGAAACTCGTGCTGTCTGCCGGACTATGAGGTGTACATCATTCTGTGAAAGTCTCATTTCCGGCTTCGTTCCCTGAAGAAGCTCGTGCTGTCTGCCGGACTGTGAGGTGTTCATCATTCTGTGAAAGTCTCATTGTCGACCTCGTTCCCTGCAGAAACTCGTGCTGGCTTCCGGACTATGAGGTGCACATCATTCTTTGAAAGTCTCATTGTCGGCCTCGTTCCCTGCAGAAACTCGTGCTGTCTGCCGGACTATGAGGTGTACATCATTCTGTGAAAGTCTCTTTGTCGCCCTCGTTCCCTGCAGAAACTCGTGCTGGCGGCTGGACTATGAGGTGTACATCATTCTGTGAAAGTCTCATTTTCGGCCTCGTTCCCTGCAGAAAGTCGTGCTGTCTGCCGGACTATGAGGTGCACATCATTCTGTGAAAGTCTCATTGTCGGCCTCGTTCCCTGCAGAAACTCGTGCTGTCTGCCGGACTATGAGGTGTACATCATTCTGTGAAAGTCTCATTTCCGGCTTCGTTCCCTGAAGAAGCTCGTGCTGTCTGCCGGACTGTGAGGTGTTCATCATTCTGTGAAAGTCTCATTGTCGACCTCGTTCCCTGCAGAAACTCCTGCTGGCTTCCGGACTATGAGGTGCACATCATTCTTTGAAAGTCTCATTGTCGGCCTCGTTCCCTGCAGAAACTCGTGCTGTCTGCCGGACTATGAGGTGTACATCATTCTGTGAAAGTCTCATTTTCGGCCTCGTTCCCTGCAGAAGCTCGTGCTGTCTGCCGGACTGTGAGGTGTTCATCATTCTGTGAAAGTCTCTTTGTCGGCCTCGTTTCCTACAGAAACTCGTGCTGGCTGCCGGACTATGAGGTGTACATCATTCTGTGAAAGTCTCATTTTCGGTCTCGTTCCCTGCAGAAACTCGTGCTGGCTGCCGGACTGTGGGGTGTTCATCATTCTGTGAAAGTCTCATTGTCGGCCTCGTTCCCTGCAGAAACTCGTGCTGTCTGCCGGACTGTGAGGTGCACATCATTCTGTGAAAGTCTCATTGTCGGCCTCGTTTCCTACAGAAACTCGTGCTGGCTGCCGGACTATGAGGTGCACATCATTCTGTGAAAGTCTCTTTGTCGGCCTCGTTCCCTGCAGAAAGTCGTGCTGTCTGCCGGACTATGAGGTGCACATCATTCTGTGAAAGTCTCATTGTCGGCCTCGTTCCCTGCAGAAACTCGTGCTGTCTGCCGGACTATGAGGTGTACATCATTCTGTGAAAGTCTCATTTCCGGCTTCGTTCCCTGAAGAAGCTCGTGCTGTCTGCCGGACTGTGAGGTGTTCATCATTCTGTGAAAGTCTCATTGTCGACCTCGTTCCCTGCAGAAACTCGTGCTGGCTTCCGGACTATGAGGTGCACATCATTCTTTGAAAGTCTCATTGTCGGCCTCGTTCCCTGCAGAAACTCGTGCTGTCTGCCGGACTATGAGGTGTACATCATTCTGTGAAAGTCTCATTTTCGGCCTCGTTCCCTGCAGAAACTCGTGCTGGCGGCTGGACTATGAGGTGTACATCATTCTGTGAAAGTCTCATTTTCGGCCTCGTTCCCTGCAGAAGCTCGTGCTGTCTGCCGGACTGTGAGGTGTTCATCATTCTGTGAAAGTCTCTTTGTCGGCCTCGTTCCCTGCAGAAACTCGTGCTGTCTGCCGGACTATGAGGTGTACATCATTCTGTGAAAGTCTCTTTGTCGGCCTCGTTCCCTGCAGAAACTCGTGCTGTCTGCCGGACTATGAGGTGTACATCATTCTGTGAAAGTCTCATTTTCGGCCTCGTTCCCTGCAGAAAGTCGTGCTGTCTGCCGGACTGTGAGGTGTTCATCATTCTGTGAAAGTCTCATTTTCGGCCTCGTTCCCTACAGAAACTCGTGCTGTCTGCCGGACTATGAGGTGCACATCATTCTGTGAAAGTCTCATTGTCGGCCTCGTTCCCTACAGAAACTCGTGCTGGCTGCCGGACTAAAGGGCATGGAATACAACTCAATATCAAGATATGCAATGTGCAAGATTTTCTAACGTTATTCGTTCCAATGTGAATGATTTCTCTCAAGAAGTGGTTCTTACATAAAAGGACAGCATTTGCCATGTCTAGAGCACAGAGATGATATTGGTATGATTTAGAGAATGAATTGTAAAATATTGCCCTCAATCAAAACGTGCTGTCTTGAGAAATCAGAAAGTTGCCACAATTATGATGGGTCAAAACTTCAGACTGATAGTTTGGCCGAATCACTTTTGTAAAAAACCCTGATATTCCGCGATAATTCAAGTCAAGTAAGCCACATGGTTAAGTTTTGAACGGTCTGCAGTAAGAAGGCGGACCCAGCAGCCCCTTCCTATTCAGATAGATTGGAAAAATGAACTGAGTTCCGCTTCATTGCCTCTTTATAGTAGGCAGAAGCAAACATGAGTTGCATCCATCAAAATCATGATGTTGAAAAGAAGTTTGATTTACAGTGCATCTTCGATTATCCGGATTGTCAAAACCCAATAGATCAGTCAAAGATCCGGATAATCGAATTTTTAAATCCCATGTTAGCAAAAGCTGGTGGGCTTAGGTCAAAGACATTTGATTATGTACCAAAATCCCCGTAGAATATGATCTGCATATCTACCTGTAATACTTGATATATTTGATTTCGATTTTTCGACTGTTTAATGAAATTATGAGCATCAATGGTACATGTTTGCTATATATTCACTGTCGTTCCTATTAAATCACATAAATACACGTACACAAACAAAGACCGTGAACTGAGACCATGAATTGAAAGTGACTTATCAGAGCTGTATCCCAGCTTTGACTAGCATGCATAACCTACTTAAGAATGCTCCAATCATTTAGCTGCTTGCCTATTATTTGACTCAGGCGAGAACCGCACATTGAGCAAAAATTGATTGCTGGTAAAGCAAGAGTACTTCGTGTATGTGTTACCTAAAGAGGAGAGGAATGCTAAAATGAACATTCGATTCCATGTATGTACGTGTAAATGTTTTGATGGAATCACGGAGAATCGAACGGATTCTGAAATTACGTCCGGATAATCGAAGATGCACTGTACCTATTACAGTTATTAATGAATGCGGTAGAGAGACGATGAACCAAATAAGCAAAAATAAACATTTCTATAACACTTGTAGCTGTCAAGTCTGTCAGTATTTACCTACGTATAAATGTAATGATAAATGATAAATATGATAGATACTTAGTATGTAGGTACACATGCAATAAATGTTGAGAATGTTACATGGGAAAGATTGTAAGAAAATTCTCCACTCGGCACGCTGAGCACAGACGTGCAATTATTAACTAGTCTGCATCCAGTGTATTAAAAATAAACATAATGATCTAGGTAGAATCGAGCATTTTCAAGTCGATTTCACTGCTAAGCTGACGAGCACTCGAGACGCAACATTTATTAAAGCAAAAGCTATTACACACTTGAAGCCAGCAATCAATAGAAGACATGAATTACCTTGCTACAGTCTGCCCTCTCACTTTGATCACCTCACATTCAACAACATCATTCACTTCCTTATAAATCTTCTCACCGAGTACGCAGACCGCCATTTGAACATCGACCGTAAGGCGCTGGACGCCGAAGGCCCGTCACGATGTGCGAAGTTTAATTTCATTTTTTACTTGGACCAATGTAATTACTTCGAGTCAGATGCTCTTTTAAACACCCGTGATTATCTGTGATATATCTCAACTTCGGCCTACTTGCGTGCATGTTCAAGTTTGGCATTCTTGGATATAAGTAAACAGCAAAATGATTGTCTCTAGTTTCTGAAGAATAAGACGAGTTTTGATGTTCGATATTTCGAATTTCTTAATCAAAGGACCAAAAACAGTTTTATTTAGTCAGAACCGCGTGCGCGGGTGATTCTTTGTCGATAATACCATTACAGTTGATTGTTATTTGGTCCTCAGACAAAGAAACACGAAACATCGGACATCAAAACTCACCTTATTTTTTTAGAAGTTAGTGACAGTTAGTTTATTGTTCGCCATATTTCTTGTTACAGAATGAAATCACATGTACAGAATGTACTGATTTCTAGAGGCCAGAATGGATCAGTGTCGACCTCCATTTACCACAAGCCATCGTGGAGTGGTCTATATACCCACTTTCATAGTTTTGTACCAGTGCGGTACAAAATTGGTCTTGTACGCAGCCTGATCACGAGGGCTCACCGCATATGCACTGAAGACAAGTTGGATGGTGAAGTCCAGAACATTTTCGATGTTCTGAAGGACAATGGCTATCCTCCATCCTTCCTTGACAAATACGGACACTTGCCCAGACCTCCGGAGCCTCCAAAGTTCGGACCGGAAAGGAAGTGTGTGTACTTAACACTACCGCTTATAGGTGATAGAGCCGCTTCTAGATTTGTTCCTCTGTTTAGGTCTGCTGTTCGAGCCTTCCCATGTGTGAGACTTTGTGTTATTTTTACGACTCGGCAGATTCAATTGGGCTCTCCGAAGGACAAGGTACCAGTTCTTTCCACCTCTAACGTGATCTATTCCTTCAAATGTACATGCGGATGCTTGTACGTGGGAAGAACTGGGAGGAGTCTTGGCGAGAGAGTCATTGAACACGTGCCTAAGTGGATTTTTTCTGAAAGCAAATGTCCTCCACGTTCCACTCGTATCCCCGGAAGTGCCATCACTCGGCACTTACAGGTGTGTTCAAGTTTTCCGTCCAATGCTAGAGAGCTGTTCTGTGTAAGGTATCAATCCCGTTTTCTCATCAAACTGCGTATTTTGGAAGCTCTTGTGATTAAGTATTCTAAGCCTGATCTGTGTGTTCAAAAGGATTTTATCTACTCCCTGTCTTTGCCTTGGTAACTTTCTATTTATTTATTTTTATTTATTTATTTATTTATTAATTTATTTTTATTTATTATTTACCTGTCTTTTGCTTTTTTTCTTGTTTTAATTGTACATACTTAGTATACTTTTCCTTTTCCTTAATGTTTTTAGTATAACTTCATTTGATTTCGTATTTTCTAGCTGTCGCAATTACTGCTTTTTGTAAAATTCATTTGGTCCTTGCACCTTGAGTTGTAGATATCTATTCCACCACCTTCCGTCCGCAAATTGTGTCACGTTGTATGCAGAATGTCTTTGAATCGTGTTAACAATCAATAGCAGTGTGTATCATGCGTTCATTTCCAGTGTATCCACCATGAAGAGAACTGGACGAAAGATCTCGTGGAAATAAAATGAAGAACCTACTTGTGGCATTTTTTATTTTTTATTTTTAAAGAATGAAATCAATTGAAGTACCTGAATTTCATCTCTCAGACTTTCAAATCCTAAGTCCCTCATGCAAAACAATTTTCCAATTTCATACCTCTCTGCTTTCAGATATAAATTGTTTATTCTCTCGGATCTCTATGTGTACACTCGCCATTTCGAAGAAGCGATTGGGGCATTGAATTCAATCATTGACTCCGGAGGCCGACATCGACTAGATGACCAAAGCCCTTGTGTTGGTGGCACAGTTGCAATGACAATCTCTGGTGTTGCCTTGGGACAGGTGAGTATTGACCGAATAGCCGTCGTCATTTCCTCAAATAATTTCTTCTTAACAACATTTTTGCTACCGGATTTCAGTGGGATTTATGACAGCGGCTCTTCTTTGATGAGGAGAACTCCTCCTTCCTAAATCATTCGATGAATGGTTGATAATTTGAATGAATACCCGGTTGTGATCATGTAAAACACAGCGGATAAGAAGTGGAATTCGAATCGTCAGAAATTCTATTGCCAATTTGGCGGTTGACTTTCAAGACAAGTATTTTTGTTCACCGTATGGAGGTTGTCAATTCCGATTGAATGGAAACCATTTCGGTCGCTTTGTCTGTGGAGGGGTTGATGATAAAAGAAGTCAGACACGAACTGATGAAAATATTTTCATATTGAAGCGAATTTGCATTTTTGTATTGAATGTAGACACCCACACTTCTTGAGAAGCTGATGAGAATTCAATACATTTCAGAAATAAGTGGAAAGTTTAATGGACGACGGATATTTCCATAAATCAGGACATCAAATTGTTTTTGTAAAGAAAATCAGCTGATTTTGTCTCAAGTCGCTCTTGTGCCATTCTTTGAAAAAGAGTAAAGATTAAAAATTTCAGTCTACAAAAAGTTTACATTATTGTTGGAAGCTCTTAACTTAAAGCTGTATCCACATGGAATCCAGTTTTATTACGGTGGTTTCGGCATAGAGACGATGGAACTCATAAATAGAATTTCGAACCGTTACTCCATCCAACAAAGGTCGCGAATTAGTGACTTCAAATCAAACTTCATCGCCAGGCTATCCTTGTCACCAATGAGATCAAATTCGCAGGCCATCATAAAACGGACGGCATCATCCATTTGACCGTGCCGAGATCTCTTTTCCGTCTCAACTTTTCAATCACAGCAACTTTGGCCTCTCGTAATAATTTCAAAAATATAATGCCTGTTTAGTAATATATAGCATGTTTTAGAGGTCTTTCATGAAAATATGAACCGAAGGCGTGAGGTTTGTAATTTTATGAATATATCTATTTTATGGTCATTTTATCATTTTATGGTATATATCTATTGCATGTATAATGCATGATATGCATGGAGACAGATAAACTAGTTTTATTATACTTCAACGCTCATGAGTTTTGATAAATGAATTACTCAAATGTGTTTCTCCTTCTCAACGATTTGTATTGAATTATTGATTGATAAAAGCTGTTAGTAGTTCAGTTGCGCTCCTGGAAACTCGATCTTCATAATCTGATAAAAGTTTGGATATTTTCAAGTCGTATTTTCTACAATCTCACTTGAAGGTACTTATAAGTTCACAATGATTCGCAATTAGAATATCATCCAGGATCGGGTGCTGTTGGCGGATTTTTTTTATGTATTCCGTTTACCAATCATTCTAATCATTAACCTTCTGTACTCAAACGTGTACATCTAGCGCATTTTTTCTGCTTCATGGACATTTAGCAATATGAATATCATACTTTGGAGTCGCATTGCATGGAGGACAACTCAAAGACAGGCAAGAACAGCACCCGTTCCGGAAATGATATTCTAATTGCTAATCATGTGAACTCCTCTGAGTCTAAGGACTTTCGAATGAGATTACAAAAAATGCGACTTGAAAATATCTTCAGTGACGTCAGGAAGCCATGAGATGGCTCCCATATCCGACAAGACGGTGTATCTGCCACGTCTTCGGTGATTCTCAGACTCATTGCTACCTTAAATATTTGTAGGCCTCTTAAAGGTGCCCTTCTTTGTAATAATGTAAAGATGCAATTAACATAAGGATTCTAATAGGCCTCTAGTAGTATTGTTGATGCTGAAAGATGGAAGCTAGGGGAACTAGGTACGCTGATGATTTCTGACATTGGATGAAATCTATCATTTACAAGTGAGAATTCAACTCAATATTCAATTATTCCATTTACTACGAGTACTTTACTTACTATTCCAGTACTACGAAGACCTGTGCACTCTTCTTATATGGAATATCTCTGAAGTAGCCGGTACTGAAAATGCTACTCTTACAGGAACCTCCACCTCATGTCGCGTCAGTGTCTCTATCATTCCTGACTTTCCGTAATTTCAGGCGAAGATGCTGAACGAATTCTCTCCTTACAATATCGAACTGAAGCCGTGTGAGCGACCGGAACAGCCTTTTGGTAAGTCCTTCATTCGTATAGATGTTTTGATACATGGATATATTTATTTCATTCCAAAAACTAATGAGAATTAGACATTAAAACACCTATACGTCATGTTAATGGCTGCATGCGGGAGGCAAGTTTTCAGTTTTGGTTGTCAGTGCACCACTTCTTCACTCCCATTTTTATTGCCCCAGTCGATGAGCTTGAAGCTCCAAACGTTATGTGAAGTAATTTCATTCATTTATTTTTACCGGCAACAAAAATGGGAGTGAAGAACTAGTGTTTTGACAACCAAAAATTTACCTACATCGTTGAAGTATTATAGGTATCAAAATCTACTAGTATCAGCTATCACCTGCCTCATACATCACATCTATATTGCCTGACATGTGGATGTTGCGACAAATCGTTTTTCTTGAGAAATAGTACAGAGATAGTAGCGATGTCGTTTTACCTGACACGTGGCTTTGCTTGATTTACTTTACATTTGCAACTCTGCCAAGATTAAAACTGAATGCAGGATAAACAGGACTGACACATGACTGTGCATTCTGGAAGTGACGATTCTAGCAAAAACAATGGATCCTGAGATATACCTATCTTTTGCTGTAGTTAGAAAACCAAAAGAGATAGAGAATAATGTTTATGTTTCATAGAAACTGAAAATCAGTCACTTAGTTTATACATTCATCACAAAAAGTCATACACAATAAGAAGCAGGTTTCAAAGGAAAAAAACCAATATTCAAAAGTTACAAAGGTGGCAAAAAAGTTAATAATATCAGATATGACATTCACTTCAAAGGGGTCGATAATATTTAATTCTATTGAATATCGAGTGTTAATTAACATGTAATGCCCATGATGCACACACTTATGTAGAACTTTAGATCAGCTTCTATCGAATCCTACACAGTTTTGAAAGGCGTGCATGTCAGGTAGTGAATTTGTCCTCGAAAATCACATAGGAAACGATCCATGTATTGGCATTAGGTATTATTACAACAGCGACGATATCAGGCTAATGAACGTTTCAGAACCAATACCTTGCGGATTTGCTGGTCAGCGAATCCTTTTACTAGAAGAGATCAAGCAATTCAAGTGTTTTCAGAAAAAATAATTGGTACAGCTAATTTCGTTTTTGATCAATAAGTTTTGCAACAAAACTTATTGATCAACAACTTACAGCGATTACTACTAGGGTGGCTGAATCCCGCTATATTGCGACGAACATGCCAAAAATAAACAGACGTCATGAGATGACCAGATGAGCTGCTTTCACTGACTGATTTATGTATAAAAAACCACTTGTACAGCGACAATTTAACCCTTGATACTGTCTGTGTATAGACGAAACGCGTCGAGTGACTCGCTCTTTATTTATTGAAATACAAGTCGTAAAAATTGGGAGAGAACCTGCTTTTTCTTGATCATCATGACTGACCTCCCGTATCGACAACTCCATCATTGATTTTATCAATGCAGTTGCTTCTCAGAAATCATAAGTTGTGTCCGTCCGAGACGTCAGCATGTAGGCCTATCCACATAATAGGCCAGAAAGCCAGGCTATACGAAGGTGTGATACTGATCCTAAGTGAAGTTCGTATTTGTTAGGAATGAAAGTAATTGTTGGATTCTACGATTTTTGAAAATTTGAGGTACACAGGTATGACTTCACCATTATTCGTCGGCATAAATGCCACAAATTCCAAAAAGATGGAGAAAATACGTCGAAGATGCCACAGGATTACTTGTGGCCCTTCTTTGATTGCGATTATTTCACCCATATCTATGTAAGACGTTCACATCAGACAATGAAGACATTTAAGGCAATAATGAACCAATCGAATCTCCTCCAATATTTGTGTCGTCAAAAAATGCAATATTCAGGTCATAATGACATCAATGCGTATAACTATTGATTCATTTTGACCGCACATATTACTTGAGACGATGTTCACAAAGGATTCAGTTATCTTTTATGTGTTAGGCTATGTCCTGTACGTGTTTGATTTTCATTTCGTCTAAATAAACACCTTGATCTGACTTGACTTCGCATAGGATGTCAGTGACCGGGAGGAGCTTGGAATTTTGGCCTCCAAAATCACACAGACTACGACCCATGTATTGGCATCAGATATCTTTGAACAGCAACGATATCAGGCTACTAACCTTTTCAGAAGCAATAACTTCCTACAGGGTGTCAGCGACCTGAAAGAGCCTGGAATTTTGGCCTCCAAAATCACACAGACTACGACCCATGTATTGGCATCAGATATCTTTGAACAGCAACGATATCAGGCTACTAACCTTTTCAGAAGCAATAACTTCCTACACGGTGTCAGCGACCTGAAAGAGTCTGGAATTTTGGCCTCCAAAATCACACAGACTACGACCCATGTATTGGCATCAGATATCTTTGAACAGCAACGATATCAGGCTACTAACCTTTTCAGAAGCAATAACTTCCTACACGGTGTCAGCGACCTGAAAGAGTCTGGAATTTTGGCCTCCAAAATCACACAGACTACGACCCATGTATTGGCATCAGATATCTTTGAACAGCAACGATATCAGGCTACTAACCTTTTCAGAAGCAATAACTTCCTACACGGTGTCAGCGACCTGAAAGAGTCTGGAATTTTGGCCTCCAAAATCACACAGACTACGACCCATGTATTGGCATCAGATATCTTTGAACAGCAACGATATCAGGCTACTAACCTTTTCAGAAGCAATAACTTCGTACAGGGTGTCAGCGACCTGGAAGAGCCTGGAAATTTTGCCTCCAAAAGTAAGCAATATATCATGCCCAGAATGCATGACTGATCAGAAGCTTTGTATTCTCAGAGCCAAAATGGAAGTGAATGCAGTTGACATTTCTCGTCTTGAAAGCAGTGGGATTCTATAGCCATAAATTTGTCTTGTGTTCCTAGTTTCGACAGTAAATAGAATCTGCAAGCAGATTTCCTTCTGTGAATTCTTTCCGTGAACATGTTGACTTAATCGAATCCTGTGTTCATTCTGCAGGTGGACAAGTTGCTTCTCGGTCGGATGTGTTGGAATCTCGGCTTGGCATTGAGAAGATTGGAGGACGACGTACTGATGGTGAAATGGTGATGTCTCTTGGACCTGTCACAGTAGACATCAATAGCAAAGTCATCGAAGATGAGATAGAAGAATGTCAAAGTATTTTCCAGCCTGTTCTCGATGAAATCTTCTTCACATACAATGTTCTGCTGAACGATAGTAAGGATGCCGATGAGACGAGTGACACCGACGACACGCCGAGTGACTTCATCCTCAACGGCGGTCCTGCTGGGAGAACACGGCTTGAAATGATGGTAAGATGTCTATGCATCGTGCTGAAGCCTTCAAAAAAATAGGGATGCAAAAAAATGTTTTTTTTTTATTGACCATATTTTAAATATTTTTTTTAATGTTTTTTTTTTGTTTTTTTATGATGGTCGAGAATTAAGCAATATTTTCATAAACACTTTTACGGAATACGCAAATAGGCATCTGTAATTTATTTCATGCTTTATTACAGATGCCTTATCATTTCATTTTCAATTCATTTATCGCAATGTTTGATTTTTGAAAAGGATTACACCATGTCAATTATATAAGAAAGAAAACTATGACTTTGGTTAGATACATATATGCGGTGAACTATGATAGAAAAGTCATCGTTAATTTAAAAATTGTATTGTTACAAAAGAAAAACAAAACAAAACAACCGTATTGGATGGAAAACAAATCGCAATTACAATAAAACAGTTGATTATGTCAATTCAGTAGGCAAAAAGCAGTGATAATGAAGTACATGTACAATCTACTCACTCGGCATCATTCAATCTCAACACATTCAAGCTCACTGTCATCATGAAATCAACACAATCAGAGTCAAAATCTATTTCTCGCCGACTATTGCAAGCAATTTTCATAAGCATTTTCAATAGCGGGATTAGTTCATGGACGTCAGCTATCGCGTGGGAATATATTGCGAGTGTAAATCTTTCGCGCCTCATTGGGTTCGCCGGAATAATCGTGCTTCAAAGCTTTTGTGTCAGTTAGAAAGTCCAGATAACATTCTCCACGAACTTTGTCCGAAACGCTTCCAGCGCTCAAAGAATTTTTCTCTACCGACCATGCACTCTTTGCGCGCCAGAACTCATTCATTCCTTTCACTGCGTCTCTTATGAATCATTCATTGTATGGTTTCCATTAATTGCTTCACTGTCCCATAAACCAATTTCTGACAAAATTCTCTTACATGTTATTCTTTGATTTATGTAATGATTTCTTGTACTTGATCATTTTTATTTATTTGACAATATAAACATTTACTACTAAATATGATTCGAGAATCGAGATAGACCAACACTTTCTATAAAAGCTGCCATCAGGAGTCAACGATGATGGTGGACTCCAATTTTCCTTTGACATAATGATCAACATAACAGTGTTAACCAAAGCTTAGTTATCGTTATTTCATGTCAATTGCACTAGCTCTAAACTCACTTACAAGGATGACTTTAATAAATTGCCTACTGGTTTCTTACGCAGCCGGATTTGTATAAGAAACTTTTTAGGCTAATAAAATTGATGGAATATAAACTAATAAGCCTATATTTAAAAAAACATGTTTGTATGCGCAAAATTACACACCATCATAAGCAAAACCATCATAAGAAACATATTAAAACATTGTTTTTTATCCATATTTAAAATACATATTTAAAATATCGCAACCCTACTTCAAAACAACGTTCATGTAAAGCTTTTGTCCCTCTTCATCGCCCTTTCGAGTTGCCAAGGTCACCACATCCGATGGCATCGTAGTATATCCTTCGTCACACCTCACCTCCCAAACACGGCGTTCTTATCCACTCCTAGTCCTTTCAAATCTCCCTGCTTCCTTGTTGCACCGCACTCTGAACTTCTCTCCACTGCTCTGTGCGCAGCCGCCTCACCTGTCCATTTCTGGCCAGTTGGTATCATCGGGCATGATAGTGACACTGCCTCTTCGCTTTAGTTCTGAGCGTCAGGACACCTCCCACCTTTGTCAAACCTCGATGCAGGATTGTCCATTCAATGTACTGTGCATGACGACTCTGTAGTCGAAGGAGAACGATGGATCCATGTTAGCGGAGCTTTAATTCACCGACATTCCAGCTATTGTGTTCAAAACGGCAATATAAATATTTACTTACGGTTTGAATAATGAAAGAGAATGTCGGAGGTTGTTGTACTTTGCATTTTCTACACTTCAAATTGTTCAGACAAAATTACCGGAAGACGAACGCTACATTGGACATATAATATTGTATTAATGTCATCAAATTTTCGTTAAATACAAGTACATTTTGCTTTCTGATGCTTTCAGGCGCAGTTTCCCAATATCAAATCATTGAGAGAAGAATTGGAGAGTCTGATGGAGAAAGGAGAGGTAATTCAAGCTCACTCTTGTTTCATTTCTTTTATTTACTTGTCATTCTCCGTTCTTCAGGTTCACATCATGGGCCTGACAACCCCTCGATTCATTCACAAGCATCACATCAGGCCTTGGCTGATCCGATCCTATGTAAGTATTGCAGATCGACGTCGATATTGCAGGTTCACGAGGTGAATCATGCATTTACAATGTGAGGCGTTTCAGTTTGACTAATCACTAATGAACAGCGCAGAGTGTCTGCCGTGCGTGCATTCTGAATCTCGTCAGTTTGATGTTGAAGCGTTTGAATGGTTAAAATTACGGATTTGGTTAAAGTACGGATTTGAATGGTTTAAAATTCATGTTAAAAGTATGGAAGGTCATCAACACGGCAAGTGTGTAAAGGTGTCGGTCTTTGGCAGTTGTAATCAAGGTCTCTGGTTCGAAGCCATCAGAATGCAATCATGACTGTTATTTATTTGACACTAATGTCGGGGAAGAGGTAACTCAAAACAGAAGCATTTGGAGAAGAGCCACTGTGGCACGTCCAACCCCAAGTTAATGGGAAAATAAGGACGCTAGACGATGATGATGATATAGTAAACTTTTTATTAAAATCTTCATTATTGATCAGTTATTTTCAACTACTTTGCTACTGAAGTAGGTGCTAATGCTAATCGGAGTGGGAGTCCTGTCAACCCCCGGGTAGTAAAGTGCACATCATTTCTCCTAAAAGTGAGAAATGCGTGGTTTCGTGTCAGATAGGGAGACAGTCTGATGATACATGAGATATGTTAGCAAAGAACTTTTTTCTTTCTCATTAACTACATCAATGGAAGCTCTGTATCTCAGAAGGATTAATAGCTTGTTCATTTTCCGTCAATTAAAACGTTGAGCGATCATTCTAAACGAAGTGATTATTGTTTTCATTGAGACAAAGGACAATGTCTTCACAACAAAGTCTCATGAGAATTCTCTTGAATTAAAGTTGAAATTTACGTTGAAAAAACGTCAATCGAAGTTTCGAAATTCCATCACCCTCCTCAATCACCGACTACATGGATACCGAGACAATTAATTCTCAATGACATGGATTAAAGGTTGTCGAATATTGATGATATTTTTATGTTTTGTGTCGTGCAGAACCAAAAAATTCATCCGACAGCCGATTGTTTTGATGAATTTCTGCCTAAATTCATTGCGTGGGCAACAATAGTTGAAGCTTTCGTGCTAAGCTGATTGTTAAAACAGTACTATGGTTGAGAAATTATACAAATGTAAACAGTAAAACCGTAATTCTTAATCAATCGTTTACTTCCTGCTCCTGATAGCACCGTTCTTTATCCTTTTCTTTAATAATTTTATTATCACTAATAATATCTTGAAAATATGACTTGCTTCAAACTCTCAACTCTCCATAGTAATCATGCCAAGTTTGATCTGTGCAGTACTCTCAACCTGATGCGATTCCTGCCTCTATCTAATGACACCATCGGGGCTCGAGCACACTACCAAAGGATCGCAAACTCGAGCACTTAACCACTGTACCACGGAGTGTACCCATAGAGGATTTGTCGGAAATCGGGTGAACGATGCCTTTGTCTTTCTAAGACGCGCTCTGTATTTTGCCATGAACGATCACAGTTGATGACAAGCTTAGTCGAAGCTCAGTGGTGCATAAAAAATTCAGAGATGAAACTTTTTCCATGGAACCTGTATTAAAATTGAAGAGCATGTATTATCAGCCAGTTCTATTTGAGATAATGCGGCTGATTCCCTTTATTCGAAAGTTTTTTATTCTTCTTGAACATAAAAAATGGCAACTTTTCTGAGACCGTTATTGTGAATTAATTCCCATTTTTGGTGTACACCTTCTTCTGGGGAAGCAAAAATTGGTCTCAGAAAAGTCGCTATTTTTTATACACTCAATCACCACAGATCGATGGCATATCTAAAATGTATTATTCAATCTTCTTGAACATGTAAAACTAGCTGTGAACAGGCTGCTAGATATCGGCGAAAATGTGAATGTTCCTGTAAATTTAAAAGAGTGGGCTCAACAGAATGACTGTCATTTACAAAATTCTGCATGGTGCAGTGACCAACGAAACTTTTATTGTACAGAGAATGATGGCAGCATTTTGTAAATACTGAAATATTCATCGACTTTCTTCCAGACATCCATCAGAGAGGTGAAGAAGCGAAGGATGAAGGACAGCTCCGAACATGCGATGACGAAGCGAAGTCGGAGGAAGGAATCCTTGACTGCACAGGAGATTGCTGACTGGACGCCCGATGAATCAGCGATGAATCACGATGAATCTGGAGAACCGTGAGTATCCGCTTGATGTTCCGTGCATGATTTCCATGAAGTACGAAGAGCAATCATCATTATCAACCAACACAGAATATTTCTATCTATTTCATCTGGTTCCTCCTCTTGTCAGATAGAATTAACGAAAAACATTATGTTGATCCGATGGGACGTAAAGTAAAATTGTTAGAATTTATATGAGGCGTGTTCAAATGAAACCCATTCGCTGTACTGTATTTGTAGAATAGTAAGCAGACAAAGTAAAAGCACAATCAATTAGTAACAACTGTGTATTATTAACATAAAAACAGAAGCAACAATCAAAAAGAGTCTCCGTTGACTTGCCGGCACTTGTCCCATTGCTTGGGTAGGCGTTGAATTCCGTCGGCAAAGAAGGACTTCGGCTGTCCTTTGAACCAATCCCTAACAGCTGTCTTCACTTCTTCGTCTGATCGGAATCGTTGTCCCTTGAGAAACTTCTTCAGGGGACCAAAAATGTGAAAATCACAAGGTGACAGGCCAGGACTGTATGCACGGTGTTCCAAAACTTCCCAACGGTTCTTTGTCAATGCGTCAGATGTCGCCTTCGAAACGTGTGGTCTTGTGTTGTCGTGAAGAAGAGTGACACCTGAAGACAACATACCGGGTCGCTTGCTCTTTATCGCTTGGTGAAGCTTGTCTTAAGTCTGGATATACCGCTGCGAATTGATTGTTTCGTTGGGTTCAAGAAACTCGAGGAGCAGCGGGCCCTGAATATCGAAGAACACCGTGAGCATCACTTTCCCTGCAGATTGTTGCACTCGGAACTTCTTCGGCTTGGGTGAACTTGCATGTTTCCACTGCATGCTGCTCTGCTTCCCTTCCGGCTCGAAATGATGATGGCACCACGTCTCGTATCCAGCCACAATGCGAAGCAAGAACTGCTCATTCTCGGTATTGAAGCGAATCAGGTGTTCCAAACTGAGTGTTCACCGTCTTTCCTTGTGGTTTTCAGTAAGCATTCGAGGCACCCATTGAGAGCAAACTTTGTGATACTGCAACTTTTCCTTCACGATGGTATGCATTGAGCCAATTGAGACATTGAAGTCATCTGCCAGATCTTGAATGCTTCGTCGATGATCGGCTCTGACTGCGGTATCGATGGTCTCAATCAGACTTTCAGTCACCACTTTGTGCGCCTGTCCAGGACGTGGCAAATCAGATGTTTCAGTTCGCCCCTCTCTGTATACTGATGCCATTCTGCGATGGATCTCTGATGGCATGCATCCTTCTGCGGTCAGGAATTGAATAACCGCTCTCTGGTCTTCTTTGGACGGACTTTCTACCATGAACGACATTTCACTCGTCATTAACCGTGAACAACAGATGCACTTGATGAACAAACACATTGTCACGCTGTTATAAAGCACTGAATAGTACTCGACAGGTCTGCTTTGATTAATTGGTCATGCATGAACCCGTTAAGATAAGTCGAACGGGTTTCATTTGAACACGCCTCGTAATTGTTAATTAATGCAATATATTTCTCCTACTATCCGTAGGTATCATCAGGCAGTAAGTGAAAGATTTACAGAATAAAACTTGAAATTCGCATCAAGAGATGTATAAAAAAGATAAAAAAGGAGCTATGCGGCAGGTAGTAAAGGGTAACATAGTACCAATAGCATTTATATACTGCCTGACATAAAAAATGCTCCACTCAAATATATGAACTTTATTCCACTCACACTCATGAATTATAAGATAGCATTTTATATAAAACATTATATTTGAATAAATGGGAGATATTAGTACCGAGTATGTCCTCCCCGCACTGAAATGCAGCTTTGAAGTCTCATCGGCATCGATTCGCAAAGATGATCAAGCCGTTCCTGATCCAGCAATGACCATTGATCGATGAGTCTCTCTGAAAGAGCTGTCAGTGTTGATGACGGATAATCATATGCATCTCTCACTTTCCGACCAAGTTCATCCCAAGCATGTTTGATCGGAGACAGGTCGGGGGAGCGTGAAGGCCAATGGAGGAAGCGAATTCCAGATCTCACTATCGCTGTTGTTACACAATGAGCTCTGTGTGGTCGAGCGTTGTCATCCTGGAATATGAGGTTGAGTTCATTTACCGTTGGGATGACGATTGGAGATATGATATTCGATAAATATCGCTCTCCGTTCAAGTTCCCATTCACAATGACTGCGACAGTTCGACCTCCGTACCAGATACCGGTCCAGATCATCACGCTACCACCACCATGATAGCGGTCATGCTCAGATATGCAGCAGGGTGAATACCTCTCACCAACCATTCGATGCACTCTAATGCGACCATCGTGAAAATCCAAAGTGAAACGGGATTCATCCGTCCACATCACTTGACGCCATTCCTCTGTGCTCCACGACAGTTGCTGCTCACACCATTCCACACGCTTTCGCTTGTGTTCGAGACCCGCGGAGAAAAAATTGGCAGCGAAACAACGTCATTGTGTGAAATTCTCGCATTACTTAGTTAGAGGAATTCTTTCAGCAGGTCGGTATGACCTCAGGCCCGCTTCTGCTAGACGGCGATATGCTGTTCGTATACTGCATGCAATTCCTGCTGCAGCTTTCCAGCTGATGGCCAGTCGAGGAACACTCTTAAAGCGATTGCGCTTTGCTGAGATAACCAACTTCCTATCGGTAGCATTGTTTGTCAATCTCGGTCTCCCTGATCCTTTCCTTCTTTTAACATTTCCATCATTGTTCCATCGACTCCCCCACCTGCTCACAGTGGAGTGTGACACACCCAACTTCCGTCCAACAAACCTACAACTCTTTCCACATCGCAGCATTCCAACAGCCATTCCTTTTACAAACTCTGATTGCGACATTTTTGCTTCAAAATTTAGTCAGAAAGAATTGCTTGATAGTGATAAAAGGTCGAATTTGAAATGCATCAACTATGCCAAAGATATCGACAATGGACAGCTGCCTTATATTAGCATGACAAATTTGATGCATAGACATCCTGGTCAGTGCAGTATGAAATAAAAGTCGTCCACTTCCATTGAGATTTTCTATATCAAGTGTATCGTTTTTAATGTCATAGAGTATAGCAAATGACCTGACAGGAAGAAATATGATGTGATTAAAAATCTTCTCTTCTCTTACCATAGTTTTGTATATCTTTTTATATATCTCTTGATGTGAATTTCAAATTTTATTCTTGAAATCATTCACTTACTACCTGATGATACCTACGGATATTAGGAGAAATATATTGCAGCAATTAGCAATTATAAATTCTAGTAATTTACTTGGCTCTTTCCAATCTCTAAAAATGAAATGACTAGCCAAGTAATATTCCCAATTGAGCGAAAAGTGCTTAGTGCAGAATCATAATTTTTGACATGGAATGTCTTCAGGTCATTTTTTTTATCATGTGGATGTGTTATTATCATGCTTCTGATCGATAATGTATGCGAGAATGTGGTTAAATGTGGATGAAATTTGCCAAAATGCTTGTGCTTGCGACAGTAGGAGGCTTGCCAAATATGAATGTGTTCACCTTCACAGACAAACGTGTATGAACATTATAGGAAATGACCTGAAACCATTCCATGCTAAAAATTATGATTCCGGGCTTAGTACTTTTCGGCTAATCGAAGGAAAAATAAATATTTCATTCTTGCAAAAACTTTAATTTGCCTCCCATTGGATAAACATGTGTTTTTTTATCGTGTCTGGCAAGAAGAGAACCTAGATAGAACTCGGCAGACGCGCAGATTCGTGGCAGCCATAGGATGCACCTCATTCAGTTAAAGTCTCATTTTCAGCCTTGTTCCCTGCAGAAACTCGTTCTGGCTGCCGTACTATTGATTGGCTAAGGTACAAAATCCGACAAGAAAGTCGTCCCGTCATGTCTTCTGAGGTTATTTTCGGATCTTGTAATAATAATGACATGGCAGGAAGTTGAACAACAAGGTATGAATAAGCAGTCAGTTCTGTGCAAAGATTATCGTCGCTGGCTCAGACACTAACAGCGTCCGATCAGTGAGAACTTCCTATGACTTTCAACTCAGTCATTGTTGAATTCTGTGCAGAGATTGGTGAACTTGGTTTGCGACTTCGATCTTTGACTCATATTATCATTCTTGCGCACAATAATCCAATTTGTTCGAATCTGAAGCAGTCATGACGATCCACAGGCGATCAAATATTTCACTATTTAACGAATTCATTAATGTTCTTTTCACTTTTTCAGTTCTTTAATGTTCTGAGGCACATGATTCAGTATTTGATGTCTGAGAGCCTCTACAAAATGAGTAAATTTGATGTTTTGACTTTATTTTGGCGATTTTACTCATTTTGTAGAGGCTCTCAAGCATGAAATACTGAATCATGTGACTCACTTCAACTTTTATATCGAAGTTGATGTTCTGAACTCAATCATGTTTCAAATTTCATGGCATTCTGATAAATCGTTTCTTATCTGCAAAAAAATGTACGAAAATTGCCAAGTGTTTCACAATCCATAGATATTTCTTGAATTTTGCCATTGGATTCCAATGGGACTCCTTTAACCTTACCTATAACTGAAAGCGACTGTCTGTGACACTCAAGAATTTGATGTTTGTATTCAGCGTTTCAAAATCTACAAATCCATGCTATTAAACCCTTTGTGCGCGAATTTAGGAAGAAAGTGTCAGTAACTCCCGTCCTAAATGAAGCAATCATGCTTCATTTGCGTAGATGGCTGTTTCTTTGATGATTGCTCTTCACTCCCTTCCTATTTTACAGACTGGCAAGCATCTTGTAAGTTAGGGTGCTTGATAAAGTATATCATGAGCGTGCATGTAAATGACATGAGGCTAATGACTGCAACATTGTTATCATTTCCAGATACCGCGACTCAGTGTAAGTACAAGTGGAAACTTTGACAAGAAATCGAAATGTGTGATTTTCATGTTTGCTTCTCATTTTTATACACTGGTGTTCGTTTTTATCGAAAATTAGAGATTTCTTCCTCAAATTCATTGCGAGGCTTTACACAGAGAGATGAGACAGAATGATCATCACCATTGAGAAGGATATTGGAGGAGAGAAAAGGAAGAGACATTGTGTTGAAGTTAATGGAGGCAACGAAGCGTCTGCACTATTTTCTAGTGGACAAATACATGTGCGTGTAGCATTGACAATGTAATGCTGAAAATGAGAAAAATCTGCACAAACATGATAGGAAAAGTCACACCGTCATAACATACAATAATATGTCGTGGTTGAACAAGTAAAGAAAGAAGACAGGGGCTCTATCGGTCGATGTAAATAGCGTGTACATTTTGGCAGCACTTCACATCGACCGATAGAAGGCGCTGGACGTCGAAGGCCCTGTCTTATTTACTTCTAACCTTAAATTGTGATAGACCTATTATACGTTTTTCAGACAGTCTCGTTACTTTGCTCTGTCTTGAACACTTTGAAAACACATAGTTATAGTTCTATGGCATGGCTGTTCTTGATGCAACGAACACTTTGTGCGAGCGCTAACACGCACTCCAGGTCATCGCATCGACATGTGCAGTATTCCGTGCCTATAATGTCCCATGTTGATCACTGTGACTGATGCTAGAGAAAAGGCTTTACCGTTTAGATAAAAGCAGGAAATTTACGTGAGCTGTAGCGATTGCAGTGTTTGTGTTCTGGTGATCGGGTGTCTTCAGAATTGAAAATGTAAGAAGTTTACTCTCATATTGAATTTCAAGTGTCCTCTTTGTATTTGTCCGAAGTGTTTTAAATATTTTGAACAACTATGACAACTGAACTATGAAATAGCATAGAAACCTCACTTGCTCCTTGATACAGACGTGGACATCCCCCCTTCATATCCTAATACACAGACAGGTTAGGATTTCAGGCACTTATCTAGCTTTACTTTTCCCCTTAAAGGCAAAATATGAATTTGATTTTATCATCATTTAATAGGAGTGGATGCAATTTAATGAGGCGGTAAATGTCGAAGTTTTGAAGAAGCCTCAGACTTGTGTAATTTTGTCATCATGGAAAGCTGAAGGCGTGATGAACAAATGATTGATTAAAAAGTTCTACATAATTCAAATAAATAATTAATTAATCATTTATCATTTAAATATCTGTTTTTTGTTGCAATCAGTGCTTGTAATCTGATTCTATCTGCTCCATGACTGTAGTCGGCGAAATCTCCTCAAAAGAAATTGTGACCGTGGCTTTGTTGTTTGGCAGGCCTATGTTGGTCTTGTGTATAGCCACATGGTTTTACTGACCTATCATCTGCGATATTTCCATTAGTAACTTTAAAAACCTCGTACGTTTGGATCGTGTTGCTAAAAAATGGGATAATATGAAGAACACTCCCATCTTACAAAACAGACTTGATAAAAGCTGAGTCAAAGTTGTCAAGAAAATTTCTTGTATGAAAGAGGAACATCCTTTAATATCTAAAGAGAATGACAGCTATTACGTCAACACCAAGACACCAACGCCCTTGATTCCCTGACCGCACTCGCCTGACCTAGGAATCGAACCGAAGTCCGCGGTGGAGACGAGCTCGCACCTTCTTCACTAGGCCATGCTGACGGTTCAAAAGGAATGCGAGTGAAGGCAGAAGTCATCTCTAAGTGATATTGACAGCTTATTGTCCCATTATTATTGACAGAACGCTAACAGCATTCATGTTGTAGCGAGACAGCATAGTAACACGTCATTAGAATGCGTTACAGTGTAGATTGACAACAAAGTCTGTCCTAGTACGTTGAATATCTGAAGAGGAACATCCTTTGTCTGAGTTTTTTGATATCAGGAAGAGTGAGCGTGGCATCAGGCGCTCCAGAAGTTTGCGGCCTTTCAACTGGCGTCTTGTTATGTATCACAAAATTTATGTTTCGTTTTCAGTCCACTCCTGATACTGCTTTGATGTCACTTTGATGTCATTACCGCCATTTGTAATTGACAATAAAGAATTGTTATCATTAGGAATCTCCTGAAGCCTTGAGCTTCAAACTGATGTGAAGCAGTCTATGATTCCTTCTAATGCCCTGGTGATAACAGTGTACAGCTGTGGAGATCATCGGCAAATACCACAAACACTGTCTTCTACACCTTCAGTTTCCCATCAAAACAAAAGTCTGCGACAAACTTGTAGAACCTCAAAATAGACTCTATTTACACAGAAGTTAAGTTTAGAAAGAATGCATTTTGTTAAACAATCAGGAAATGAATTATCTTCCAATCGGCGGCATCAAATTTGGACACATAAAGCATGAAGAATCGGTTGGAAAGATTTTAATTCCGCGCATGAATTGTTCTTTCAACCATTCTCATCTTTGAACTTCAATGACGAAGCTAATGACTGGAATACGAAAAGAGGAGAACCGCTGAGAAAAGTGGATCGAATGCACTTTACAAGTGAAAGTCATTGAAGAACAGATGCCGAACAGTTCATCAGCAACTGGCGGAGTTGAGATCAGTCGGAATTTGAGCACGTGGATAATCAGTTCCTTCCATAATTGTCAATAAAAGTCAAATTTGTAGCGTAATGATTTCGTATGGAAAAGATGCTGTCTGAAACGGCGGTTGAAATGAGACAGAACAAGCTGCTGTTAAGAAGTATGATTATTGAGTTGCATTGAAATTCTTGACAAATTTTCGGTGTGAAGCATCCTTAACAACATAGTGCAGAATTTGTTAAGAATTTGCAAGAAATTCATACTCTTCTATGCATCACATGTGAACAAGGCCCTGGTGACCGAAAATCAGCGAATGTTTTCTCTGTGTATAATCGGAGAAGTACTGCGACCAAACACTGAAGATATCAGCGTTGTATAGAATTTGGGAAGAATTCATGTCCATCTAAATCGTATTTTGCAGCCACTTTGCTCACCTCATCTGTTCATAAAGGAATGCGGCTGAATAAAAATTGTATTTCCACATGATGATGGCTGTGGTTTATCTTCTGTCGTGTGACTGTTCTCTCTGTCGGGCTGTAGGTCAAGAGCTTTGCCAGACAACCAAATGACCAACATATGGAAAGACTGCATTTAAGGTAATTGATTGATTGACCAATTGCAGCTCATAGTCAACAGTTGAAGAATAGCAAGGGTACCTGCAGGACGCAACGATGTCGCATCTGCTGCGATGTCGGACAACTAAACAGTGGTGGATGCATTGAAGCGTATTCATGCTTACAACTGGGCTTCTACGAATCTGGATGATACGTTCCGGTGTCCGAACCTAATTAATGAAGAATTGAGACAACAGAATTCAGGGCTGCTACCATGTTTAAACTGAGGATGCCAGGCAGTATCTAATTATTTGATTTACAATCTAATTTCAACAGCAAGATATTATCAGTCATTGCCTTAGACGGCATGTCATTAAGGTGTCAAACGCTGTATTTGAATCCACAAAATCTACTTCATTTGCTAATGGCGTATCTCAATTTTTTTAGTTATTCTGAAGTTGTGATACTTACTGGTACATTCGCGTTACTTAACATTTTCATTTATATGGAATATATAGATGTACAACACAACTCGGGTCTAAATTTGCTCCGCTTCGACTGCAACTTTAAATAGGGAGTTGTGTCGATGTTGATAGATGTGAACTAGGCCTGCTGATGATTCCTGATATTGGATGAAATGGCAGCTATTTATGTTTGTTCTCAATTTCTCAAATGAGAATGCAACTCAATATTTAGTTATTCACCAAATGTGTTTGGGATGCGAATTCCGAGCATTTATGGCCACTGAGACGAGCTGCTACATAAAACCAGAAAGGGTTCCTTTAACTACTCGGCGGAGATGTGAGCGATAGGAAATATTGGGAAGTGAATTGTGGTAGCTGGGCGGGTTGACGGGTGCTCATTTGACCAACAGAATTATCGTTGGGAATGGTGTCTTGCAATTGTAAACCGATTTTGACTGAATATCTTCCTGTAGGTAGTTGATAACAATAAATGATCTACTCTTTCGAGTTTGTCTTCATTTAGCTATCTAACATACAAAATTAGACATCATCGATTTTTGTAAAAAAAATGTTGAAAATATTTGAGCGGTGATCATTTCTTTACTGTTTCAAGAATCAAATAAATGATAAGTTATTTTCCATTTGGAGAATTGCCATCCGCGTTTCTGCATCTCTCTTATACATGAAGACATGATTTAAATAAAAGCAATATCCCTTGTTTGTCTGCCTGCACGTTGTGTGGTCGGAAGACTAGCAGGTGAAGAACACCAACAATCCTTGTTTTCAGTTCAATGTTTCTCCCTGTCGGCCACATGCAGGAAGTATATTTATGTAGAGTAACAACTTTACATTATTTACATCGCCAATGTGATGAGAATTATGATTTCATTAAATGAAGTATATTTCAATCATTCTGGAACCGCATATGTCAGTGAGATGTGCATTTCTTCTGTTTTGGAGAAATTGTCGAATTAAATATCATAGTAGCAATAGCAGCATGGAAGACAGAATAATATTTGACAAATCCTTCGAGTCACTGATTGGTTTTGGAGAGGGAATGTTTTCAATTAACTTCGATGGATCTGACTATTCTTCAGGGCTCCTCCTCATCGATATGACTCTTTTTACACCACCGGCGCAGTGGTCTTGTGGTACAGTGTTCGCTCTGCGTCCGGGAGACCTTGGTTCAAACCTTGGTCGGGTCAAACCTAAGACTTTTAAAACCGGTACACTCCGCATTCTTGCTAAACACTCAGCACGAAAGGAGAGTGGAATGAATGGAACTCGGCCACATGGAAGACATGTCACACATCGCCTGATTTGAAGAATATAATATCATAATCAAAGAATGATCAAAATTAACACTAGGATGTAAATGGGTCCACAGTATTCTTCTGATAGAAAGCGAAACCTGATTCATTGAATCATAAGATCATGAGAAAATTATATTAATCCATGTTTGCTCATGTAGTTGAATTCCAACTGCATAGACTTCTGATTCTAGCCATTTATAACTCAATTCTACACAATGATCTAATTATTGACCATCAAGCGCATTCTATTTGCTAATAATTTAATCAAATGTTGACCTGTCCGACCCAGCCGGTTGAAAGACAAGTTTTTAATTAAGTTTATGCTTAGGTAACAAGCTTGAAGAATGAGCCAAGAAGCAGAATCAGTTTCCAAGTCTTGCCAACTTTTTTATGAAGACATAGAACGAAATGCTGTTCATAAAATTTCTTGGTAATCAACTTATCAGTAAATTTTCATCTGATATTTAATTAATAAGTTTCATACTTAATTATTAAAATCCTTTTTAAAAATTGATCAAATAGCTAAGCGCCTCGGGAATGCCGTAATATTTCCTTGGAAATTGAGCCGGCTGCGTAACAATTTTTCCTGTGCTAATATTTCTTTGATCTGCACTGCCTACTACATCCTCTACTCTATCGTGGGCCATATACGCTCAAAAGTGAGCCCCCTGGTTCTACAAGTTGGGTGGAAAGTGAAACTGTGCTGAAAATTTGCTGAAGAAACACGTTATCTAGGCAGAATTTTGATGTAATTCATTTTAAAATCTATTTCGTGCATGCCTAATGTTACATTTATGGATATCAATATATGAGTATAAACAAACTGATGTATGTAATAAATGTCTGTATTGAAATGCGTGAAGGTAATTTATGAGAATGAACACGATATTTCACTTCCCCGGCCTTGTTATACTGTTTTATGTCACTAATAAATGTGTAGTATTTACATAAATGGTCAGGGAGTTCAAATAGGGAAAAAGTGTCAAATCATTGATTTTTTCTTTTTTAAGTTAAGTTCTCGCCCTTAAGTTTCTGTCCGTGGTATATTTTGCTCAGTACTACAGAGCATCATCAGACTGTTGTTACAAGTTTATGCTCTTTACAACAGAACGAATATCACGGTCTTAAATTATAGAGTTAATTTTCAACGCAAATGTTTGGCATTCCCTAAAACTAGAATGACAGGTCAAGGCTTGTTTTCACAAGTTTGAGCTTGTTCTTGAAGTTAACTATGTATAAAAATTTAGAAGGTATGCGGTATATTTATTATGCAGATTTGGTAAAACATGCTTCACAAAAGATTTACCCTCATTTGTAAGCATGCATATTTAGCTCAAAATTCAAGTTCTCATGCAGGTACTGTAGAAGTAAGCATGGTTAATAATGTAATTTGGGCCTTGAAGTGTTGATTGAGAGATGCTAGAACACGGCACATTCAACGTTCAAAGACACAGTTATTAGATATTTAAATAGTAATGCTTAGGAAATTCATGCTTATCAGGTTCTCGACTGGGATAGAAATTGATAAGACGGAAACCACAGTGCGAAACATAAGTATCTCGTCTCACGGTTTTGTCTGTAGGAAGGAGGGAGGGAGGAAGCTGATCTACACAGGGCAGTGGTATCGTTCATTCGAGAAAGCATGAAGTTGTGTCTAAAATTATAGTTCTGAATATTGGCAAAGTGTAGCTTCCTCTCTTGAATTGTAGAGTCCACTGTCAACCAAGGGCGGATCCAGGAGCTCATCTTAGGGGGGCGGTGATTTTAGAAGTCATAGTATAGTTATAAATACTTACACCCGTAGCGTAGGTCCACTGTACAAGATTATTTCAATGTCATATGATGAGTAACTCAGCCAATTTTTCTAGGTATAGGTCGCACATCCTAATGGAAATCATTCTGTATATATTGTATTGTGCAATTTACGTTGTACAAAATTATTGTAATAATGTCAGTTGAGAAATGAAGCATACGTAGGCTTACTAATTAATCGACAGTTTATTCAACACACTTGAAAAACTAAATGATGACTGTTCGCATAATTGCACGAATCGACGGGAGATTCGACTTACCAGTACATCTATGCAATTTGCCGACTCACGGAAAGGTGATGTTCAATGTCACTTCTATCTTGGGGGGGGGCGACCGCCCATTTCGCCCACCCTTGGATCCGCCAGTGCTGTCAACTGACCTCTACATTCAGCATACAGCTATTCTACTGTTCAATGCTTACACTGCAATTGAAAATGATCCGATTGATCTATGCAATCTGAAATCAACAACTATAGCTTCCTTTGGATAGTCTATAAACAAAAAATAAAACCGCATTCATATTGGTGCTAAACAAACGTTTTTAACTTTAATGGAACGACATGTTTCGTCGTTCTCTGTCAGGTTAGACACGGGACTGACAAGCTAAGTGTGTAATACAGAAGATGGCAGTTCACATAGATATCGATGACGCAACATTTAATCTAAAGTATATAAAGCGATGTGAAAGATGCTATTTACAAAGAAAAGTTAGTAGATGCATTTTCATTAATTACAGTACAAAGAAAGGAAATGTCACCACGGAAGAAGTAAGCGCAAAACATGTTCTTTTTGTACAGAGATCTCTAGTATCACGTTTAATGCATAATGCTTGTAAAATTCGCAGTACACGTTAATTGCCAGATTTAGATACAATTTTGAAGTGTGATATATAGTTGAACACTTATATGAATGCCGTTTTATCTATATTCATAAATTATTGCTTCTCAACACGGTTGTGCTTTGTATTCGTGTTTGTGTTTTGATAATTAGAGTCGTGTTTAATATTCGTCTTGACAATGATTCACTGTAAATTTTTAAAAATGAGATAGTGTGCAGATTGACCTATTCTAGTTAAAAGCAAGATAACTAGAATTTAGTCCACGATATGAAGCACTTACACAGTTGAGCAATACACGTGCGTCAGCTGCCTGCGGTGTGAACCATCTGGTGGTAGCCAAGCGCGCAGCCCTGAACCTGAGCAGTGTGCGAACCACCACTGATGTCACCCTGCCACCTCCGCTACAATCGAACGTCGCATTCCTCAGCGGGACGGCATTCTCCTAGTCCACAGCAGTTCCGTTGCCTAATAGACAGTAATCTTTGAAATTGTAATCCAATTCAATTTCCGCTGTGATTTCTTCTTTGGTGAGATTCCTTCAATGAGCCATTGTTTTGTATTAAATCATCAGTTTTATGTGAATTGTTATCAACATACTTTTAATGAGTTGTTTTGTGTTAGATATACGGTGGTCCCCGTGGCACAGTGGTTAAGTGCTTGGTCTAGCGATATTTCGGTCCAGAGGTCGAGCCCCGAAAGTGTCATTGGAAGTCGTCAGGAAAGGCATTGTGACTGAGAGATCACAACGCTCCAGTTAAAAGTCTGACTGGTCAGCACTGTCCACGTTCGCAGTAAAGGGGTAGTATTGACGTTAAACCATCATTTCATTGTGTTGGACATAGACGGCTTCGAATTCATGTTCCTGTTACGGCAGATGAGCTTCGTGTTGTGTTGAAGGCAAATTTCCGACGACAAGAGACCTCTCCTCACGGCCACTGACAATATGACTGATAAGGAGAACCAACTGGTTACCATTTGTAATATTTTCCAGAATTGCTCGTTTTCATCATTGAATTTGCTCTGTACATTGAGACGATTCCCTTGCGTGGAAATGAATGAATTGCATGACATTTTAAGTTTATTGTTGAATAATGATTCGAATAAACCATTTGATGACGACGACATTTTGATGTGGAATCAACTTCTTCTGTTACAGAATATCTCTTGGAGAGCGGTGCTATTTCTTACCAGAACCATGGCATTTACCGAACGGAAAAGTGGTTCGAGAAACTCTTATCACGCTGCTTCAGAAGTTGTGTGTCTTTCTAATGCGCAGGCCAGGCGTGTCCTTGGTGGAAGTGATGAATGCGTATGCGCCCTACCATCCGCCGAGAACCACCCGTCATACGATTAACATTCTCAGTCGGATCGGCTGTGTACGTCAGGCTGAAATCAAGCATGAGAACAAGAAACCAGGACTCTTCACGAAGCGAGTTTCAGTCATCGGGAAAGGTACACCTCCATCAAAGTGATGGTTCTCCTCTTTTTCAGTTATCGCAACATCGCGATAAAGATAATCATTTTTCTGCGTGAAAAAACAGATGGACATTTTGCGGTGCTGAAGACAATTCCGTTTTATCGCAGTTTTCTCATTGTGCTGTGTAATGAAATAACGACTTTCTTGATTGTAGGATATACATCATTTAAATTTGATTCCCTAGATTGCTAATGAACTAACTGACTTTCTCTTACATGCAATAGAATATTAAAACGTTTGTAGATAAACAGCAGACGCGTTTCGTCTGCTCTCAATGAGGTGATGCAGCAGAGTGATCTAAAACGAACGGTCACAAACAAATACAGTTAACTTACGGAGATAACAGTATGACACAACAATCAGCCAATAAAGAGTCATAGTCCGGCAGCGAGAATCTGCGCGTCTACCGAGTTCTAGTTATTCTTCTTCTTGTCAGACACGGTCAAACAAAAACACATCCAATGAGACGCAGATTGCAGCTTTTGGCAAAAATGAACTTTTCTATGTATAATTCTTTTATATCTGAAAATCGCTAAGTCTAGAGGCATACCTTCTGATATGGCATGTCTTCAGGTCATTTCCTATGATGTGTATGGGATATTATCATGCTT
>CAJQUW010004979.1:0-15247 GCA_907163375.1 Prostheceraeus crozeri
AACCCGTCTATCTCCGGTACTAGTGCTCCGCTTGAGCTGGAAATATACCATTTCCATGTAGAATTTGACGCTGAATATCCGAAACTGCCTCCCGATTTCCCATCCGATGCTCGATTTTGGCTCTACATCGGCACATCATCTCAAAAATTCTAACTGTCGTTTTTTCCCGAAAAATTTTGAAAATTTTTCTCATCCGATTGACTTGAAACCTCACCATTGACTTGAAACTCAGCATGCAGATAGAGAATTTCACGCTGATTCCAAATCTGAAATCCGTTTTCCAATCCGATGCTTCGTTTTGAAGCTACAGCCCAAAACGTCCCAAATTCTAACTCTGTCGTTTTTCGCCAATGTCCCAAAATCTTAAATGGCGTCTCACATCTAAACGAAGACAGATAGGAACAAGCCGATTCTTTCACTGAATTTGTCTCACTCTTAGCTTTCAAACGAGCTATGGCACGACAAAATCCGTCCACTGGAAGCCAAAATCGAAGCGAGCTGTCCAGAGGGGGGGGACGTCAGCGAAAATTTTTTCTCTCCGAAGGCGTTCAAATTCACCATACCGATGCAGAATTTCACGCTGAATCCGAATCTGGCCTCCGTTTTCTCATCCGATGGTTCGTTTGGGCGCTACACACCAAAACGTCCCAAATTCTAACTCTGTCGTTTTTTCGAAAAATGTTGAAAATTTTTTCTCTCCGATTGCCTTGAAACTCACCATACCAGAAAGAATTCACGCTGATTCCAAATCTGAAATCCGTTTTCCCCAATCCGATGGCTTCGTTTTTGAAGCTACAAAAAGCCCAAAACGGTCCCAAGATTCCTAAATCTAACATCTGGCTCTGGTCGTTTTTTTTTTTCGCCAATGTCCTCCCAAAATCTTTGAAATGGCGTCTCCAACCATTCTAAACGAAGACAGATAGGAACAAGCCGATTCTTTCAGTGAATTTGTCTCACTCTTAGCTTTCAAACGAGCTATGGCACGACAAAATCCGTCCACTGGAAGCCAAAATCGAAGCGAGCTGCTGTCCAGAGGGGGTGGGTGGGGACGTCAGAGAGAGAGCCGGAAAAATTTTTTCTCATTCATCATCCGATGCTTCGTTTGGGCGCAACAAACAAACACCAATCCAAAACGTCCCCCAAATTCTTAACTTCTGTTAAAATTTTTTGAAGAAAAAATATTTTTCCTCCTCTCTTGTTTTTTCCTCCCCTCCGTCAGCCCGATTGCCCTTGAAACTCACCATAACCGATGGCAGAATTTTAAATAACGTCTGAAATACCGAATTCTGGCAAGGCCATTTCAGTTCCACCATCCAAGTCCCCACGTCAAAGCCAAGACGGTCGCCCGACTCAACCGAGACGGTCGCCCACGTCAACCTAGACGGTCCGCCCCAACGTCCAAACCTGGACGG
The DNA here is from genome assembly GCA_907163375.1 of Prostheceraeus crozeri. Classification (NCBI taxonomy): domain Eukaryota; kingdom Metazoa; phylum Platyhelminthes; order Polycladida; family Euryleptidae; genus Prostheceraeus; species Prostheceraeus crozeri. The sequence continues at coordinate 1,413 of CAJQUW010004979.1, forward strand.
TCGCGCCCACACGTCAACCAGGGCTGGGTCGGACCAACTCACGCAATCACACCCCTATTCTCAACACTCTGACTCGCTGTCGTTGCAGAAGGGGGGGGGATTCTGAGCGAACAGTTTGTGAACGTGGACCCCCCACCATGGCCGGCAACACACTCACACGCACAGACTAGCAAAAAACCCTCTCTGTCGTTCCAGAGGGGGGGAGTCAGACCCGAAGCACCACGGCGGCCGACCACGACACTCTGTCGTTCCAGAGGGGGGAGGGGGGGGCGCGCTGTGTTTATTATGGACCTTTTATTACTACTCATGTACATTATTTTCAATGAGAATCTCTATTTTTACGAAGTTTGATGTCCCATACAAATTTCTATGACGAATTCATTTAACTAGAAATCAATTTCAGCCATACAGATAATACAAATATTCAATTATACATTTACCTCTGCAAAATATTGATTGAAAAACTATTCAACTTCAAGAAAGACGTCACTTATTCACGTACGCGAGATTTAAAGCATCACTTCATTACCATAGAGGTTTACAACGCAGTTATGGCACTGTCGAAAGAAGAACGCATTGATGTCGTTTTGCACGCCGCTCTGGGGAGCTACCGAGCAAAAGCAGATGATCTCAATCGCCGACATCCCGAACGACCACCAATTACACATAGAGGCGTTGGAAAACTGATATGTAAATTTAAGGAAACTGGAAGTGTCAAAGACCGTGAGAGAAGTGGAAGACGTCTCTCTGTGAGACTACGATTGGCAATGATAAAATGATATAATTTTATTGAGGAAAAATGATATCATTTTTTTGAAAGATGATATAAAATGATATCATTAAAAAATTTTGTTGCAACATATTTTCTTATCATAGATTCTTCGCACTTTGTATTGAAGCAAATTTAATCTCTTTCGTTTGTTCTAACTATGTCCTTCCTCACTGGTTGATTCATGTAGCGAAAAGCAACAGGCTATCATATCTCAGATTGTCAAACAATGCAGGACTGTAGGTGCGCTCAGAAGCAGATTATGTGACTTACACAAATGTAACGCGGAGTCGGTAAATGCATTGACTTGACTGTTCTCTATGGGAGGATGGAAAGGACAATGGAATTTAGTGAAATGAATGAATACTCGATGAAAATGACAATCCTTTAGCGACTTTTCTCGGTATGTCATTGATTGCTATTTTTAGTCCGAAACCTGAATGAAAGCCTTTTTTCGTACTTTAGATACTGTTTGCCTAACCAACTGCATGTTGTGGGCATATTTGCAATTCTAGTGTATAAAGCTTATATCAAAAAATTGCGATGTCTAATGTCATAGGCCCTACCTAACTTTTGATATACAAGAAGCTTTGTATGATTAAACTGCTTTTTTCGGTCTCCCATTATTTAGAATATATCGGTGCTGCATGGAATCTAATTTTGATTTCATTGCGAAGAACAGTAAAAGTAGCATGGTAGCAGTGTAAATCGAAAAATTCGTATGACTAGATCTATTTACGTTGTAGACCTACGTATATTTCACTAAAAAATTGTATATTTTCATTAGAAAAAAATAAAATGATATCATTGCCGATCATAGGTGACAGATGAAGCGTCAACGATCTCCATTTTAGCTGCGGTTTCCAACAGTCCTCACTAAAGCTCTCGCTGTCTATCACACGAACATGGACTTAGTCAGCGCCATGTTCTTCGAATTTTGCATGCCTTCAAATGGCATCCGTACAAGGTGCAAATTCTACAACATCTTAGTGAAGATGACCCCGACAGACGGGTGGAGTTTTGTGATTGGGCTTTACAGCGCATGGAAGAATCTCTGAATTTCTCTTCGATAATTCTCTTCACCGACGAAGCCAATTTTTATGCTAACGGTGAAATAAATCATGAAAATTGGAAATATTGGAGTGATTCGAATCCAAATTGGACTTATCCGTCAAAGATTCAAGGAGATGGTAAAATAATGGTGTGGTGCGGTATTTGGGATACCAGAATAGTTGGGCATTTCTTTGTCAAAGAAAGTATGACTTCGGAAGTCTGCCTACGAATGCTCCAAGAGGAAATGATGCCATCACTACTAAATGTTGATGGAGAATTTCCGGAATTCTTCCAGCAGGACGGAGCGCCACCTCACTATGGAATATCTGTCAGATCTTGGTTGTACCAGCAGTTCCCAAATCGGTGGATTGGAAGACGTGGACCTGTAAAGTGGCCACCTCGTTCACCATCCGGACTTGTCACCACCAGACATCGACTTTTACTTGGATGGGGTCATCTCAAATCCACTTAGTGTATGCTAAAAGATCAATCCTGGATCCTGGATCACTTTGCAAGAAAGAATTGTTGATGCTATTGTCTGCAATTTCGTCGGATGTGTTTGAGATCCCCCCGTTGATTAATGTATTTCCCGACTGAGAGAAAATCTAGTCTCCTGCTGTTGTGTTTACAAGCAGAAAGAACGTGTTTCCACCCACATAGAAAACACATAAAAGTGGATTTTCTTTTCCTTCTGTCTTGTTGAATACTAATTCATATTAAAATAAATAGTTTTCATCTTATTCTAGATCCAAGTGGAAGCTTATGTAATTCAACTATGAGTTCGTAGTAACTTTTTCAAAGTAAAAGCTTAGGCCCTATTGCATGTACGTGCATGTATGTATCTATCTACCCAATTCAGCAGTGATAAATTAGGTTAGCCATGATACTAATGTGCAAAATGCAACTTTTCCTATGTCTCCAGAATTGCGCCTCACCCTGTAGATCATCACAACAAGCTTTGAATAATCACTTGAAATACTCAATCGATTGATGAGTGGATGCATGTGAATCTTCTTTGGTTGAACAGCTGTTCTGAAATCTAACAAATTTGTTATGAAATTTTTTTCCCCTTTAATCATCACTCAATATCATGTATCTATGACATTCTAATGTTTTATTTTTAATTTCAATGTTGTTAAATATGCAGTTCACGAACATGGTCCTTAAGATGCTTTGAAGAGACAAATCGATCGCCGCTAACTTTTCCTTTAATGTCGGCGGTCACAATTGTGACGAGTTACTATTATTCACTGATTATTATTGCCAGTTGAACAACTGATGTGTGGTGGTGAGGGTTTGGAATCCAGCTGCAATTGCAGCAGAGTCGCATAAGTGGCTCGTAGGCTCAGTTGGTTAGAACACAGGTCTAGTTAACCTTGGTAAGTTTCGAATCCTACACGCAGCCACACATCTTTTGCATGGCAATTTGAGGCTAATCGTTTATTACAATTTCATTGTTTGTTAAAATGACCGATTTGAGAAGCTTTCAGAATGCATTTTAGATATCATGTACACGAATTAAAGGTCAATACAGACCATAATGTTTCAATAGAAAGTTGGCATCGCAGAAAGAGCATATCTAAATAGCATTAGCAATTATGATCAGTTACTGAATATTCATAAACACCCCAGTCGAGATTCATTGTAATACCACTAAATTTTGACAGGAGTGCAAATCGCCAATTCAAGGATTAAGACGTTCATTCTGTTTTCTCATTAGATAACCTGTCATTTAATACTACAATCTCTGAATCAAAGATAACCAGATCTGCATCACTTCGAGTCATGCACCATCTGGCAATGCGCTGATTCCCCCACTTACAATCGTAAATCATAAGAATACGTCAAGCATTTTACAATTTGAAATGACTGCAATTAAGATTCAATGCATCAAAAACGTCATCTATCGCAGACTATAAATATAACTGAATTACTCCACTGTGTATTGATAGCACCTTATTTACTAGTGTGCATAAGAATTGTGAAAACATAAGTGAGGCACACACTCTGAATGTGATACAAGTTTTCGCATGGAGTTCAAGCAGCAACAACAATCTCACTTCTAATTGAATGAGTGTCTACGCTCGGAGTACACAACACATGGTATAATTGTTTTTAGGTAGAGCGAAAACAAACAATTTCTCATTTTCACATTGAAGGAATCTAGAGATTCATCTCAGCTACTACTTTAACATACAGGGTGATATATATGATAATAGTACTATAGAGAATATTCTTTCGCTCACTACTGTATCGATCGACATGATTAATTATATAAGGTTCCCTTAAGCTGCGCGGAATATTATTGGAGGACCCGACTTGAATGTAAGATTGTGATGGAGGAAGCGGGTGTAGCGTCAGGCGAAGAGGGTATGCAAGTATGGGTATCATAATGAGGATAATTCTGGGGGGAGAGGGTACCGGGAAAATTATATGTGTCAAATCGATAACTTACAGACTTAGAGACGTATATAAGATCCTGGAAATTAGATGGAATTAGATGTGCTTTTCGTTTGCCTGAAATCAAATATGAACTTTCAAATATCTATGTTCGAAAGTTATCCAGTGTGATTTCCATCAACTCTATGCAATGCATGTAGTCAATGTTTTCCGAGTGATATCAACTTTTTATGTCAAAAAACTTCATCCCTACAGACTGCTAATTGTCCAGGGACATCCATGATTTATATAATATATCTACGGGACGTTCAACTCTCAGAGCATGTACTGGACTGGAGGCCAGTGATATTGGTAGAACTTGAGAATTAATGCGCGACTGCAGTGTTGCATCTAGATAAATGAACCATAGAACAAGATGGTACAACAATTCATGCTTTACATTATTTGTAAAATACATCAGAATCCAGCTGAAATTGATTGCTTACGCACATACTAATAGACGGACTCCCGGTCCCAGTCTTGCAGAGAAAGATGTCGGAAGAATCTGTGTAAGTGTACATGTACAACAATACAGCAGCACGGTCCAATCATGCGTCAATCTCAAAATCAAATAAATTGTGTGACTATCTATTTTGCATCTAATTTATCTCCATTGCCTTATCTAAAACCTCTTCCTGTATAATAATTTGGACCACTGGTGGACTTTATTCGAGAATTCAAGAGCAATGAAGCGATATAACATGTGTGATTTATTTCTGGCCTTGAATTACTTAACTTTCATCAAACGAAAACTTTTCCGACATTATCAGTAGACAGATATGAGTCATGTGTTGCATGAACTGCTTGTGTATTGAAACGTTTGAGTATTCGTAGAATTGTTAGAGCAATGGTTCCCACTTCTCACGGAGATGTAACCGGTCCGAAATTTTCCAGACCGGAACGGCCCAGTCACCGATGCCGACATAAAGTCGACCGAGTCTAGAATATAATAGCAATTTTACAGGAAAATAGTAGCGAAATTTTACCGACCCATCTAGAAAGGGTGGCATTTTTTTATACAATCAAAGAATTTTTCCTTTATCTGTACCATAATCATCCAAATAATGAAAAAATGTGTTGTACAAAGGTGGAACGAATTTTCGACACGAAATTAATGCAATGGATAAACTTCGAGAAGACAGAGTAAAGCAGAAGAGAAGAAGATAGACAAAGAAAAAAAAGGCGAGGGATTCGAAATCAAATTTGATGTTCAAGCAGTTGCAGTAGACGAGTAAATACAAGTCAGCTCAGAATCGCATTCATAAAGCAAGAAACGTAAATGAGTCTAACACATACAACGTGAACACAAAACTCCCGACCCGATAAAATCACACGAACTCAAAACCCTTATAATCCTTTCCCACCTACCAATAACAAGCTTTATAACGTCAAAGATCTCACAAGAACCACCACAATCAGTCCTGGACAGGTTTACTAGCGTTTAGCTTCGTTAAGCAGTCAGCTGCTGGGGAATAAGAAGAACAGTCAAGAGAATGTGGTTGACGAACGAGATCCCTCAACCTACGACCTTATCAACTCTTTCACATAAAAATGCGAGCTAAAAAACGCGGTTCTCCCAGTAACAAAGAAAAATATTGTATGTTAATCACATCTAAAAATAGAAAAGTCCAATTGATTTCAAGCTCCAGAACACTTTAGTAGCTCGAGACATGACTCAACACAGAAAAACACAGTCGCAACAAATCACCTACAAGCCACGCTCAACCCAAACCACCCACTAACAAAACATGATACTAGACTATTATAAAAATATCATTACACAACGACTACCTCGTCGTATTGGATTCCATATAATTTGGCCCCTCACACAACACCCTGAATCTTTACATGCAAATCAAAAACGACGAAGCCATACAACAAGCAAGTAATTATTAGAAACTCACAAGGCGATGCGGCTTTTCAAGCAGCACTTATCACCGAAATGAGTAACTGATTAAAAACGTTAACCATTACAAAACAAAGAGATACAAGACCTGCATCAAACTTGGTCACATAGCCGAACAAATCGAAAATCACCACAAGATTTACACAGTAACTACAAATCCCATAGTCGAAGTCTCCATAATAAAACTCATCAAATGGTGGAATATTTAGTGTACAAAAAGTGCATAAAAGTACAAAGCTGCCATAGGTTGAGGAAGGTTCAATTTCGCTCACTACACGTTTAAAATACTGAAGCCACTAGAAATAATCCTTATAAGGCTAAACTTCTTTCACAACACTATCATAACAATTCGCCAAAAAATAACACTTATCGTTATAAGGGTAGGATGTTGAAGTAAATAACTACGACAAGAAAAGCTAAAATTTAGTTGAATGCGAATAATACAACCTAAGAAAGACTACCATCTCAATGACACATAATCTACATTAAAGACCTCCGAAATCAACAGATGTTGCAAATGTTATACAATCCCATCATCCCCAACCACACCTTTCCAAATGATAACCTCAATGCTGACTCTGGCTGACACAGGCATGACTGCCTTGTCAACCCTAACCTGACTACACAGCTCCCCCCCCCCTAACCAAATCCCCTCCCACAACCTAAGAAGTATCCCCCGTCGTATAACAGTTCATACAAACCCACTTATACCGATCACAAGCCACATGCGATAAACGGGTACTCAAAAACCCCAAACTCAATTGTCACAGCTCGCCTCTGAAAATATATCGCTGTGAAAATCCGACCCCACACACCCCTAATAAACCCAAAACTCCTAGATCTAACTTCCCCCTAAATTAATACACCCAACCCACGCTACCTACCCCTGTCCAAGCCCCAATGCCCGCAAGGCCAAAATTATACGCTATCTACAGACAAATACCCGATATTCAGACCAGCAAGTAGAAGAGGTGTATACAGAATAGCCATCACCAGTGAAATATGCATAGGCCAACAACGAATCGTCAAACCCGGTGCATCAAACAAAATTTAGTGACAAAACTAATACCTACGATATAACAACGAAAAGGAATATCAACTGATTAATTTCCACAACAACATGCAGTTATACACGCCCATACAGTAGCTACCCTGATCTCCACAAAATATGTGGGTCATTGGGAGTACCTACTCTAGATCCCTAAAAAAGCGCATAATAAAGCGTCCAATTGCTCTACATTTTAAAAAAAAATCTCTATACCAACTATATCTCATTATAATGCAGTTTAACAGTATTGATCTATACTCAACTTCAAACCACATCATTCATCCCAGTCGCATCATCCACGCATCAAAACCCACCGTATAATCTAAATTCCCAGTAACTCACCAACCCCTCACTAAAACAACTTAAAAAAAGATTCCAGATAGCCAATCCAACACAAATTCATAGCCCAAACACAATTAAAAACACTAAATTATCCTCACAATGCATGGACCCCACCCAAAATCACTCAAAACCAGCTTCCACTAAACCGAAGCCGTATGCACAACCTATACAAATAGACACAATACTATCCTAAAACGAATCACTTTAATTCGCCTAAAGATAACGCTGCAAATATCTACCTTCACCAAATATTACAAACGTTATTATCAGAAACCATTATGCTAAAATCAACTCCCATCCACAATGTTATTGAACTTAACTTAACAGAAAGGTTGGTCGAGAGACAATGGTATGAATAATGCATTTTCCTTCGCTAAATTATTCTCAAAATTAGCAAAATAGTAAACTCATACCCTGTACATCAAGACGTAGTACATATTTATTCAATAGACAATAACTTCACCAACTTTAAAAAACACCATACATACAACCAATCTTGTTGTTCATATTTAAACAATTATCCTTCTATTCTCACCTGCATGCATGATCCAACAAACGAGAAGTAAATAATATTAAAAAATATTCAAAATAAACGCATTCTAGCCAACGTCACCTTTATTGATTCTAATACGTGTTACACATAAATAAAAAATATGGAGTCTTCAGCATATAAACTTCAATAGACAAAGGAAGATTATGTTTATCTGGAACCGATAAGCTATTTCATAAAAAAACAAAATGAATCGAAATGGAATGTGCTGCGTAATTTCCAGCCTTTAGTTTTGTCTTGGACTCATGATAGACAAGAGATGAATAAAAATAATCATCTTCAGTTCGCAACTTATTCACTGCTCCAACCGCATTTCTCAAAAAGTTCGGGCATCGGAAAAAAATTTGGACACTTCCTAAAACGCAATTTTCAACGTTGTACAGGGTGGCCCATTTAAAGCCGCCGATTCTAAATGCTTATAACTTCGCTATTATTAAACATATTGAAATGAAAATGACACATAATGTTCATCTGTGATTGCTATTTATATTTCTGTGCTAATTTATCTGTTAAGTACATCAAACAATCAAATCTTTTACAATATTGACCATAGAAATCCACAAATCAATCTAAACATTAATGATTGCGAGAAGAGTGTGCGAAACAGATGTGAACGAGTGCGCTTAAATTTTCGACAACTTTGTCCGATTTCATTTTGGTTATTCAACACCCAGAAAGACGTTATCATTCCAAATCATGGATTTCACAGTGAAAGAACGTGCGAAATGCGCAGTAAGGTTCGACTCAATGCAAAGCGTTGTTTCGGTGCAGTGGAGGTTTCGCAAAGAATTTAGCAAAGAACGGCATGACGCGATTCCTTCGCGGGATTCGATGAGGAGATGGCATAGCTTTCTAATGAGCACAGGAATCGTCTTGAATGCGCCCGACCAACGAATCCGAGCTACCAGAAGTGATGAGGATATCGCAGCAGTGTAGGAACATTTTGAAGATGATCCGCACACTTCAACTCGGAGAGCATCGTTAGCCATGGACATGAGTCGAACCACCGTATCAGAGAGGATCCGCTGCGTCTTCATGCTCTTGCGTTTTCCGATGAGGCACATTTTTACATTGATGGAGCAGTCAATCGTCATAACCACCGAAACTGGGCTCAAGAGAATCCACGTCGGTTTGTCCAGCAAAACATTCACCCTGAGAAGACGGTATGGGCTGCAATTTGTGCTGACAGACTGATCTGACAGACAGACTCCACCGCACTGGAGTCGGCGGTTCAAAATTGGCTGGACAGGAAGTTTCCAGGCTGGCGGATCGGTCGAGAAGGTCCAGAGCGTTGGCCAGCGCGTTCCTGTGGGGCTTCATCAAGTCCAAGGTTCACGGCACTCGTCCAAGGGACATCGAAGAATTAAAAGAACGAATTATCTTTGCTTTCGATGAAGTGACAGCAGAGATGCGACACAACATCATGCAGGATTATCGTGATCGATTGGTAGGAGTTGTCGAAAATGATGGACATCATGTCGAAGTGCGTATCCATGGAGGTTGAATATCTCATGATTGGTTGACTTTATGATGTTGAAATTTTTAGAACATAAATTGCATATATGAATGAACATAGAGTGTTCTTTTCATTGACATCTGACCAAAGATAGCGAAATTATCGGCATTTAGAATCGGTGGTTTTATATGAGCCACCCTGTATATTATATATAGTGGCATATTGGGATATTTTGAGAGCCTATCCTTGGGTAAAGTATCTCATTTTAAGATATTAAGCTCAAATTTAACCTGACGCTAATTGAATGCAAATCTGAATCGGTAGCGACAACATACTGTAGAATGCTATGTAGTGTTCGGTTTGAATTGATGACCTAATGTACAAGCGAAAATTTTAACAAAGAGTACTCATACAGGCATTAGTGTACAGTTATAAATTATACAAATTATACAGTGCGAAAAATTTTACGAATTGTTACTAAAATTTCATCGAAAGAAGTTTACAATAATAGAAAGGGAATTTCACAATATCTACATGCCCAATATTTCTTACACACAACATCACACCACACATGCAAGGAAATCTAGTAAATCTTAGCAAAAATCAGCATCAATCTTAGTGAAAGATGTTTGCAAAGTTATTTCCGTCTCCTGTTCCCTAGTGCTTCAAGATCAATTTGATGAGACATCTAGAGCAGTGTTTTTTAAGGTCTTCCACGGGTCACATTCTGCACCGTGGAATTTTCGACTTGTACCGTGGATTTTGAACGTTCATCCGTTACATGTAGTGAGCCATGGCCAACACTATCAATGCCCAGAATTCATCTCAAGATAGCTCATTAACATGCAGAATCGCGAGTAAAATTCACTGCTAAATGGTAAATGTTGTAGACTAGTGCATTTCATGACTACTTCTGTTTTTGCACTATAAAATCCTGTAGAGTGTTAGCGCCACAGCTAAAGAAAGTCGATCTGTGAGATGAATTTTGAGTGTGACCCCGTTGGGATATGGATACAGATTGACCCTGTTAGCAAAAACCTTAAAAAACCTGATCTAGAGCATGTCTGTTTAGGATGGATTTTGAAGTTCGGTTTTCCCTTTTTTCTTCAATTTCTTCAAAGCTTGTTATTATGAGGATCTTCAATTTCTTCACCAACTTCACTGTTGATTCCTGTAATTCCTCCTCCATTAGCCTTCAACTTGCTTCTGTATTAATACGTCATTCTTGTGACCATGTCTGTCAATTCTGATGTCTTTCGAAGATAAAGCATTTTCGGATAGCTAAATTTTGAAGCCCCGACCATCTGTACTACAGTTACACAAACTTCCATCAGCTGAATTTCGCATCAACGGATGTGCGAAACAAACTACAAAATGACATTCGAAATCGTGATTACAATATAGGTGTTTCAATTAAAGTTCGAATGACTGGTAGCACCGGTAAGGAGGAAGGCACCAGCAATCAAATGTTTTGCAAAAAGGCATGAGGAAAAGACTGGAGATGTGAGCAATGAGGCAAGGCACAGGTGAAATGGAGATCACAGTTTGGAATATAAACATTCTTCAAATTCATGCATGCATTCAACACAATTTTTGAGTGACCACTTTGGAAAAATAAGCTACTTGTTACATCAAAATTGACCTACATGTATTTGCAAATTTTAGACTGAACAATAGGCCAAATTCACTTGCGCTTTATGTCTGTCTTAAAAGCACCAAACTTTCAAGATTCACAACAAGCAGCGGATGCATGGTACGAAAATCGATATGATATCGTTCTAGAACTGCTACGTTGTTCCAGCAATAATTAAAAAACACGACAACACAGGATGTAAATCTACACAAATATGCAAGAAGACTAATATTAATGTAATAGGCTACATAAAATGAGGGGGAAAGATCAGTGAGGCACTATTGGGATCAAAGTATTCGCAAAAGAATAAGTTCGGACATTCGGGTGCGAGTAGGATCACTGCTTATTGAAGAATACAAGGCAATACAAAGAAGGGATTAAGCGAAACTTTGATAATGGTGAAAAGTTGGTGGAGGAATTTATCGACAAACAATAATAGCATCAATTTTCTGAAATGATTTTCCGACTTTTTTGGTACAGGTGCCTTTAGAAAATGTGTAACTGGTCTTTCTACAGCAGTTGAAAAGATGCCCTTGTTATTTCGAACTAGTGAGCATACTTGTGTAAAACTTCTATTTTGACAATGAATATTTACAAAACTGCATCCCGATCATGATGTAAGATTGCAACTATGTGGACAATTGTCCTATGAAAAAATCCGGAAAATAGAACACCTTGTCACTTCAATGCATTAAATAGAGAACTTCGCAAACTTATGCGAATCAAGTCAAATGACAAAAATAATGGCTTCAAACCATATCAATGTTAAGACTATATCCCAGGTCGTGCCAATTTTTACAATGTTTACATAAACGGGTATCCTCAATTAATCTCCAGCTAACATGAGGATACAGCAGAAATAGAGCCTATGATTCAAATCGCCTGATTAAATATATGCACTGCATTTATAATATTCCATGAATGATGATGAGATTTAAATGAGGTGATCATTGTATCAGATTGTCATTATAATGCACTGCATTAATTAAATTGAACTCTAATTGTGCATTGAGCGCTAAAAGATGCAATTAAAATCACCGTTACTGGCAGAGATGAAACAATACATAAAATAAGTCAAACGTGACATCAAAACAGCTTTCTTGATCAGAAAGCAGCTGTGACCCTTAACCACCTACCCCCTTATTTTAATCCATTTCTCGCTGAATCTCCAGACCCTCCTATGTAATCTTAACAAAATATCTGGAATTCCGGGAAATTAGTTCACCCTGGATTACACCAGATAGTGTGGATCTACGTAGAGATGGCACCTGTAAGGGAGCCAAAAAGGTGAAGCCTGGAAGACAATCTCATCAGATACTCAAGATGGGATTGCAGCGATGTACCTGTTTTCATGCAATCCACCCAGACACCACCCAGTTGCTTAGTTATTTGAGGGAAATCGCTTGTCTCTAGCGACTGAAGTCAATGTGTTTTCACACCGAACGGGCCAAAACAACAACAGCGAGCCAAATTTTGATTTACGTGACAAATCAAACACCGCATCACGCTTCGTTATTATTTTTTATTACTGTTGTTAAGAGTGGAACCATTTCAACAAGTGAGTGATGAAATGGATATTGCAACATGCAGTTTCAATTGCGTAATGACAATAGACCTTCATTTGATTTGCCTACATGTGAAAATATCTCAAGATCATTTGATATTCGAAATTCCCACACGTAGAAAATGCTAGAAAAAGAGTATGGAAATTGCTTAAAATGGCAGTTGTAGTCAGAATAAACTGGATTCCGAGAAATGGGACAAGGCGCAGAGACAAGTAGAAGAAAAGATGGAGAGACGAATTCCCGGGGCGATGGGCGCACATTGCCCAACATCGACAGGAGTGGATCAAAACAACGAGGGAGGCGATTTTCCAAGTTGGATGACAACGGCTTCAGTAAGACAGTAAGTAGGTATCATCGTAATACATTTCATTGTTTTTTTCTCCAAATCCAGTTTTCGTTCTACAATATATTTTCTCAACGCGCTTAGCGTATCTACTATCAGTTTTATGTTAATTGAATAAGTTACAAAATTCCAGGGTTTTCCAAGACTTTTCAGTGAATTCTTGGTTTTCCACGTCCCGGATATCCTGCGCACAGTGATTAGATATTTAAAGAGCGCTGCACAATACTGCCACAAATGACACTTCCTTGGATCCGCTAAATGTGATGTTTCTCGCTCTCGTCTGCCAGCCTCGTACATGCGGATTATCATAATCGAACTTTTATGTTCTTCACAAATATACTGATTAAATGATATAATTTGCTGCTCCAATATTTACACAGAGAAATATAATTCACAGCGACAGCGTCGCTATTCCACTCCTGCTCGCACACCATTCATGGCTTGAATTATGTCGCTAAGACAATGCACGTAACATATAGGATCACATTATTTGATTAAGTGATCCGTCAATCAAAGCATTACAGTAGCACGGCCCAAACGCTTCGCCTTCACACAGCTTGCAATCCATTTTTAGCTGGCATAGCAGTGCAGCTAGAAATACGCGTCAACTTGGTAAGTGTCGACGACGGTAGTAATACAACACTGCATTATTGACAACGAAGCGAAAGGGAGAATTAGGAAGAGGAATGACTCACCTGGTTCAAACGCGACTCGAAGTCTTCCAGCGATAC
>CAJQUW010004980.1:0-53397 GCA_907163375.1 Prostheceraeus crozeri
GCACATACAGCCAATCCTAAAAACCGTGTATCATGATGAAGCTGACTGATAGTTCATGCTGTCTGCCAACTTTCATAAAAAAATTTTGTCATCTTCATGTTGAAATCCTGCATCAAAGAAAGCGCTCAATTTTTTTCGTAAGGCCTACTGACCACACATGAAAACGAAATATATGTCAAAACAATCTATGGAACATAAGGTTTCATATGATATGCCGTTTATCAAAATTGATCCGGGACTTCAACACGAAAATTTCATTTGAAAATGGCCTAGCCTTTTTGTGCAATTACTTTTGAAACGGTTTGTATTAGTCTTATCATCATCAGATGGCCTAGCTTTTTTGTGCAATTACTTTTGAAACGGTTTGTATTATTCTTATCATGATCAGATAACTGTGTGACTTTCAAACTCGAGTTAAAGTTTAGTTAATTTGCAATTACATCATCACTTCCTCAGCGTTTGCATGTCGCACCATTTGTGGGTGCGTGTCATCTCTCTCCATGTTTCACTTCTTTAACATTGCAGTCCGAGACAGTTAACTGTCTTTCCCTTACTATCTCTGCTTCCATACCGAGCAGAAGGCTGACGTCATCAAATAATAAAGATAAGAACTTCCATCTGCTTGCTCGAACGAGTGAAGCCAGCACAAGTCTAGTCTCCACTGTATGTGAAACGCACGCACGAAACTTACCCCCGCACGACGCATACAGACTTTCCTGACTTGAATACCGGTCTATCCGCTTACTCGAGGGATGACGTCAGCTGACCACAGATTTAGAGAGGAACAGATGTAAAATATTAAATTTAATTCTGTGGGCTTTCTGCGGGCGTTGAAGCCCGCCGATCGGTGTTTTCCATGATGGCCACTTGCAATAGACAGGCAAGAAATGTGTCTCACAAATTGGACAATTTAATGATTATGCTCATGTGTGTGACATACACGTGTGCTAGGTCCATTTTGAGATAAATTGATGTCGACATCATTCAACAACGTTCTGTAGGGCTGCTTAACAAGAATTTTGATTTAATGAAATGATAAGTCGTCACTTGTGCTCACTTCATATTGTAAAAGTTCATAAACTGACCTGTCACTTTTTCATGATGATTCCAAAGCAATAGTGACTTCATGCCAATCCCCGGAATCCCGAAATCCCGGGATTGGAGGTTCAAAATCCCGGCATTGAGAAATTAGCAATATAGCTGTATTCTGTCTAAAGAAAGACAGATTGGGAAAGGTGAAGTTACCAGAAATCCACACACGATGGTTATAGGCTCTTCACATTTCAATATAATCGTCAACGTTACGTTTTCAATAATCCATTAATGAGACTTTTGAATTAGGTAGAGACTTAAATTTGAGCTTTTCATTTCCAAAAGCAAACAATATATTAGAGCATGACCAATTTGAAGATGAGCATTGCTGGCGAAGTAGGCCTACACAATACCGGGATAAGGAATCGAACTAATCCTCGGGATTGAGATCTTTAAGAGGCAAATTGTTCACCAGACTGCAGTATACAGTATATATTTACATTATGATTCTGTTTAACTCAATCCCGGGATTAGTTTGTTCAGGAAGAATAATTAATTCTATTTGACCATAGTTGTTATTCACAGCATTAGTTTAGCTTATACAGTAAAAAGACATGTAAAATGATCTTCAATCGCGCAATCCCCAGCTTGGAATTTTGGAATATCTCAATGTGCTAGTACAATGCATTGATAGTCGTGAATCATGATTATCTTGATTGCCATTTTATTTTTAGTTACAAATGGTATACTTGTATTTTGTCAATATCGATCCTGGGTCAGAGCTTGTGATACCGAATCCCGGGATCAAGAAAAGCCGGGAGTTTTAGGCAGGCTATAATCCCGGGTCTTCACCCTATACCAATCCCAAATCTCTGGAAACTGTAGATTGAAAGTGCCTAATCAGGAATTCGTAACTGTTTTCTGTAACTCTATTAGTAGCTATATAATTAACTTTGTAAATCGTTATCCATTAGTACTTAAAGAGGAATAAATTTTAAGTCGATTGCGATATTGTAAGTAAACCGACTTGCGGCAATTCCAATTTAAGGCTATTCTCACATCTCGGTATCCCATATTGTTAACGTACACATGTGATTTATCACATCACATTTACTGCTCAACTTAATCCCGTAATCATGTGATCGAGATTTTCCGAGACTGTGGAATCTCTACCCTGTACATATGATTAGATAAACATAAAGTACGTAAATATATAGTCACACATACAAGTATGCTGACGCAACTGTAATATATGGGCTACAATATTATTGAATTAGTAATTCAAAGAAAGACATCGAAAAGTATTCGAAAGTCTTTTTGGTTTCCACTAGCGAAGCAGTAAAGCATCTATAAGCTACTACCAAGATAAGAACAAATTAATCAATCAATGATGGGATTTCGGGGTTTGCACAAAGCCAAGGAATGCCGGGATTGTAGTCCTTGCGGAGATCCCATGCTATTTACATGCATCTGCGCTTTATAAGAGGATGTCTACGATTCTACTCAATCCCGGGATCCCGGAATCAAGATTTTCTGATTTTCTTGCTCGTCATTTGTCTGTAGACAACAATCCCACGAAGTTCATGATCACAGCTGTACCTTGTATTCTAGCTGAGTATCCAAGAGGTACCAATCATTCATCCCAGAGTTCAAGTAAGACTTTTCAGTCGTGTTGTAGTGTCACTCAGTGAAAGATCAAGTCCATTCTAAACCCAATGTGACTAACTTTGGCGAAATTTGATGATTTTGGAAAACTTGAAAAATGTGGGGGGGGAAGAATATAAGTACCGCATTATGTAATTGATTTGTTTCATGGTTTCATCCTATTTCAAAAACGTCATTAAAAAAAACAAGGGATCGATCTTCTAAGGTCATCAAACAGTTTCATCGCTGACAATTTCACGAGCTGCAAATTTCTCATCGGCGTGGGCACGACACACATAATTAGAGGTGATCGCCGTCTAGAACAAAGAAGTCATGCAATTGAAATGCCAATCACTTATCGATATTCTGTCAACTTTGAACATGAATTTTGACACTCTGATAACAAAAAATTAAAATTTATGAACTTAAGAAGTCCTTACTCTCATCAGACTCATTATTATATCACTGCTTTTTTGTTTGTAGGAATCGTTTGGTGGGTATCGAGAACAATCTAAATAATAATACTTTGGTAATAAGCGTCTGTTAACTGCTGCCGCCCGCACACTTAATAATGAGGTTTGTTTGTTATCAAATGATTTCTTTGATCTAGTTATCTCAATACTTGACCAAAATTACCAAAATGGACTTCGTATTGATCGAAATTGTATGGAGAATGCGATGCCATTAATCATTTTACAATCAGGAGCAAAATTTTATTTTCTAAAATGAAAACAATCATCATGCGGCAAACCGCATCGTGTTTGAACGACATCTCCGATTTTGTACTGAGTTTAATGATGGAATTCGAGAAGTCATTTAGCTCGGCAGAAAATAGCCGCAAAAACGTGCTCTGTCTGAACGGGCCTTAATAATCTTTCCTATGGGAAGAAATAAATATTCAAATCAAACGTCACGCTGATAAATCTATTGACTTGGAATAATTGTTCAACATATTTAAGTGTTCAATATATTTTCAATGTTTGGAAAATTGCGATTTTATGACACCTGTCACTGACTAACCTTCAGTTAGTTTTGAGTACCTTTATTTTTCACTCGATTTCAATAAGAAATGAGTTTGATTTGATGATAAAGCTGTTGATCGAAACTGTTGTAGTTCTAGGCGCTGTCATGGCTCATGGATCTCAATCATTTCTGTCGCAAAAAACTGAATCTATTTTAAAATAGTGGGGACATAAAAGTCAAATTTATCGTGCATTATTATTATATCAATATAGTCAAAAGTCATAAAATGTTTATTTCCAAGAACATTGGAAAACAGGAGCATATACGCTCACATTATATGCACAAAAACATAACTTGATGGCAGAAAACCGCGTGCGGTCATATGTATGTGAATATTTTTTTATCACTTGACTATATTCTTGAAATTATTTGGGAAAGTAAATTCCGTGAAGGCCAATTAAAAGCCCAGTTTAATAGCCAAAATTGTGCATATGAATCAATATTTATTCAATTGCTCCCTTATTTAGTTTATTAAGGGCCTTCATTTAAAATCTTTCCACGTTCACTGTCATCAAATCTGGTCCAAATTTGCATTGGCAAAATGCAATAGATAGCTGTTTGATGAAAATGAGAAACATGTACAGTATCATACATGTCCATATCAACCCGATTTCAAAAAATAATTTCGAACACTTCAAAATCCATGAAGCTCGAATGTTGCATACAATTAACTATGCAATATGAACAAGATGACTACGAAGTAACTTATTCCTGGAAAACATGAATAATTATGCAAAGAAACCATTTTTTTTCAAAATTTTGGTTTGACTGTAATGAAAGTCATTTGCAAAATATTTTACTTCACGGAAAACTAAGCTTATAAAAATATGTCAAAATTCGTGTCATCTAATAAGAGTACATGTCAATAATTATTTTTGGGCAATTTTCAAGCAAAGTTCAATTTCATTTCTAATAACTGGTTCATTGCGCATAGCTCTCAAAGAAAAAATATCAAACTGTGTCCACATCACCACCTTATGACTATATGCAGGTGTAATGGGTTCATTGTGAATTTGTTTCACGTGTCCCCTTAAATAATTTTTGGCCAATACAATTTTTATTTTTTAGTAGAAACAGAGTTTTGCCGACTTGCTTCGAGCATTCTCTTTGTGGAAGCCATGACTTCTTGAAGCAAGTCGACAAAAATTTGTTTTTGCGCAAATTCGTTATGTTTCCACGTGGATGATATAGGTACAGTTTCCACGTGGATACCAGGTGGATTCGATGTCGATTTCATGGGTATAAATCCACGTCGAATTCACGTGGAGAGCCGGTTCAAAGTAATACGTAGAATCGATATAGCAATTCCGAAGTCGAATCCACGCGGAAATTTTCACCGGGATGTGACCCACACATGAACCACTTTGGTAGAAAGATCAAATTTTACAGAAACCTCCAACAACTCAGATTAGCATGCCCTCAACTTTCCATCCGAGTTTGATTTTGGCTCATCTGATTTAGTATATTCAAACTGTCGGGAAAAATTTAAAATCATATTCAATGCTCCCCGCCCTTCCCTATGGTGCGCATTTTGGCACTCACTTGCCTATACATATGTAAGTACATACCTATACACCCCCTCGGGGGGTTTTCTGGGTCCACGTGGACCCATTTTTCCAGATCACTTGCTGTTATTTATTAAGTTTTCATTATTTATTATTGATATCACTGGACTTTATCTGTATCGATATGTCAATTATAACTGCCAAGTGAAAATGTATTAGCTGTTGTTTAAATAATTGCAATACATCGCAAACCTTTTAGTAAATCTATGGGTCCAGCTGGACCCAGTCACACTGATTCGTTTCATCGGTCGTCATAGCGCAGAAATTCAGTCACTGCTATTCCAAATAACAAAGGCCCGTATTCGTGAAACCAGATAAGGATTTCCCGTATCCTTAGCGACGCTATATCTTAGCCTTATCCTGACCGTCATATTCGTGAAGGCAGCTATCGTCACGCGCTCACGATGTGTAGCATTTTTTCTATTTTTAGCCTTAACGCCATGCACTTCAAAGGCTGACAACTGGTCAGATTTTGGAGACGTTGAAATCACAGGCGCACTTGCAAACGATTCCATCGATTAGTTTGTCGATCTGCCCAGGCCGATTGGGCCGCCTCAACTCGCCTGATACAATGCGAAACAGTAGATAATGAAGCATCGGAATAGCGGTAGTGCTTATTGGCTGCACACAGACACACGCACACTCCTTCCCTGCACACAAAGACACACGGGATAACGCAGCTGAAACTTCGCTTTGCTTCAAAGCTTTTGCTATCGTCGCTATTGTCGCACGCAGGTGCAACTGTGACGAACTAATGAAATCGATTTTGATGTGACGCGTGAACAATGCTCCCTGCCTGCGCTTGGCTATGAGACCGCGCAGGCAGGCCGTTCTGTCATTACACCGCACTGTTGTTTTATGCTACGAGCGAAGATGGCGGAACGCTCACAACGGAGCTCAAAAGTTGAAGCTTTGAGATTATTGAGGGGCGCGCAGGAAGACGTTCCCGAAGCTTCTTCATCTGCGAATGACACGGAGGACTCCAGTGAATCATCTGGTTCATCTGATATCGATGAAAGTGACAATATTTCACCTTCTGATGACGACGTATCCATTAACCAAGCAATCGGCAATCAAGTGAATATTTCATCCGCTGATGGAGAGCAATGGACTTCTCTCCTACCTCAAGAACAGAGACGTGGCAGGGAGCGAAGAGAGAATCTGCTTAGACCAGCACCAGGTCTTACAAGTTACTCTCTGCGGCATATTCGCGCGCCAAATACTATTATAAATAGGGAAATTTTGTTTGATCACGATATGATGGAGACAATACTAAAAGAGACAAATCGGCGAGGGAGATCTATCAAAGGTGCAGCATGGACGGACGCTTCGATGGAAGAAATGTTAGCCTTCATTGGCCTGTTATATCTACGCGGCGTGTATCGTTCTCACATGGAGAGTACTGAAGAGCTGTGGTCGAAAGAACACGGAAGGCCCATCTTCAAAATAACAATGAGCCATTCAAGATTCAAAGAGTTACGTATCATGCTTCGTTTTGACAATCCTGAAACAAGGGCTGCTCGACAACTGCGAGACAAATTAGCAGCGGTTCGTCTTCTTTTGGATGGTTTCACGAACAACTGTCAAAAATCGTATGTGCCTGGTGCATTTCTTACCGTTGATGAGGAACTATATCCTTTCAGAGGTCGCTGTGCATATAAGCAATATATGCCAAGCAAGCCATCAAGGTATGGACTTAAGTTCTGGCTGTTGTGCGATGCCAACAATTATTTTTGTTACAATCTACAAATGTACACAGGCAAAGAAGACAATCCCAGTCATCACGGACTTGGAGAACGTGTTGTCATGGATTTGACCAGCTCTCTAGAAAATTCTGGAAGACACATAACAACTGACAATTTCTTTACTTCTTTGAAGCTCGCACGCTCTCTCCGCTCAAAAAGCATGACTTTGTTAGGAACTCTGAGGAAAAACAGACGAGAAGTTCCTCCGCAGATGAAGAATCTACAGGGCCGTGCTGTTTACTCTTCAGATTTCCGATTCAACCTCGAAGATCAAACATGCCTCCTCAGTTACAAATGCAAGAAAAATGATTGTGTCCTTCTTTTGAGCACCTTCCATCAAGAGCCAGTTGTTGATCAACAGACTGACCGAAAGGTTCCAGAAATGATAAAAGACTACAATGCGACCAAAGGAGGTGTAGATAAAGCTGACCAAATGGTGGCGACATATACGGTGAAATACATCAGCCGAAGATGGCACACAATCGTGTTTTGCAACCTCTTGGATTTGTGTGGGATAAATGCATGTGTTGAATTGCGAAATTGATCCTCATTGGGGAAGAGACAAGCCTCACAAAAGAAGACAATTTCTGCGATGCTTAGGAGAGGAGCTGGTCAAGCCATTTTTGGAGTCAAAAGACGTGCCACGGCCAATCATCGAAGCAAAGGTGGATGTTGAGAGAGCAACACGAAAAAAAGACAGATGTCAACTCTGCGGGTGGAAGAAAGATCGGAAAACGAGAAAAACCTGTGCTCGGTGTGGGAATCACTGTTGTGATGAACATTCGAACTCTGTGACTCGTACTCGTTAACAATCAATTGCTTTAATTACATGCATACTCTCATTTAATAAAGGACTCGGCAAAATCAGTAAACAAAATAAGAAAAGTTCCTGAGAGATATGATATGGCAAATGCCTGGCTTTTTACTCTTCATCGACGGTCATTTTTACGTCTTTTAAAATACAAACTCTCAAAAAATGATTACAATGGCTGTTAGAATAACATGTAAGACCAACAAGCCTTCTTATGGAAAGAAATTATAATTATTCAAACGCAGCGTCAAAGTTGCCATATTTATCCACTTGGAATAGTTGCTACACACTTAATATTCATGGTGTCTGGTAACCACAGTTACCAGTCATTTAAAAGACAATTCAAAGGTACTGTCATCCAACATTGTGCATCTTCAAGAACATATCATTCATTGACTTTCAAATTATTGTAAAAATGTACCATGGCTTATTAAAAGTAATACAAAAGTAATGGAATGCCAAGTTAGCTTGTTTTAGTTTTATAACCAAAAATCCAATTAATTTCTGACTTCTTCACGAAGTTATCTTCATGAAATGTAAATTAGTGTCAAAAACTTCAATACTAAGTTCCCTGATGATAGCTCTTTGAAGAAGTCAAAAAAATTCAGATGCAGACTTGGAATAATATAATAAGTTGCATTGGTAATCCTTTTACTTTGAACTATACCTTTTAAGTGGCATTCAATAAGTGATTATGGTAATATTAGTACATTTGGCATCAACAGTTGACCAAACGTTACAGCAAACAATGCCATGCAACATTAATTTTCATGTTCGTATCAATAATCTAATCGCAAAAAGTCGAGATCTCGGCACTGTAATTTCGAGATCTCGAACGCCTAAAAATTGGTCGAGATGTCGACATCTCGGTAATCGAGATCTCCAGATTGAATTTAGTCATAGTATAGAGGTAGGAACAGCACCATATATTGCACCCTGGTTGAAAGAAGTGTTTATTGAAATGGATAGGATGAACATGAAATTCGATCATCTAGCCATCATCTCAAGCCGAGTTGAGCAAAGATAATGTCTATTCTCCATTGTCTTTGGCGTTGAGAGAGAGGGAATGAGTGGGGTCCCAGCATAGATATTAGCACCAGCGGCACCTTTCACCAGGAAGAAATCTCCGGAAGAATTGCTTACCACAACTGAATGCTGATATAGATGAGAGAGAATGTGCTAAGTTGGCCATGGGCAAGTCTATTTTTATTCAGGGTTGGCTAAAATCTCAATTTTCGAAAAAAATGGTGTGAATATGTTAATTGTTTATCATTAGCCTATACATTCTGAAATTATTCCATTGGACTCGATTTTACTGCAACATTCTATCAAATTTTCCATGTATCGGTATGTGATTCTTTTGGATGACCATATGATTCCTAATTATAAATGCAGATGTCTTCTCGAATAGACTTGTACTCAAAGTGTAAATATTGTATATATATAATTGTGAAATGTATATGTATTGCAATAATGCATATATTCAGATAATGTGTATTATATTCAAGTATTAGTTATAACTTGTGTAAAAGCAATGAATTGTGTTAGAATGTGTAATTTTTGGAATTTTAAAATTTGATCAACATTATCACCACTAACATATTTGGACATTGCGCGCTTGTCTTAAATAACTAAGTGATAAAAAAAGCCTGTAGCTTATCATAGATTTGGTGCGTCTGAGTACGTCAGATGGTTCGAGTCCATCATTCTCTCTACTCTAGGGCTCTTCAGAGAATTTGGAAGGGCGCTATGCTTGGATGCATCGATAATAGCATATACATATCTCGTCATAAAACTGGTCACATAAACTCGCCATTACTCGGTATTGAAGTCAATCGAATGCATGAAAATGAGAGACTGCAAGAACTAGAAATAAGAGAAATTCTATTAATTAGCATGTATAATTCCTTTCGTGATCCATCACGACCATCATGCTGCTAAAAATATTTGTAAAAGTAGTCAAAATACGGAATATCACGCCAGATAATTCAACTGTCACTTAACTGACACTTTGCTGACACTTTGCTGACACTTTGGTGACAATTGGCTAGCAAATGGTCAGACAAATGACTGTACATTAACTGACACCGGTCAACTAGTGCTGACCTGGATGGATAAAAACTGCCTGTCTCTGTTTACTTGCTGTGCAAGAACGGCGGTAGAAAAAAGCGACCAGCAAGCGATGGTTGTGAACGTCAACTGTGTGAGTGCGTGATGTGAGAGTATCGCGGCAGATGACAAAGTTGACGGCAGTGCAGGAGGAATGCTCCTCAATGTTGAGCGAACACGAGGAAGGGCAGGCAGGCGGCGGCCAGCAGTTGGCCATAAAACGGTACATCATTTGAAAGCCATCTGTTCTGACGCACGCCATCCTGCCATCAACAAGTTGGCGAGGAGGCAAAGTTAACGGAGAGGGCAGTCCGCAAATGGCTCCAAACTCAGCCCATCTACACCTTCCATGCCTCGGCTCGGCGACGGGGCTATCCTGCGCGCAGTTATGTTGTTCATGATATTGATGAGCAGTGGCAGTCGGATTTGGCAGGCGTATGAGCACTAGCACGCCATAACCGCGGTTACAATTTTTTTCATTCTGACTGTCATTGACCTTTTCACGTACTACGCCTGGGCTCGACCATTGAAGACGTTAGTCAAATGGCTGGGCTATCCGTCATCAATGATCAGTTGGCTGCGACAGCGCCATCTATCTGCAGTAAGGCAGCGACGTGCCGCTCCATCTGTGGTTTTCCTCTCAAAGACCACACGTAATCTATGTCGTAATTCTCCTAAACTCTAAACGAGGGACATGTCACACATACTAAACATATGATGCTGACCGTACAGAGCATGCAGTTTCGTTATTGCACAGTAATGCCATTCACCGGATTTGTTAACGAGCAATACATTTGCAACACACCCCATATCTGTTTGCTGGGAGCAGTCTTTGCAGTTTCCAGTCAAATAAGTGGACATTCACTTTCATCTTATTACGCCGCTCAAAGTGTGGTATGTCACGCACCGCTACCGCCGAGCAGTCACCCAAAGTAGAAGAATCCAACTCGCTCTCCCATCTGGTGTACCATGTTCGCGAAGGTGCGGGACATCTTTGTAATGCAAAGCAGCAAGTACTGCAAATTTGAAGCAGAAACTGTTAGAGCGAACACTGATGAGGCATTGCAAACGTGCTAACTTGGACGGTAGCTTCACAAGCGCGCTACCTGCCTCCGCTGTCAGAGGTGTTCGCAGTGTGCGAATAACTAAAGAAACGACCCTATCAACTTCAAGACCGCTGCCACGTTCATTCAATGTTTCTAGCTTGAGCAAAATTGAACGAGTATGCTCATCATGCCATACTTGAAATGTCGTTGTATTGGATGGCGATATGGACCAAAAGAGAACGGAAGGTACCGATCTTCAACTGGCGTCTCCTCCTCATCCTCCCAACCAAATTCGTTCGTCTGTACGTACACATAAACACCAATCTAGCCTTCACTATATACCCATTCTCCAATACAGAAAACAGCGTTTCTAGCAACGTACAGTGTTAGTGGAACCACTGCGGACGCTCAATTGGTGGTGAAGCTAATCCATTGTAAATCCTACAGTGCCTTACTAGACCCTGTAAGGCGCACCTAACCAAGCAAAATGAGGCGTCATCGCCATCCACCAAAACAACATGTGCATCTGTATGCACAAAATCATGTTCAATAAGACGATATCTACCAACAAACACGGTTTGTGGTACCGTCACACAAACTTGGTGAGCGAGCGGCATTCTTCGATGATCTTGAGCGGTGAGCGAGCGAAAGGATGATTTTGAGGAAATGACTGGTGAGCGAGCGAAGGGGCAATTATGAACAAATGATCGATGAGTGAGCGAAGGCAGGATTTCTATCCACTCAAAAACACTGCTCATGACTCATTAGATTTGACTGAAATTGAGACAAATGTAGAAATAATCAAATTTTTGTCAAAACTAGTCTTGATACATCACATTCTTAAAGGATAATTGATTTCCTTATACATCCCGCAGGGTCTTAAAATTGTACAGAAATAATGAATGATGTCTACAATTAAGTAATCTATTAGATAGCTGTTGACCATTGTTGAAGAATGCCCATTAAACTAATGATATTTTGTGACAAATTATGTGATTTCAACGACGAATTAGTCCATATAATGAGATTTGTATGAGACTGCACTCTTAAAAAAATTGGTTTCCTGGAAAACCAATTTTGGTTTTTCAGCCTGTCCCGGGGCTGAAACCAAATATGGTTTTCCAGAGAACCAAGTGAAATTGGTTCTCTGGAAAACCAAAAGTCATCGGTTTGGTCTCGGAGAAACCAAAAGTTGGTTTTTCAGCTTTATATCTTGGTTTTCTAGAGAACCAATAAACATGTACAAATTGTTGGCTAAGCATAAAATAAGCTCAATAAAGAGTGCAAAAGAATTATTGTGAAAATGTGTAAAAAATGCGTGAATACTCAAACGAGGTATTTTGAAGTTTACAATTTATCTAAATCCATACAAGATTTCCCAGAAAAGTCCCCGAAAAGTCAAGAAGTCATTGTTTCTTATTTTTCACTTTTTTTCAAGTCAAGCTTGCATAAAATAATACAAGAAAGACGAGGGACAATGTCTTTAGTCATAAAATTTCCCATGAAGTTGAGACATTTGCTAGTCTTCTCCAAGATAGTAAATAAAATCACAGATAGGCCTTCCGCAGGATGCACGCCCAACTAATCCGGTGCAGCGCAAAAAGAACCGCGTCGTCGAATTTTTCGATCCCAATACTCGTTGCCACTGGAGTGGAACTCGCTACTGAAAAAAGGAAAAAATAATCTCAGAGGGGATATCCTCAATATTAGGACTGTGTAGAAGAAGCATTTAGAGAATTACGGAAATCTGGTACGATGTTATTGAAAAGATGTGTAATAAAACTCAACTATGAAATCAATGTTTGTTGATGCGAAAATAATGCCATATGGGCCTACACTGTCATAAATGATATCATATACAGTCGAAGCTCGTTAGTTCGAACACGGATAATTCAGATTTCGGTTAATTAAGATCATACGGCCGTGGCATTTTTTGTATCGTTTGCATATATAAGCTGATGTTTAATTAAGAATTTTGATTATTCAGAGATTGAAAATCTGGAATGTATGGTCTTAATTAACGAGCTTTGACTGTAGTGTAATCAGAAATAATGATAGGCATTAAATTTCTGAGACAAAATTTTGTACACCATTAGCGGCATGCACATATAAAACGACGCCATGTGACCCAAACACCACAAGAACAGCTTTTCTGTACAATAAGCGGCATGCAAAGTAAATTCGGCTGTTAACAACAAAAGAGAGTTATGCATTATACCATGCAAAATAAACTCCTCTACCAAGTAGGTGACATGTTGGGCTTGCACAAAACACGGCGAAATCAAAACCAATTAATGAGCATGCAAAAGCAAACATTTTCATGCAAAATCAGCACGAATTAAACGGCAAAAATTGTTTACTGCAGCTACTGTAATTTGGCGATGATATATACGTGTACATTAAATGACACTTGTTCTTAACTGAAAGTGCAAATGTAATAAATAAGTAAATAACTTTTATTTATTTATTTCTTGCATTTGCACTTTCAGTTTTGAACAAGTGTCATTGGTGTAACTAAGTTTCAAGAATTCATTTATTCATGATTTCCAATGTATGAGGCAAATTGGAAATTCATCAAGGCTAAAATTATACTTGTATAAAGCTACAATGTTCAGCAGATAATATAGGACTTCATATATATTCTACAAGGCTATAAGGCTGGTATAATAAATCATATTAGTTAGACATAGGGATTTGTAAAAGCTTTGAAAAGTGGTCGAGCATGAATATGAAATCATTCGTATACATCAAAGTGTTTGGTATACATATATTGCAAGCGATCTCTACATACATGTAGGCTACAAACAGAGTAGTCACGGTAGTCATGAGATTAAACGCCAAAATTGCTAGATGCCCGAATAATTTATAAGGGAATACTTACATGAATACTCATATTCATTTATAATTAAATAAAGTAATTTGAGATTGAATTGCAAAGAGTATTTAAGCATGTCAGCTATACAGTGCATCAGGGCTGTGGAGCCGGAGCCGGAGCCTTAAGGAGCCGATGGTTTTGGTCGGAGCCGGAGCCGATTTATCACAAAGGCTCCGGCTCCGATAGTTTGAGCTTTGATATAAATCTAGAATTTTGAAAGTTATTAATTGGCATCATAAAAAAATTAAATCATTTAAAATCTAAAGATATGTCTTTTAAGTATACCAATGATCTGTCCTCCACGATACCTTTCTTTGCAGTTGCCGCCTTCTTTTGTATTATATTTATTATATATTTACACACATGTGTAATATTTTTTTATTGCATATGTTTCGTAAGACTAATTTCCATATTGACAACGTATTCTCCAAAATCCATTAATTTGAAGACTTGTTACATGCATGCTAACTAGATGATTGTAGATTCCTAGAGACAAGTCGCCAGTCATTTATGTACACATTTCCAGTTCAGTCAGCAAAGATAATATAGCTACATTTCTTGCGCAATGTCTTAAATCTAATACGGTTACTATGTAGGCTATCATCTATCGGTATGGCTACTGGCAGAAGCTACTGGCATCTGTGACAATGCCAATTTCCTTATATTGTATTGTAGGCTCTTGTGCAGTCCCCCCACCTACATTTTCAAAACAATCGATTATTCAATTTGATCAATTTTGATTGGAGGGATAACTCTTCACACTCACACGAATGACCTGACTACAAGTCCTCACATGGCTATAGCAATAAGCGACCCAGGCACTTCTAGTAACGCCCTATTATTTTAAAGGTATCTCATTCACAATGAATTTCCTTTGACTTCAAAATTCGAAGGGTATATTTCAATGCGAAAAACCTCGAAAGCAAATTACAATGTTGACTTGCTGACGAAGTTTTCGACCATGACATTGCAATTACTACGTAGATTTTTACAACAGCACGGAATGCTTCACTCAAACCGGTGATGCTGAAACGGACATCCAATGGTGCTGCATCTTTTGACCAGAGAAAAAATGGGGGGAGGACTGCACAAGAGCCGTACCGTGTAATAATATTTCCCCAAATGTCATAGACCTGTGGATTTCAAGAATTTTCATTATTGTTTTATCCGTCTGTCAGCACTCTATGCTGATATCATGCTGACATATATGTAAACAATAAAAAAAGACTGAGACGCTCTCAATAAAGGCGCCTTTTGACCTCCCTTTTCTATTGTCTGTGACATTAAAACGCACGCGCATTCGAAAGCTAGCAAAGTAGATGGGATTTCTGCTCGGTGCTCGCAGTCAAATTTTTATTATGCATAGCACCCTGCAACATACTGCGTGATACTCCGAGTTCAGTTTCATCAGCCTAACCATCATCAGAGGTATAGTGGTAATGTGTTATACATAAATTGAATATAATAATATACATGAATCATTGATGAATTATTTAGTGCAACTTTACGCCATAATGAAAAATACGAAATTAATATAATGTAAGTTAGGCCTTAACTTATTAAGTATGCTGCATAGAATTACAAAGTTGTCCTAAATTAGATATTTTTAATTTTTTTAAATATAATTTTCAATTGTACATTTCTAGCCTACACTGCAATGAGTTTCTGCAGGGAACGAGGCCGACAATGAGACTTTCACAGAATGATGTACACCTCATAGTCCGGCAGCCAGCACGAGTTTCTGCAGGGAACGAGGCCGACAATGAGACTTTCACAGAATGATGTCCACCTCATAGTCCGGCAGCCAGCACGAGTTTCTGCAGGGAACGAGGCCGAAAGTGAGACTTTCACAGAATGATGTACACCTCATAGTCCGGCAGCCAGCATGAGTTTGTGCAGGGAACGAGGCCGACAATGAGACTTTCACAGACTGATGTACACCTCATAGTCCGGCAGCCAGCATGAGTTTCTGCAGGGAACGAGGCCGACAATAAGGCTTTCACAGAATGATGTGCACCTCATAGTCCGGCAGCCAGCACGAGTTTCTGCAGGGAACGAGGCCGAAAGTGAGACTTTCACAGAATGATGTACACCTCATAGTCCGGCAGCCAGCACGAGTTTGTGCAGGGAACGAGGCCGAAAGTGAGACTTTCACAGAATGATGTGCACCTCATAGTCCGGCAGCCAGCACGAGTTTCTGCAGGGAACAAGGCCGAAAGTGAGACTTTCACAGAATGATGTGCACCTCATAGTCCGGCAGCCAGCACGAGTTTCTGCAGGGAACGAGGCCGACAATGAGGCTTTCACAGAATGATGTACACCTCATGGTCCGGCAGCCAGCACGAGTATCTGCAGGGAACGAGGCCGCCAATGAGGCTTTCACAGAATGATGTACACCTCATAGTCCGGCAGCCAGCATGAGTATCTGCAGGGAACGAGGCCAAAAGTGAGACTTTCACAGAATGATGTACACCTCATAGTCCGGCAGCCAGCACGAGTTTCTGCAGGGAACGAGGCCGAAAGTGAGACTTTCACAGAATGATGTGCACCTCATAGTCCGGCAGCCAGCACGAGTTTCTGCAGGGAACGAGGCCGACAATGAGGCTTTCACAGAATGATGTACACCTCATGGTCCGGCAGCCAGCATGAGTTTGTGCAGGGAACGAGGCCGACAATGAGGCTTTCACAGAATGATGTACACCTCATAGTCCGGCAGCCAGCACGAGTTTCTGCAGGGAACGAGGCCGAAAGTGAGGCTTTCACAGAATGATGTGCACCTCATAGTCCGGCAGCCAGTACGAGTTTGCGCAGGGAACGAGGCCGAAAGTGAGACTTTCACAGAATGATGTACACCTCATAGTCCGGCAGCCAGCATGAGTTTCTGCAGGGAACGAGGCCGAAAGTGAGACTTTCACAGAATGATGTACACCTCATAGTCAGGCAGCCAGCACGAGTTTGTGCAGGGAACGAGGCCGACAATGAGACTTTCACAGAATGATGTGCACCCTATTCCTACAACGAATCGGCACGTCTGCCGAGTTCTCATGAGTTCCTCTTCTTGTCAGACAGGATCAAGGAAAAGCACATGTAAATCCAATGAGGCTGAATCAGGTGAATATGAGAGAGGACACATGGCTCATTAGACTTGACTGAAATTGAGTCAAATGTAGAAGTAATCAAATTTTTGTTAAAATTAGTCAAAATTTGCCACATTATTAAAGAGACAATTGATTTCCTTATGATCTGGAAGGATCTTAAAATTTATGTTTTCATTTGATTGATTGAAAATTCTCAAAAATTAGTCGATGTAAAGATGATTCAATGATACAGACTTCGTTGAACTGCAGATGAATTTCAGACTGTTTCGTAAGTTCTCATGTGATGAAAGATTCCACAAATTCAATGCGATACACCATTTTTGTGCATTGAGTTCTGAGTATTGATCATTTGTTTCATTCTATTTCTGGGCAAGGTGTATTTCTAGGGCGTAGGAGAATCAAATGTATTCTTTTCAACAGAAGTGTTTGCATATGAGGTTTGTCGATCAAGATTTTAATCTTTTTTCATGGGAAGAGGTCGAATATAATGTACCGTTTTTTCGCAGGAAAATGACTACATGATAGAAGTAATTACTTTCCCGATCAACATTTTAATCTGTTTTTCTGCTCATGTGACTTTGTTAGACGTGGACAAAGACACGTATACTACACTGCTTTTACTTCTGCAGATCATCGCTTCTCTGAACGACTTGTGAGGAAGAAAACAACGGGCAAGCTACAATGATGTAAGTGGATTTTATATCAATTGTACAGCTTGTTATGATTATTTTGTGCTTTATTCTAGAGGATTGAAAAGCGGTTAATTATTAACTATTTCTTTCATTAGGGAGGATTTTGTACATTCTTCTATAGTTGTATCTGCCAAAGAAAGATAAATTATTATTAAAAGTCTCCTTCACCTATTCTTCCCACAATCTGATGCTCTGTCATTCGGCATCAAAGTTACACTTTGACTACGCATTTTCCACTTGTAATTCAGACTATGTGATTTGTACTTCAGAAGATAAGATTTGTATTTAAAAAAATCTTCTTTCTGGGTACTGATCCCGTATGCTCATTTAAATATCTTATATGTCAGACGGCAGTCACAGCCTTATTTATGCCTGATTACTCTACGAGAACAATAGAAAGGCCCTATGTTTGATCTACAACAACATTGACCATCTGTTTTTCGTTTTTTGTCGAATTACTTACAACTGTGGCCCTCTCACCTTATCAAATCTTGACATTCGTTGATCTAAAAGTTTTCCACTATCCAAGTATTCGAATGATTTGATTCTTTATTAGGTGGTATTCGCAATGTGCTTGGAACCTAATTATTTATCATGATGCCGAGATCTGTCGTTCTGACATGTGTGTTGTGTTGACTATAAATATGGCTACTAATATATGCATGTAATAGAGACATTAAGAATTTTTTTCTTAGGGCGTTACCCCAGATGATGAAATATATTTTTCAGTCAGGAAAAGCACATTATCTCCTATTTCTCAAATTTAAGATTTGAAAACGTCTTATTGCTGTTATGTGATTTATAATGCTACACATATTTTCTGACAACACTAAAAAATCAGGCCTACTTAGAGGAAGTCAAGAAAATAGTCAACAGGAATGTCCTGTAACTGCAAAGCAGCTTCGTAAAATGTGGTGGTGTGCTGAGCAGCTTTCGCGCAGTCCCTTGCCGTCATGATACTTCTACCATCACTCACCAGACGTTCGAGGTACTGAAGTCTTTGTTCTCCCAGTCCTCGTACGTCAACTACCAGAACTTGCATATTTGACTTGACGAGTGCTTTCACTTTCGACCAGACATCTTCGATCGCATTAAGCATCGGACTGTAAGGAGCTATGTATAGGAGCTTTGCCTCAGAATCCTCGAACAAGCGGGAGAGACAAGGCGCATTATCCACAACTGCTTCCAGTTCAGATAACTCAAATGTCTGTCTCCATTCACTTAAAACTTCCTGCTAGTAATGACAGATCCGATAAATCATATTTGCTCCACTTAAATAGCACCTTTAAAGTACTGACAGATTGCAAAAACAAAATGCCGCGAAAACATACAATAAAAGGCGCATGGATGAGTTTTTGAACATTTTCAAAATGCCCCAAGAATCGGTTGATGCTGTCATGAACAAGTGGGTTTCCGTACTTTTCCACTTTGGTAGAAAAAGCCAAGGAAGAACATACACGGTGCTTCGAGCAATAACAATCAGACCAGGTTGAACAAATGATGATCCGGAGGGTACCTGAGGCTCATGAAAACTTCTTAAACCTCGCTCATGTGCCAGCTTTTAGAGGTAAGCAACTATTTTGTTGTGACGGGCAATTCTCAGGCCATGGGTTCGTGAACATCTCTGTATAATATGGTACGCACTTTCTGGTGTATTGCAGTCATGTCTCCACATAACATCGATGGAGGAGCAGGTAGGCCAGCGCTTCTTGTGAGGTTTCGTTGTCAAGAGATTATTACGCAGTTTCAACCCACGTATGTATAGTCGGGGGAAGACTTTTGTCTGATTATCAACCCACTAAGACGATTTCTCATTGCAATGTTTCATCATCTCACCATTTTTGGAAGTGTGCAACTTTTTTGACCACACAGTCTTTAGCTCCATCATTTCGCTCGTGAAAGCCGTAGGCATTGAATTATTAGATGCAAAAGCCAATCTATTATGCCATTGCGACCTGATTAAGTGATTGATATTCATCTGCAGTGATGAACCAGACTTGGTAATAAGGCCTTCAGTCAAGCGCTTATTTTAATGAGATAAATACAAGGTTCGGAGCAATCGTATAGAACTAAACAGGAGTCTCAATTAATTCAGTTTCATCACGGGTAAGACCACAGAATTAGATTGTTTAATCGCATCACTTTGCTAGAAGTGCAAACTGATTCAAAGCAATGGCACATGCAGGAACTTAATAAGAGGGCAAAAAGAAATTTTTAATACCTTACAGAGATAGGAAAAATAGTCGTGCGCCGCTCGCGAATTGCTCTGAATTCCTTCGAAATGCTCCGATCGCCACGATTCCTTCAGATTCGAAGAATTCAGATCATTGCCCAAAAGTTTTCTCGATAATGTTGGGCCCTCCGATCATTTTTAAAAAGTTAGCAGGCACACGAAAAAACGTTCGCAAACTTCTCTGTAGAATTTGACATCGTCTGTGTCTCTTTGCTGTGTGATCCGGTTGATAACAGTCACTGAAACTTTGCACAATTTGGCGTGTTTAATGTTGAACTGGCTGCTCATTGTTCGATTGCTATAATATTTAGTCAGGAGATTGTGCCATTTCATTAACGTTACATGTTCCAATGCTTCCCTTCTGCTCAAACAGAAGAAAAGACGACCTGTTTAATTCTGTGGGTAATCAAATTAGCAAGGGCTAACCTTAGGCGAAACGCAATTAATAATGAATTAAATCACAAATCGAACTATTCAGTAAGTAAAACCAATGTGAAAAATAAAAATAAAACACAAATGTAAATGTTGAAAATATTCAAATGGTAGGTAATGAAAAAAAGTACTGTGTAAATATAAGTAGAGTGAGAAAAAAATGGATGACATACTCGAGAACTCCTGTCTGTCTGCCACACTGTGTGTTGGGCAGTGTAGTAATTGCGGAAATTGCTTATATTGACAGAACTTAATCTGCAGGTCTGGTCGCCCAGATGCTTGCACATGTCAATTGTGTCAGAATGAAATTGATGGTTTGATTGAGGAGAAGATGAAGTAGAAGATAACGATAAGTGAAAAGAATTTGATCCCTCAAAAGGACCCATGTGGCGTTCCCTACAGGTTAAAGGAAATAATAACTGCAACAGATTACCTAATTGAAAAAATGTGCAATTGAGGTCAACAGCAGGAACTTGGGTAAGGATTCGCGTTTCGGCCCCTACTCCTGAACGCTCAAACTCACCCAAGCGGGGCCCTGCTATATGAAAGCAGCCTCGAAATCAATTAAATCAATGAAAGCACGCACAATTATTAAGAAGCTGCTTAGCAGAAAAATATCCGTATTTCAATAAAGTTTCACTATGCTTATGCAGCTACTTCTCAGCACTTTGCTTGAGATCTGCGCTGTTATATCCTCTCTTAATGAGAGTAGTAGCTGTACGATTGACTTTTTGGATGAAATCTTCTTCCAATTGACAGATGCGCCCATATCTTAAAACTTGTCCAGCAAACACTCTAACTCCTGTCCTGTAGGGCATACAGTTTTGCGGAAAGGTTAAAAGGGTGACAGGGAAATTAAAATGGTCGACTTTATGAAAAACAGATGTAATTGTGCTGCAGTCAGTGATATTTATGTTAATATCAAGATATTCTACTTGTTTGTTATTACTCCCACTTCTGCTGGCTTCTAGACTAGGTGGGTAAATCTGTGGTATCAAGGAATCAAACTTTTTATAATTAATAATGCATAAATCGTCGATGTATCTAGAAGTATTAGATAATAATCTAGCTAGACCGTACTTCTGATTCTTCATTAAATTAGTCATAAAAATAAATTCACAATGTAAAAGAAACAAATCCGCAAGAAGAGGACTGCAATTACCACCCATAGGAATGCCTCTTACTTGTTGAAAGACTAAACCTCCGAAAGTAACAAAAACTTCGCTTATAATGAACTTCGCTTATAAGGCTTCTTTAAATTTATCCTTAGTGAATACGCTATAACCTTGATACCTGACACCTGATAAAAAACTTTTTTCAAAACCTATACACAAATATTTCCTATTAGAATCGTTGAAAATTAAGTCGAGCAGGTCGGAAATGTGAGTAATGACATCTTTATGATCCAGATTGGTGTACAAAGTGGAAAATCGAAAATTTGTACGTCATATGCTGTAATGTTTTGAATTTTATTGAGGAATTCAGCGGACGATACTATGCTCCAATAACAGTTAATACCACTATTACTATGAATTGCGTTGCAATACTTCCTAAAATGGTCTCTGATAACAGACAAACCTTTATTAATCTTAATGGAAAGTTGCTTAGTAGTACAGTGCCTAGCACCAGCTATAAAGCGAAATTTGAAGGGATTTTTATGTAATTTTGGTATCCAATATAATTTTGGGAGTTTTTCATCATCTTTTCTACAAAGGGTGCTGAATAATTTACTCATAGAATCCTTATGCCTCTTAACTAAATCACTAGGAGACACATCATATGGAATGTAAGTACTATTACCAATAGGGGTTAGTGAGTTAAAATCGAATCCAAGTTCTTGTAATAAGATCATAACTTAAAATTTTTTACAGATGAATGCGTAATTGCTATTAGCTTTGTCTACGGTAGTTATTATAAAATGCTGATGATAATACTTCAAATCTCTGCTGAAATTACGAAAAGATTTAAATTTCGTTTGTAAATTATCTACATTTTTATTTTTATGTATTCTATCTTTAGCTAATACTAGTATCCTGTTTTTCCAAGCCTGAAAGTCACTGACTGAAAGTTTAAACTTATTGCACATCTTTGTGATGTGCTTATCTAGGGATACAGTTAACGTCGTTGTGACAAACGATGCTTAGAGCCTAATGAAAGTAACTCTTTCAGGTCTGGCTGCTCAATAAAATTCAAATCACCAGTAAATACATGTTTGTGATGCTCATTGATATGAGAAGGGTGCTGACTACACTTACAGTCTGAATGGACAATAGTAGTAACCCCATGGCAAAATCAAGTGCAGTGCGGTGCAGTGATGAGTCATCGATGAGTCATCATGCTGACTCAGCCCCCCCTCTGGAAGGAAGTGTGAGGGAGGTGGGCAAGGATGTGCTGGGAGGAATGGGTCCGAGAGGAGGAAACTGTTCCCTCCCCCCCCCCTCGGGAAGGAAGGAAGGAAGGAGGAGTGATGAGGCAAGGGTGGGAAGGGTGATGTGTGAGGAATAGAGTGTGGAAAGGGTAGATGTTGGTGGTTTTGGGATGAGAAAGGCTGGAATTCGGCATGAAGGAGGCCTCGGATGGGAAAACGGAGTGCAGATTCGGACTTTACGTGAAATTTTGGGTTAGGAAGGATGTTTCCAGCGACATCGGAGAGAAAAATTTCGAGGACTTCACCCCCCTCGGCAGCGATCTTCCAACTTTGGTTCCAGAGATGGTAGAAAGTCGTGCAATAGCTCATTTGAAAGCTGAGAATAAGAAAAATGCAGTGGAAAGCTCAGTTTGGCCCACTTTTCCTGGGTTTAGGGAGGAAAATGGCAGGAAAACGTCAGAGTTGGAAAAGTCAGGTTTTGAAGGTTTTGGGATGAGAAAGTCCATTTTTCGGTATGAAGGAGGTCTCGGATGGGAAAACGGAGTGCAAATTCGGACGATTTGGTCAGAGTTGGGTCTAGGAACTTCTTCCCAACTCAATCGGAGAGAAAAAGTTCAGACCTCCCCCCCCTCGGCACCGATCTTCCAACTTTGCTTCTA
The DNA here is from genome assembly GCA_907163375.1 of Prostheceraeus crozeri. Taxonomy (NCBI): domain Eukaryota; kingdom Metazoa; phylum Platyhelminthes; order Polycladida; family Euryleptidae; genus Prostheceraeus; species Prostheceraeus crozeri. The sequence continues at coordinate 23,333 of CAJQUW010004980.1, forward strand.
GTGGATGGATTTTGTCATGCCATAGCTCGTTTGAAAGCTGGGAGTGAGACAAATTCACTGAAAGAAACGGCTTGTTCGTATCTACCTTCGTTTAGATGTGAGACACCATTAAAGATTTTGGGAGATTGGCGAAAAACGACAGAGTTAGAATTTTGGACGTTTTGGTCTCTAGCGTCAAAACGAAGCATCGGATGGGAAAATGGATTTCAGATTTGGAATCAGCATGAAATTCTGCATCTGTATGGTGAATTTGAAAGCAATCGGAGAGAAAAAGTTTTGAAGACCTCCCCCCCTCGGGAGAGCTAGCTTCGATCTTGGTTTCCAGTGGACGGATTTTGTCGTGCCATATCTCGTTTGAAAGCTGGGAGTGAGACAAATTCAGTGGAAAACATGGCTTGTTCGTATCTGCCTTCGTTTAGAGGTGAGATGTTATTGAAAATTTGGGACCTTGGCGAGAAAACGACTAAGTTGGAATTTTTGCTATGGCTGTGGGCTGTAGAGCCAAAACGAAGCATCGGATGGGAAAATGGAGGGCAGATTCGGATTCATCATCAAATTCTACATGGAAATGGCGTATTGCCAGCTCAATCGGAGCACTAGAACCGGAGATAGACGGGTTTTTAGTGTTTGGATGATGGGTATTACGTCATCAGCTGATCGCCACACACTATATAAGTGGAAACTCAGCTTGTGGAAATCAGTTCTCCCGACTGGGTTGGGGTAGGTGAACTCTGTAGCTCCGATGATAGAATTGGAAATCTGAAAAACCGGGTTTCTGTAAGAAACCGACTTAGAAAATTTCATTGCTGATATCAGCTAAGGCGTCAGACTTAGAGGTTCGCCAGGAGATGGCCTTCGTCTCCAGGCCAAAAAAGACTCCAAAACTTTAAAGACTTGTAACTTTGCTTCTACAAGTCCGTTTGACTTGATTCAAGAAAGGTTCGGTTGCTATTGACCTGCCCTAAGTGATAGACTACTTATAAAATTTCATAAGTGGCGCTAAAAAGTTGAAAAATTTAAATTCACTAGTTTTGGAGGTTTTCTTGGGTTTTCGACCGTGCTGAAGTCAATGAAAGGATTTTTAGTGATGTCTGAGCCAGTCTTCTCATGTTACAAGCAGCTTTTCACTGAAAGCGAGGAAGACACGGAGAGTTTTGCTGTAATATTCAATTGACAGGGTGTTCCTTAGGGACGGCGGACGATACCGTAGTGATAAGTGTGGCAAGGGAGTGTGTCATAGTTTAGACCGAAACCGCTGGGGCAACTCATGTCTCATGTTGGGCATTTGACACAGTTCTCAACGTACCACTTTGAACGCCAATCGGTTGAGTCTAAGCTATCTTGTCATGGGTGGCCTCTAAACATCTCCATTGCAAAACGCTGGTGAATCACGGCTTGCTATCAAGCTGATCAAAGGAACGACTTACCAACTCCACCGGTTTTCACGTCTGGCGATCAAGTCATGGACGATACACGATTTTCGGTGTGATACTTCCTGTGGGTGAATTCGAGACAGCGGTGAAGTCCGTAGCTGCACGGGACGTGGGCAATGGTAATCCTTGTGAAACCTCTCTGCGTCATGTTTGCAATTTTTCGTCTCCGTGATAGAGACAAGCAGAACTGATGAATGGAATGAAGGGAGGACATTCATGCGCCACACGCAACACATCACAGACTTCTCTCTTTGCTAGTAAACAAGCTCTTGTCAGTATCGTACAAAGGTTTTACTGCATCACAGGTTGATGTATAGTTAGAAAAGTTTGATCATGATGTTTTATGAAACATATGTCATAAAGTGTAAGCGCTAGTGTAGTCAAGTAGTTTTACTGTGACGTACGTTTGTGAAAGTTAAGTTTGATCATCGAACTTTATTCGTGAGTGTCATCAGAAAGTGTATCATGGTTTGTAAAAGCAAAGTTTAGTATAGTCAAATATTTTTACTCTAACACAGGTTGATGTATAGTTAGAAAATGTGATCATGACGTTTATTCGTAAGTCTAGTCAGAAACTTTATCATGTTGTACAAAAGTTTTATTGCAACACAGGTTGATGTATAGCTAGAAAGTTTGATCATCAAAGTTTTATTCGTGAGTCTAGTCAGAAACTGTATCATGGTTTGTAAAAGTTTTACTGCACCACAGGTTGATGTATAGTTAGAAAAGTTTGATCATGATGTTTTATGAAACACACATGTCATAGAATGTAATCGTTAGTGTAGTCAACTAGTTTTACAGCGACGCACGTTTGTGAAAATAAAGTTTGATCATTGACGTTGTATGACTGACCGAACTCACAGCAGCATTAGAAAGTTTTAGAAGGTTTTACTGCACAGTGTAGATTGTCTTGTAACTTACTTTCACAGTGTTAGAAAGTTTTATTGGAGACAGTTGCCAAATGTTTCCCTATTAGAAAATTCAAACTTCATGACTGTTAGATTCGCTTCATCAGGTTTACTAAAAGCAGTTTTCTACTGCAATGAGAGTTTAGAATGTTATACATGAAAACAGTGTTCACCACAGCGCTAGAAAGTTTAGCACAACACAAGTGTCATGAAAAATACTTTATTTGGTCTTTGATTTAACATCATTGAAACCCACTTAACTAATAGCAATGACAATATGCTTTATTTTATTCAGAAGCAAATGATCGCCGTAACCGTGAAAGTTGTCCATCCGAGAAATAATCTTCCGCAGATGTCGTGTATAAAACACAGAAGCATCAGTAACATATTCTTGTCCATAGGAACGAAATTGAAAGTCAACACTTTCCGCTACTTCACCTTCTGGAAAATGAATCTAATTGACATGTGCAATTAAATGAGTCTTGATGAGACTGTCTTTGAAATAAGATATCAACTCCGTAAATATTTTTCGTGTGTAGTCTAAACATGCCTCCAATTCTGTCTCCTCCCTTTGAAACTCAAGGATGTAATCTTGTATTAAGCCTCCGAAGCACTCTTGATGAAAACGAATCGTGCAATCATCATGTTTCAATGTATTGACATCAGGTGTCATGGTTGAGTCTATTGCTAAACAACATTTTTGCCTAACACGATTTCAATAACGCGTTACAAATGTGTGTGCGCACATCGGGAACTCTAGCTCGTCTGTGATTGGACGAGAGGTCTCATCCATTCACCGCTCAGGAAAATCTTATAAAAGGCAGTGCACCAAATCTGCTCTTCACATTTATCTTTCACAAGGTGAGTGTCGGTGAGCTCCTGCTATCAGGTTGTTTTGACTTGCTATCAAGTTGAATAGTCTCTTGCTATCACATCTTCTGCTCATAAAACATATCATCGCTGTAATACCTCCGTTGCTCGAGCGTTCCTTCGGGACGGCGGGTACTGCCGTAGAGGGATTGTGTTGCACGGGTTGTTCGTCGTTTGTTAGACCAAAACCTCTGAGCCGTTGCTCATGTTGGGCGTTCGACTTCATACTCAACGTGACGCTTTCTCTCGCCAGGTAAGAGTACTTTAGCCATTCGACAAAGGTTAGTCTTTATGATATGGATTAGAGTGAAATCTAATTCATTAGATGTCAATTCAATTATTGTTCCCAAACGTTGACTAGGCAAATGAAACGATTCTCATCTTTCCTTTTCAGTGATTAAAGTCTACTATCGTGTAATCTGTAATCGATCAAAAATGGAATCCAAGAAAACTGAGAACTACCGCATTGCTGTCGAGATGGAAAAGGCCACCATCGAGCAATGTAAGTATTTGTAACAAGGTTGACTCTATTACTAACATCATTAGGGTAGACATCCTCATTAAAATCAAGAGCCCTTCCCTTATGTTGTTCATGTTTAAACCGAATCCAAATTTTACCTCTGCTCATCTTTGCTGTCATTCTTTTTCAGTGCATGAATGTATTCGTAACGGGGAACCCGTCCCCCAAGGAGCAATCGGGCAAGCTTACGAGCGGCTCGGAAAGTGTAAGTATCCTCACCTATGAGAGTTGGAATGTCATGTTTTAGCACTTCTGCATCCGTATAGCTTACTCTCTATCATTATTATCTCCGCAACCTCTAATATAAACTCTCTTTTCTCTCTACAGATATGGCGAAGAAGAAGCGGGAGGAAGCCGCGAGGCGGAGATTCGAAGCTGAATTTCCGGTCCTACCTTCCCGCTCACCTACCTCCGCCCAAGCTGCGACCCCTTTCTCGGGCATTGTTATCGCCCCACCTCCACCGCCACCAGCTCCGGTACCTGCGCCCGTCCCTGTGCCCGTCCCATCTCCGGTACCTGCTCCTCGCCATCACGTCCCTCCGACACCAAAGCCCAGGACCCTTCCACCCTCGGCTCGTGTCCCTCTCCTGCCTCTTCCGCGTTCATCCTTGCTGCCGGATATTAATTCATTAGATGGTAAGTAATCGTGATTGGGAAATATGGGAGCGAACACTTCAAACTTGAAATGTTAATCATGTTACTAATCTCTTTTCTCTTTTTCTCAAAATCTGGCGGCCTACCTCCTGGACGGTGACGTTCCCTCTCGTCCCATCATCATCCCTGCATCGCCACCACCACCTGCAGCGGTCGACCTCCCTCTCCTCTCCGTCAAGTCGGTGGACAGATTGTTGGAGGAGCAGGAAATGGAGTTGGAGATCGTCGGAGAGGAGAGGGAGATTGCAATCGAGGAGGAAGGTGTGAGGGAGAGAGAAGGACCTACGGCTCGACAGCTCAGCTGTACGGACTGCGGGCAGTCCTTCGCGAGGCCATTCTGCTTTCGGCGACACCGGCATTCTCGCTGCCCAAAAGCGAAGGGAGAACTGGAGAAGACACGCCGACCGATCCCTCAACGGCCCAAGTGTGAAGGTTGTGGACGCACGTTCTACAGCAACACCAACTTGCGAGTCCACATCGAAGGCGGTTCCTGTGGCAGTGTGAGGCAACCACCGACAACACCAGGTAGGAAGCATCCTTCATCGCACGTCGGCTTTTCCTGTTCTTCGTGTCAGAAGACCTTTCCTACAGAGTTTGTTCTTTCTTCGCACACACTCTGTCACAAACATCCCACTGAGCTTTACACTGACAACAACGTCACTCTAAGGCTGAGCAAGTTTTCCCTTGAGAGGCTCGTTCGCGATTATCAGTTAGAAAGCTCTGAAGCTGTGCAGGACATCCATCCTTTCTTGATGAATAACATGGGCTTAATTCATCAAATGTTGGCGAGCTTAGATAGATTTTTACTTAAGGGCATGTTCTATCTCACTGCTCGTTTCAATAAGGTAGACAGTAGCACGGGAGAAGTAGAGTCCACTGCGACCATTAGGATGGCCTCCTGTGCTGCTGATCTCATAGGTGATGTAAACGAGTAGGTAGAGAGACATGCGACCTATCTCGTCAGCAACTTAAATAAATTTAATGAAAGAGACAGCGGTCTGGTCTTTGATGGGATAGAGAAGGTAGACATCAAAATTAATCTTTTAGAAAATTTACAAGGGAGTGGTTGTTTCACCCTCCCCAAAGCACTGGCTGACAAAAAAGGCTGTCATCAATGTAGAGTGTCAGTCCCAGTGTTTCAAGTATGCCGTCCTCTCCATTCTTCACTATAATGACATAGGTATAAATCGTGAACGAATCACCAAGTATCGTAAATGGGAGGATGAGCTTAAGTTTGACGGGTTAGATGTCAATACATTAGACTTTAAAGGCATCACCCAATTTGAAAAATTGAATAATATTAAGATTGTCATCCATCTCTGGGAAAAAGGTCTGAAGGGTGTTAGGTATAATAATCGCCAAAGTAACTTCGACCGGGTTGTCAATCTTCTCCTAGTGTATAGCGACAACCACCCAGAATGGCATTATTGTGGCATTCCTAAAATTTCAAAGTTGTATCGCCACCAACAAAGTTATGATAACAAACATTATTACTGTGATCGCTGCACACGGCGCTTTAGGTCAAAACCATTTTTTGAAGAGCATTACGAGTGGTGCTCTCGGGGTGAACTTCAAATGGAAATCATGCCCAAAGATAAATTTTATAGGTATGAAGAAAACGGCAATGAGCTCAGTCCCATATGTACCATCTATGCGGACATTGAATGTTATATTGAACAAGAAGACCTAAGTCATGAGCCAGCAGCCATTGCCTGTTATGAAGTTTGGCATCCATATTATAGGAACCAAAATAAGATGCATGTATGGCAAGGCGAGGTGTGCGTTGAAAACTTCCTCAACTTTTTAGATAGGAAAGCCCGTTTTCATCAGCGCTATGAAACGGAGCTAACTAGGAAACCCATGTGCTTCACAGAAGCCGATAAAATCAAATTTGATAAGACCACGGAATGTCCCCGCTGCTGTTCATCCTTTGATGATCAGCAACATAAGAAAGTGAGGGACCATTGCCATCTCAGTGGTAAATTTAGGTCTGCCTTATGCAGTAAATGCAATATGAGACTTAGGCTCAAACGGCGAACGCTCCCCGTCATCTTTCATAACTTTAAATCTTATGATGCTCACATCATCATTCGCCATGGATTCGGTAAAATGAAATCCTGGTCATCCAAAGTGATTGCACAAAGTAAGGAAAAATTTATGTGCATCACTGCTAATGTCCAAGTCGATAAGACGAAGGAGGAGAAGCCTGTCTTCTATAACATAAAGTTTCTAGACAGTTTCCAGTTTATGTCTTCTTCCTTAGCCGCGTTGGCTAATAATTTAAAAACACTTCCCCTCACTCAACATTTAAAGAAAGACTATCCCAACATAAGTGACAGTCTGATACGACGGAAAGGGGTGTTTCCTTATAGTTATTTTAGTTCAATGGATACATTGAAGGAGACATCCCTTCCGTCCATTGATAAGTTTAAAAATGATTTGACGGGTGAGGACTGTTCGCTGGATGATTATAGGCATGCAGAGCAAGCATGGTTAGAATTTAGGTGTTGCACGTTTGGTGACTACATGCTTGCCTACTTAAAATTAGACGTCTATCTGTTGGCTGACGTGTTTGAGACTTTTAGGAAAGTCACATTAAAACAGGACGCCTTAGACCCCGTCCATTTTGTTAGTCTGCCGGGTCTGTCCTATCAGTCAGCCTTCAAGATGACGAAAGAGAGCATTCATTTACTGCAGGATGCAGAAATGTATACGTTATTTGAACGTGGTATTAGGGGTGACTTAACATTTGTCAACGAACATGTTGTCAACAGCACCCAAGACATAGGATCGACCACGCATTTAATGTACATAGACCAAAATAATTTGTATGGGAGTGCACTCTCCAAGCCTTTGCCGCAGTCTGACTTCCAATGGGTAGAGCCCCATGACATTGAACACTTCTCCAATCCAGCACACATCATGGCACTGGGAGATGAGGCCGACATAGGTTATTTATTTGAAGTCTATCCAGAATGCATTAAGAATAGGACCGCTGATTTTCCTCTCGCACCCGAATCTGGCATAGTCAGTCCAGATATGTTCTCTCCCTTTATGGAAGAACACAATAAGCAGTATGAGGCGGAAAATGACTTAAAAAGATAAAGCCACTAGGAAGTTGTTGCTCACCCAATTGAACAAGCAGCATTACATCGTGCACTATTCCATCCTCAAATTCTATCTAGGTATGGGGATGCAACTTGATAAACTTCATCGCGCTATCCAGTTTAGGCAGAAGCCCTTTCTAAAACCGTATATAGAATTTAATAGCAAGAAACGGGCTGAATCCAAGAATCCTTTCGAAAAGGACTTCTTTAAATTTCAGAATAATGCCCCCTTTGGTAAAACCATGGAGGATGTAAGAAAGCGCATGGACTATCGCATCGTAACTGATCCGGAAGCGAGTATCAAGTTATGTCGCTCGCCGTTGTTTTGCCACCATGATGTCATTTCCGAAGACATCACTGGTTTTAAAATGTTAAAATCTAAAGTAGAACTTTGTAAGCCCATTTATGTCGGTCAAGCTGTCTTGGATCACTCCAAGTTAGAAATGTATAAGTTATTTTACCACACTTTTAAAACATGTCCACTTCTCCAACGTGTGGAATTAGTAGGAGGTGATACAGACAGCTTCTTCCTAGCTTTGACAACCACTAGCCAAGTCAAGCAGGATGACATTTTAAAATATTTAGCACCCAAGTTTGATAGTTCCAACTATCCCACTGACCATCCGCTTTACTCTACCTCAAATAAAGCGAAGCTTGGCTGCTTCAAGGATGAGTGTGCCGGCAAACACTTATAGGAGATGATCTTGCTTCGCCCCAAGATGTACTCCATGAAGCTAAAATCCTCAGAGCTTTCTATAAAACGGGCGAAAGGCATCTCGAAGTCAATCGTTAGAAAAATGACACATAGGGATCATCAAGATGCCTTAGATTCACTTAAAATTAAAAATGTAGAAATGACCATTTTAAAATCTCAGTCGCATCAAGTCAGAACAACGACGTTTAGGAAACGAGGTCTCTCAGCTTGGGAAGACAAGCGATGCTGGATGAGTCCTAATCACTCATTACCGTACGGCCATCCAGACACTCATCTACCTCCACCCAAGAGACAGAAACTTTTTCCTCCTCCGTCCGGCGATGTCTGATGATGAATGCTTCCTCTCTGTTGTGGTTGATGTTTTGCTTTTTCGCTCCATGGCGTTTTCCATGGGGTGTTGTGAGTGAGTGCCTTGTAACATGCGTCCAACTCCTGATCACTTCATATCATGACTTACATATCAACTGGTTTTTTCCTGACGTTGTTTTCTCCCTGCACATGAGTGACTTTGTTTTCTCCCTGCATATCAGTGACTTTGTTTTCTCCGGTGATGTGAGCCATAAAAACTTTGTTTTCTACTACCATCAGTATTAACTATGTGCGGTGCTATGAAAATCGGTTTTGATGATGAATAACATATCATGTACAGACTGTGTCGTTTTGCTTTTGCCATAAAGATGGGATTCTCACTCATTAGACAGAAGTAAAAGTTTTGATCATTTTGTAAGATGGGTAGGGTTAGAAATAAAGTTGACGTTTGTAAAGTTAGAAATAAAGTTGACGTTTGTAAAGTTTGAATTAATGTCAAAATCATTTTACTGTTTGTACAGTTTGTAAGATAGGTGAAATATAAATGAAGTTAGAATCACTTTACTGTTTGTAAAGTTAGAAATAAAGTTGACGTTTGTAAAGTTAGAAATAAAGTTGATGATTGTAAAGTTTGAATTAATGTCAAAATCATTTCACTGTTTGTACAGTTTGTAAGATAGGTGAAATATAAATGAAGTTAGAATCACTTCATTGTTTGTGAAGTTAGAAATAAAGTTGATGATTGTAAAGTTTGAATTAGTGTTAAAATCACTTCACTGTTTGTACAGTTTGTAAGATAGGTGAAATATAAAATGAAGTCATAAGTATTTCACTATTTGCAAGATAGGTAAAGTATAAAATAAAGTCAAAACCATGTTAGAGTTTGTAAGTTATCATCCTCACCAACGCATGTAACATCATGGCAATTTCTTCGGCTTAGCAAAAATCAACCACTTTGCTGACTCATGTCTATAAAAAGCTCTGACTCATGAGGTGGTAAGGCGTCAGTCATAAGAATCTAATCAGTCTTGTTCAACCTTTTTACCAACACGTGTGTGTGGGTGTGTCATTCAACATCGATGGCGCCTCACGTCAGACAGCGTGACCTTTTCACCGACAAGAGTGTGGACGATAGTTCATTGCGATGACTCATTCAAAACGCATCATGTGATTAACACGATTCTATTAACTGTGACTCATACAGATAACGCATTAAAGATTTAACAATGTCAGCTACTTTACTGATATCACGTAAACCAGTCATGATACAATGTCCGGTGTGAAGCACTGCAATATGTACAGGATGCCACTTCCGAATCAGAGCAGCAGGAAAGAGTTCAGTTTCATAAAATATACAATGATTACTGGTTTTAATGTTGGCTAGATTCACTAACATCTTCAATTGAACAGACACTACTATATTCTTCAATGTCAGGGGACTGAGGCGGAGATGAGGCATGAGTGTTCGCATTTTCCTGACGACTTCGTAACACATGGACGGCATCACGAAATGAGAAAGGTTTTCTAGGACCTGGATTTTGCCGCAGCGAAAGATTTGAAGATTTCGACTGTTGCTCATGCGAATGACCAACATTTGCGGACGACCGCGATGATAGACTGAATCGGGAAGATGGGTATGCAACTGTTCGAAATCGATGTCTCTTCTGACATTCATTTCGCGCAAGGCGCTGATGATGCGGATGGGGAGCATGACTCACAAATGACATGAGGGTGGAGTGAACTTCCCTTTTATACTTTTCCCATGAGGGTTTTGGAATCACAATGTAGCAGTGATCATTATGTAGAATCATCTCTTGAATGCGAATAAATACAATGCCGTCTCCTACGTTAATGACACGACAAGAGTGGGATAGGATAGCGCGATGTAACCTTCGTAGATGAAAGCGTTCTAGAGTTATCTGAAGTTGACGTTTCGTATCATGAAATGTAACACACTGACTTTTCCATGATACATGGGGACATGCTGATAATTTTCACATGATTAAAACTTGAGTGAAGAAGGGTATGCCTAAGAAAGAAGGAGAGAGAGAGTCATGTTCATGTGTGGCATGGTGAGTGTACATTTTCTTTCTTGATACGGTGGCCGTTAGGCCGTGGTCTCATAAAGACCGATGGTGCGTTCTCAGTGTGTGGAGAGTGTTACTGTAGTTGATCATTATCATCAACATGGACATCATTTTTAAAGGTGATGGAGACAAGATAAGGATTCAACGTAAACAACCTTCCGTCCCTGCGCGGACCCATGTAGATGTTTTGAATTTTAATTTCGAAGGAGTAGAATCCTTTTCCCAAAATGGGGAGTGGTTTGCAATTGAGTAAGTCGAATTCGCTGCCCTTCTTTTCATGGATGATGAGACAGTGTTTATCCATATGCACATACATGTATCGTCTTTCCATGATGGGAACTTGTGACCGCTTCCCATTGTGTCGAACAATTTCTTTGGGAATGGTGAGATTTTCTTTCTGGAATGTTTCAAGAGTATTGAATTGTAACCGTGTCCAATAGTCTAACGGCACACACACGGCCACTCCATACTTTGTTGACATAATCTTTAGATAATCTATCCGATGACTTGGAGTTTTTATGGTTACGACTTCTCCATGATGAGTTATCTTTTGATTGAAAGCATTTTTACCCGAAGCTAAAGTAAGGGAGTTCAGTGTACCCAGTGCGAAAGCAGAGGAGTTGATGGCTTCGAGCAACTGCATGGTTAGCGCAAGGACGGAAATGATTGCCATGCGCTCAGTCGTCCGTTTTATAAGCAGACCTAGCTCCAATCACATGCGTTTCCCTTTTCTCGTTTTCCCTGTCTTTGTTATGTGACAAAGAGTTATCGCACGTGAACTTTTGACTATGTGGGTGGAAACCTTCCCTCTTACAAAGTCGTTCTAGTCCTCACAAAGACTTGAGTGACACGCCCCCTTTCTCGAACAAAGACGCATTCATTTATCTAACAAAGAGCCCGATAGTAATGCACAAAGCGCAATGACTCATGTTGTGACACGCCCCTTTTCTCGAACAAAGACGCATTCATTTATCTAACAAAGAGCCTGATAGTAATGCACAAAGCGCAATGACTCATGTTGTGACACGCCCCTTTTCTCGAACAAAGACGCATTCATTTATCTAACAAAGCACAATGACTCATGTTGCTCTATACACCATTACAGAATACTCAGTGAAAAGAAATCTTTATTGCATCTACACAATGTGTCGCGCATCAAACAAAGTCGTGGATGTAAACACACTCAGTTGAATCATGATATGTTTAACAACGTACGCATTTCTTTCCAACGTCTCTTCTATTCTCTCCATAATTTTCTCCATATGACGACCATAAAATTGATCACTAAGAGTAATCCATTCTGTGCAATAAGATCCAAAACGAAGTGGTTTTTGTAGATCTTTCAACTCTATATAAGCAACGAGTCTACCCTTTACATCTTGAGGTTGTAAACTCTCTATTAATCTTTTGAAGAGAGGAAGGCTTTCAGTTAGCACTACTTTCATATCATTCATCTTCATTTTAAATGTAAGTTTCCAATCTTGTAAAAATCCATCGAATCCTTGTTGATCAAGTGTCAAATGACACATGTGGTTACTTAAGGTACGATGCGCCATCATAAACGATGTAACTATAGATTTCACATTGCTTCAATGACTTCCACTATGAATAAAACAGAAATAACAATCATGTTCCACTGTAAGTTTATTCAACACCAGACAAAATTTACAAGTACAGAATAAACTTCATAAAATGATCATCATTCATTCACAAGGAGTAAAAACATGTTTTACATAGACCCATGCTGTTGACAATAGTATAGATACAGTTCATAAACATCATAGAGACTACAATGCCAGCGTGAAGAGAGTTTTGCAATGTAGGTAGCTTTATTTCTAGTATTACAATGAGATGGTGGTCTGTAAAGGTGATGTCTCTCACCGAAACATATAGCCATGTCAAAAATCATTTCATCTCTAAACTTCTTTTGATCACAATGCATATGATAGTCTTGTCTTACACGATCTACCCAACATGGTAAATAAAAATTATCAATGTGCAACTGAAGTGTTGTTGCTTCTCGTTCAGAATCATTTCCTAATATTTTAACAATATGAAAACCTGACAGCCACCGTTTGAAATCACTTATCAAATACGTTTCATTTACAAATCCAATATGAATCAAAATAGAAGGATCTAGACCATGCACATGACGTCGTGACCATTCGTCTTTGTGTGGAGGACAGTAGGCAAATCTATGATATACACTAACAACAGTTTGATCACTTTCTCTCATTGCAATAGCACTCAATTCCTGCATGGGTGTTCCCTCACTGTCTATGAAGATGACAACCTACAATATCGAAAAGACTTCATTACAAAATAATACATTGAGCAGGAACTTTACAAGGATGTCTGTCCTTTACATAACAAAAGATACATACAACATGATGACAATGTTTTATTTGAACATAACGCGCAAGACCGCGTTTTCCACATTCACCACATACTAACTGATTACAATACTTAAGATTTCTCTTTGGTGGTAGCACCATCTTTCTTTGATGTGCGACGACGTTTAGGTTTAGTGACAGGTTCTTGACACTCTTTGACACAAGAATCAATGACTTTCTCAATGTGATCAAGTCCTGTTAACTCAGGTTGATGATGAATTTGAGCAATGCGCAAATTGAGAGAAATCAAATTCCCGTCAGATTGATGAGGTTCCACATAAACAGCAGACACCTCAATATGAAAGGAATAAAAGCCTACACCTAGCGATGACAACTCTTTTTCAACTGACTGTTCAACTGTCACTCCTGAAGTGACTTTACAATACTTGCTTTGTAAAATGAATCAGCGAGTGCAGCGATACAAAGGTCTATAATAAGAAGTTTTCTTTTGTGGCCACAGCTGTAATAGTTCAGTAGGAATAAGAGCCTTTTGCCTCACAACGTCTTCTAAAATGTCAAGCTGCTGACGCAACCAATTATCAATAGGGATACTCAGGTTTTGACCGCAACGATTTACTTGCGTATCCACTTTTGGTAAGTATACCGCCGGCGTTTGAAGATAGAGTCGAACACCGTTGTAGCGCACTTGTTGTTTGTAGGTAGGATAGCCGTGAATTACCTCTTCAATTTTAAGATTCCACAGCTCGAGATGTTGAGGATTCAGTGATGCAGCAGTTGGAGTAGGATTCATGGCCATGGCAGTCTGTAACGAAAGAATACCACTAAGTACATTCATGATCATCAGAGAAAAGAAAATTGTTAGCTTAGCAGTGACATATGAGGCGGCCCTTAAGAGGACCTTTTGGAGCGTTTACAGGATTTGAAGCTTATCACCAAAGTCTAAGTCTTCGTCATCGTCCAGTAAATTAAATGTCTTGGGCTTAGGACCCGAATTGAGTTTCAATTCCCTAAAAGACTTAAAGGTAAAGCGTCTAGGTGGTGGAGGCGGCGGCGGCAATGGTTCAACAAAATAAGCTTGTACAATCATCGGCCACACACTCTCTTGCGTCTCTCTTCAAAAATGTTGGTAAGGTTTAGGCCACACCGTCATGACACTCACTTGTAAATTTGCAAACAGGATTGAATCAGACAAAGTTGAGAGGCGAGAATGGCTTCAGCAAGTCACACACGCTTTCCAAGTCAAGAGAATGAAATGAAGAGAAAATGGGGAGACGTCTGCTTTTATAGTCTCCTGCGAATCCACATTTGACACTATGTGAGCCAATCAGAGACCTCCGTTTCTCCCCTGACTTCGTTGCGGCAGGGAAAAAAGGGCACGCGGACGACTGACTCATGAATGTTTTTCCCAAATCTTGTAGTCAAATCTAGTTTAGCACATTGAGTTGAATATGAATGTGTTTTATGCGACATAAGAGCAAGTTGGATCCATGCTCATGAAATGAATCTAGTCGAGATGGAATTTTCTCCATGTGTCGCTGGTGGAAATCTTTGGGATCATGTATCGTCTCTGCAGAATAGGATGCAAAATGAAACACTACACCTTCACCTGCATGTTCATCAGTCACTTTCTCAAATTCAATCTCTGCAACTAATCGTCCTTTCACATCTTTATTCATCAAACTGTCCATGAGCTGTTGGAAAACGAAGTAACCTTTAGCGATAGCAAATTCTAAGTCTGCCTTTTCATGATGAAAGGAGATGATGTAGTCCCTAATCACACCACGAAGACTTTGTCGATGAAAACGTAGTGAACAACATTCATTCTTAAACTCTACTGCTTCTGTCATCTTTCTTCCTTTCACTTTGGAGACATAGCATGAATGCCATTCAGGTGCAACATGACACGCTGATGCCAAATCTGGTCTCTGTTTTCCCGTTCGAGGCTTGCTTCACCCGCTAGAGCGATTTTCATAAACATTCTAACTCTGTCGTTTTTCGCCAATGTCCCAAATTTTCAATAACGTCTCACCTCTAAACGAAGGCAGATAGGAATAAGCCATGTTTTCCACTGAATTTGTCTCACTCCCAGCTTTCAAACGAGCTATTGCACGACTTTCTATGATCTCTGGAACCAAAGTTGGAAGATCGCTGCCGAGGGGGGGTCAAAACTTTTTCTCTCCGATTGAGCTGGGAAGAAGTTTCTAGACCCAAAATTGACCAAAACGTCCGGATTTGCACTTTCCGAATTCCATTTTCCCATCCGAGCATTCCTTCCTGTCGAAAAACGACTTTTCTCATCCCAAAACATCCAACATCCGCCTTTTCCAACTCTGACGTTTTCCTGCCATTTTCCTCCCTAAACCCAAGAAAATTAGTCCAAACTGAGTTTTCTACTGCATTTTTCTCATTCTTAGCTTTCAAATGAACTATTGCACGACTTTCTACCATCTCTGGAACCAAAGTTGGAAGCTTGGCAGGAGGGGGGGGGATTCAGAACTTTTTCTCTCCGATTGAGTTGGGAAGAAGTTCCTAGACGCAAAATTGACCAAAACGTCCGAATTTGCACTCCATTTTCCCATTCGAGCACTCCTTCTGCCCGAAAAATGGACTTTCTCATCCCAAAACATCCAACACCCGCCTTTTCCAACTCTGACGTTTTCCTGCCATTTTCCTCCCTAAACCCAAGAAAATTAGTCCAAACTGAGCTTACCACTGCATTTTTCTCATTCTCAGCTTTCAAATGAGCTATTGCACGACTTTCTACGATCTCTCACTCCAAAGTTGGAAGTTTGGCAGGAGGGGGGGACGTCTTCAAAACCTTTTCTCTCCGATGTCGCTGGAAACATCCTTCCTAACCCAAAATTTCACGTAGAGTCCGAATCTGGCCTCCGTTTTCACATCCGAACCCTCCTTCTGCCCGAAAAATGGACTTTCTCATCCCAAAACATCCAACACCCGACTTTTTCCAACTCTGACGCTCCACCCCTTGCCTCTCAGGAAAACTCCTCCCGCCTTCCTTCCCCACCCAACATTTCACGCAGATTCCAAATCTGGACTCCGTTTTCACAACCGAACCCTCCTTCATGACGTTTTCCAACTTTTCTCATCCCAAAACCATCAACAACCGCCCTTTCCTCACTCTATCCCTCCCACATTCCTATCACCTTCCTTCCCATCCCTTGCCTCACAGTTCCTTCCTTCCTTCCAGAGGGGGGGGGAGGGACCTGTTTCTTCCTCTCGGACCCATTCCTCCCATTACATCCTTGACTTTCTCCCTCACCTTCCTTCCAGAGGGGGGGCTGAGTCAGAATTTCGCATTTTGGACTTGCGCCTTTCATGGGGTTACTACTGAGACCAGTGGAGACAGCTGTGCGCCCTCTATTTAACATTCATACTAATCTGGTTAATTATTTGAAGTAGGCCTATTCTTCAACTACTCAAATTCATGATGTTATGATGTGAATATAAATGAAGAACCATTGAGTAAAATACTTGAATACACCATTCTGACTTGAAATTTTATACAGAAAAAGCAAATTTTTTCTTTATTTATATACATTTCTTTATTTGTTATTTTCTTTATTACCTTATTTGCCTTTATTAATTTTTCTGGTTGTAAATACTCCCTACCTTTCAGTAGAAGACGTTTTATTAACCACGTGAATGTGTCGGCTATCTATGTCACGAGATACTGTCCATGTCTGTCCGTCTGTTAACTGCGTTCATGCTTGCAATTCTGCTGTCAACTTCCATGTCTCTCACTCCGGTGTTCACCTTGAGAAGAGCCGGCGAAATATATCGGGCCACTTAATGAAAACCTTGGCGTTGCTTTTTCTGAGTAAAATACATTCAATGAAATACATTCACGCTCTTTTCAGCTATTAGCCCCTGTTATACTAGTATCAGTATGATGGCCAGGGTAAAAAAGGAATTCATTGAAGGGTAAGTAGTGCTATGAGACGCAGTATGCGCAGTCTCAGTGTCTGGTGAAAACGTGCAGAATGTCAACGTTCAATCTGCACGTTATAACCTGCGTCCCCAAACGTCTGTCTCCTGTATATACTTTTAACATTCAACTTTTACGGATAAATCACAGTTTTGGGATATACAGCAGTTTGGGATCTCTTTAACTTCTTTGCTTTGCTGTGTTGGAAACAGTTGAATCTGCTTTCTAGATCCTCGCTCTTGAGGGGGTAGATAACAATAACATTAGAAATAAACACAACAACGCGACATCGGGGATTTTTAGGTCTGTTTCATTGCTAAACTCGACAACACTCGAGACTATAGTGAATGAAAGGCAATCACACAGCTTCAGCCCAAAATCAATAGAAAACATGAACTACCGCAATACAGTCTGTCTTCACACTCCAATCACCTCACATTTGACGCACAACACACTTCTTAATATCACTCACCTCTTTGTAAACCTTCAAACAGGCTGCCGTTTAGCACTTTACATCGACCGGGACAAGGAAGGCCTTGGACGCCGAAGGCCCTGTCAGATTTTTGCGCAACTTGCCGCTTCTTTGGCCAATAAATATTTATCGAGAGAATTCATAACTTTTATTCCGGTATTTGAAGCATGGCTAACGTCTCTCGTCGCTTGGTCAGCTACGTCTAATATGGTTAATGAAATGGTTAAAACAACATTGCATTTGGAAATCTATGGATTGGGAAGCGTCATTAGTGCACAATATGACTACATCAATTCTTATTCAAATTACTGAGAATTATGTTCCTTTATGTGAATGCTGAGATGATTTTCATCACCGTATGACAACTATGTACGCTACAGCTCTCTTACCTTGCTTTCTAAATCAAATGACCTTTTATAAATTTGAGAAGTGTTTCGTGCATGGAACGATGTCTGTCAACAACTTCGAATGTGTCTATTTTCTTTTCAGATTCCTAATCTGCATTTTCATCTTTAATGCCGCGGATGTATGCGAGTCAAAAGCAAAACCAACCGGTAAAGTTCAATTTTACTTGTTGTTGAATTCCTGAGTAGCCTATATTTATACTAATCCGGAATTTGAAATTTCCGAACAAATCTATTTGTAATCTAAGGTAGCCTATACGCCATGCCACTGACGGGTAAATGATAGAAGCTTCTGTATTCGATGTTTAGATTCTGTGTTCCTAAGGCCATAAATATCTCACAATTATCATGATTCATGATGTTTTCAGTACATTCACTCATTTGTATGGAGTTACTGTAATCTCTCTGCAGGATTTATCACTGACATATCAGACTGTGCGTAATTTAGATCACATACATTTTCATAATCTCTATCTGTGTTGTACTCATCATAACTCAGCATGAATCAAATTTTCATCAAGTCTGATTCAATAGTGATAATCTTAATTTTCTGCATTCCGCATAATATGTCTGTAGGCACCGGGAATGAATTGACCAAAAATTCATACTTTTAATTCTGCTGACTTGCCAAGACACAACCTAAATGCTCTGCCAATTTAAAGTACTGGACATAAGCTCTTACATAAAGTTATAAAGTTTATTGAAATTGAGCATCGTCATCATTGAAAAATTGTGTCAGATGTTCTTTTAGCAGCAAATTTTTGGTAAAACTTATTGATGCCGTATCACTTTGTACATTCAAGGAATCTTAAAATCTTTACAACATAATGAAGCTGAATGATAGCTCACACTATCTGTCAATTTTCATTAAGAAGTTTTGTCGTCTTCATATTAAAATCCTGCATCAAAGAAACCGCTTAATTTTCTCTCGAATAGCCTACTGACCACAACTAACCACTTCAGAAAGCAAAGTGTGTGTCAATATAATCTGTAGAATATAAGGTTTCATATGATATATCGTTTATTAAAATTGAAGCAAAACTTTAACACTAAAATTACATTTGAAAATGGATTAACATTTTTGTGCAATGAAACGGTCTGTATAATTTAGATTTCACTTTTAAGGCCGTTTTTCTCACAATTTGCAGTAAGATTGCAATTCACAATTTGCAGAGTAATTTTGTCAAGCATTTAGCTCGAGCAATTTGTCTTTAAAGTTAATGAATAAGGGGTCAGTGCAGCAAATTATATTGATAATGTTAAGCGAAATGTTATTGTACTTGAAGTGTTATTGCAGAAAGTGAGTTTTTGATCTACTTGGACTTAACCTTATGATTTCTGGAAATTACTGTTCTTGTTTACACTGTATAATTGTAGTCTGCGCCCCATGGTATTTTCCATGGACTTACTATCATCATTTTGTTATTTTGTTAATAGAAACAGACGATACTGGATTCGAAGGCGTGTTGCTTTCTCTGACTCGATGACGTCATCACGATAGAAGGGGAATAGACAGTGATCATTGTTGTATGAATCTGAGCCGGTATGCATGAAATAATTTCTGGCTGAACCCTGCCTTGAAGTTCTACACTTTGGAGTCATAGAAAAGATAGTCTACAACAAATAGTGATTTATAATTTGAATTCAACAATTGCCAAGAAATTGATGTTTTGATCATTTGTTGGAAAATGCTGGCAGCGAACATTGATGAACAACCTGCTGCGATCAGTAATCGTATGAAAACATCTTAAGACACTGTTGGTAGTATGTTTGAAGGACAGTTAATTAAATTAAATCACGGGAGGGTTAAAAATTCAAAGAATGCAGGATGCGGAAGAAAACAGAGCTGAAACAACTACCCAAGTGGAAAGTTGTTGATAAATTAGGATACTTAAAGTCCAGAGTGCATAAATATATATTGCTAATACTTAAAACACATCACTACCCCAGTACAGAGGATCACGTGGACGGGAAATAAATCAAAACTTATAGTCAATCTTAATTTATATTTATAGACTAAAGATGGGAGCTCGGCATAAATCATGGCGAGAAGATAAACAAAAATGTAAATGATGAAAATCAGGAAACATAAGAAGCCAAAATAAGATCGCTATGTACGGAGTCATCAGAGAGGAACGATACCAGAATATTTCTTTGGTACATTTTTGCATCTATTTGTATGCTTTCCGCATGATGTACGGCCTTTTGTCAATAAAGATCGCTTGAAGGTTGCGTGGCACTTACTACTGTTTTGTAAGTAGCAAGATAATGACATTTAAGACGCAAACCTATCATACTGAATTCGATTCTAATACACGTAAGTCTAAGACATTTCATAAATAATCAATTAGTATAAAACCATCAACGTTTCTGCATTATGTAATTTTCAAATTAAACATTTTATCAATGCGAAATAAAAACACATTATAATTGATGAAAGCAAATATAGCTATATTTGAGATATATAAGTCAACATGGTAGCTCGGAAGTTATCGTTTTGTAGAAATGATGTTTATTAACTTACTGCATGGAGTTGAGCTAACTAACAGTCGTGTGAATATTATTAGGCAAGTGGCAACGATAACATACGGCATAAATTTCATAGTAAATCGAGTCTAGATCAAATACTCCAAATGCCACGCCATCCATAAGAATGTATGACTGATACTACTGACAGAGGTTGTCTGAAAGTAGTATGTAATGCACATACAATTTTTTGCTAGGTGACATAAAGCTCTACATACGAAAGGCATGCCAATAAGGACGAATTTGCATCGGGTCTCGTATATAAAACATAGCAACAACTCGTATTTTATGTGATCTAAATTACGCACAGTCTGATATGTCAGTGATAAATCCTGCAGAGAGAGTACAGTAATAATAATTGTGAGATATTTATGTCCTTACACTGCAAATTGCTGGATACGAATATTACATACAAACATATACCAAATTCATATACAACTTGAAACTAAGATTTAATACGAGATTCTCGTATGTTTACAGAGATCTGGTATGTCTTTCATACGAAATCTTACTTACTTTCGTATGTGATTAGTATGTAGCGATGCGAACTATTCTATCTGTGATTGGCTGTTTTATGATGAAATCTCGAGATGTTTTGAATAATGATCCTTCCGTTTATATTTCATATTACATATCGTCGTCGTCATGCAAAAATGGCGTAACTGAAAATTTTCGATTTTGGGATTTTAACAGTTGCTGGTCATTATTTACATGGCGGATCTGTTGAGCACATTTTCATAAGTGTAAGAGATGATTTTTTGGGAGAAAATCAGAAAATGAAATTGGCGTATTTTTCTCAAGAAAAGTATCCCACAATGAAAATGGCGTATCTGGTTTCTTTCAATTGTAATGAAATTGGCGTACCTTGATATTCACAGTTCTGAAAATGAAAATGGCGCAAGTCATGCATTTCTAACTCTGTACTTATGGATATCACATAGATCATATATACATTTTGGCCCATAATGATAATTTGACAAGAAGTGACCTACATGTAGGTACTTTTCTAACTGCTTTTCAAAAGGCTGTCATTCTCAAACTATTAGCTTTTTATGCAAATGAAGAAAGTTCCAAAATGAGAATACACCCAAAAAGCGTATGTTACAATTTCTTGGTTATTGAATAAATATTTGCCGAGTAATCTTATTTCAAAAATAGCACTTTGAATTTTTCCGAGGAAAAATATTCTAAAATTAGATGTTTTGTGCATTTGTGAAAAAGTGAGCATTGAAAAAAGGTGACTTTATTACTGTACTGATGAAATTTGCAGTATTCCTGACCTAAATTTGTAATATTTAGCGAATACTGAATCCATAACATTTATTTGAGGACCGGTAGAAAAGTACCTACGTATACATGTAGGTAATTTTCTATGTATTGGTATCTAGTCAAGATATATTTCTTACTAGCCGTCGTCAGCTTGCTTTTCAATATAAGAACATCGATGATATACAAATAATAAATAATGAAGCAATTTCTTTACCTAAAGCTAATTCATGCTTCGCTATAATCGAGCTTTGAATATTTTTCCTGCTTCTTTTCATACGAAAATTAAATTTGTTTCGCATTTTTTTCTGAAGATGGCTCACTGAGATGACTTTTATCTAAAACATATCATTCTGCGATGCAACTTTGCATTTAGGACAGCTGGATTTGCATGTACCTATATTTCTCATCTGAGTTCCAAAGGGTCAAAGGTTAGTAAGAATTGTATATCGAATTCTGTTTTTATTTGTTTTGAATTTTGCTTTTATATGAACATTATCAGTCAGTCAGTCAGTCAGGAACGAATTATATTTGAGTGACATTTCACATGTTTACACGTCTCAAGGCCACTGTACAAAATTTCATCAAAATTATAATAATAAAAGTATGTAAGTAAAAAGCATTTAGTACAAAAATTACGTATAACAGGATTTTAAGAAATGCTGCTTAATTGATTTCTTAAAAATATGCGGTTCAGAAATGTTCGTTATATGCGGTGGTAATGAGTTCCATGTACGAGAGGCTTGCACACAAAATGAACGTCCCCCGATAGTTGGGCACTTTACCCGAGGAACAATTAGTGATTGTGTTGTTGAGGATCGAAGACCAGGGCGTCTTGAAGAAGTGTATTTGAAGTCGTGGGCCAGGTAAGAAGGAGCTTTTCTATGAAAACATACATGTGTCAACGCAGCCAGCCTATAAAGCGGACGGATGTCCGCAGGAAGCCAACCCAGATCTCGAAGTAGAGGACTTACAGATGAAAAGCGTGAAGTTCCAAAAATCAAACGTGCACTAGCATGTAACACGGATTGAAACTTATTAGATAGTTTACGTGGAATACCGGCCAGGATAGAATTACAAAAGTCGAGGAGAGGCAAGATCAGTGATTCTATTAGTTTGATAAGGAGAGGACGAGACAGAGAGCGGCCGATGGAACGTATCTGTCGCAAGACACCAAAACACAAGGATGCAACATGAGTCACATGAGCACGAAAAGAGACCTCCGAGTCTATGATAACACCAAGACAGCGAACAGACGAAGATGGTTTCACCATATGATTTCCAACACGAATGGAGTCATTAGGAAGGGATGAAGCACGACGGGAAGATGAACACCACATTATCTCGCATTTGCTTGCATTTAATAGTAGACGATTCGATGAGCACCACGCAATAACCTGATCTACACACTTAACCATGCGAGAGACCAAGTCACTTGAGTCGTCAGGATGACAGTGACCATACACCTGTACATCGTCGGCATACATTTGTAGGGACAGGTCAAACTGTGGTATGATTCTGGAGAGTTCGGATGTGTAGAGAACAAACAGTAGCGGTCCAATCACGGAGCCCTGTGGAACACCAGCTATCACAGGACTGAAATCAGATAATGTAGAATTAAAAGCTACACGACTTGATCGTCCACGTATGAATGATTCAATCCACAGCAAGGCAGTACCAGTAAAGCCAAAATTTGATTGTAAACGGGCCAGAAGGATGTGATGATCGATTGTGTCAAATGCGGCTGACAGATCAAGGAAGGTAAGGAGACTTAAGCTACCGTTGTCTGCAGCAAGAAGAACGTTGGAGGTTATACGAAGAATGGCAGTCTCACACGAGTGATGCGGTCGATATGCAGACTGAGTCGCAGGAATTAAGTTGTTTGCATACAGGTATGAACGAAGTTGCGCGGATACCAGGCGCTCAAAAAGTTTGGAGACGACAGTAAGGTTAGAGATAGGACGGTAAGATGTCGCGGCATTCGGATCACTGCAGCCCTTCTTAACCACAGGGGTAATCATAATTCGCTTCCAACGGGACGGGAAAATACCTGAAGACAACGACGTATTGAACAGATGGCTCAGAAAAGGCAGCAGAGATGGAATGAGTTCTTTCAAAAGAGTCGTAGGAATTACATCACTAGCTGATGATTTGTTGGGTAAGTTATGTACAGCATTTAGGATGTCTTCATCTGTAATTGTTTGGAAACACTCAAAACTTGAATCGTATACACTGTGAGAGAAGTGCGGAGGAGAGAAATCAGTCGTAGCATCTTGGATCCTTTGTATCTTCTGAGCGAATGTCTCATGAATATCTTTAGCACTGAGGAAAAATGGATGAGGTAGGCGACTTCGACCCATTAAGGACTTGAAAGAACGCCATAAACCCTATGCGACTACTGTTATTAAAATAATTGCTTTCTCACTTCACACTATATTAAGCATAATGAATTTAACAAAAAAGACAAATATTCTATCTTACAAGACTCTTTTTTCTTTAATCATCGCATAAATATAAGTTTTCTAGAAACATACTTCCGAAATTCTTTACATGAGTTTATAGTTCGACATTATCAGGTGGTCTGAATCAATCATTGCTTCACATATATACACTTGTGGACAGGAGTGGCGCTATGGGAAAATGGCCTACATGTAGGTACATTTCACATTTCCGTCACATCTCAAAATTAAGACACACGCGTGCTTGAAGGTTGGAAACAAAAAGTCAGCGTTGTTGTGTGACTCATCAATGTCAGAATCTGACCTGGCTCTCCCAAGCGATCCCGCGAGGTTGCATTGTATTCTAAAGTCGCCTCTACCCTAAGGACAGAAGCGGAATTTCATTGGCTGCCAAAGTTGTCGTGATTCGCTTCTGTCGATCATGGCAATGTTGGCATCACAGCATAGTATTCGTGAGTTCGTGAGTGTCTTCATATGCGTCGAATCTTTTCCTCAATGAGTGAGAAGCGCCGCAAAGAAATTCTGGTGAAAGGTGATAGGGTTTCTGTTACAAAAACATACTTCGACGGACCTGAAGATTTAATTCCTTACTCAAGCTACCTTCCTGATGGGTATCAGAAAATATGTGGTACAGTTGAATTTTATTACTGGAATACTAGGAAAGCACGCATTCAATGGGACATAGATGGAAAATACTCAAGACGCCCCCTTAGAATATCTCACATAAGAAAGCAATGATGTGATACTAGTTAGCGCTCCATCTACATGCTATACGCCGTACTTACGAGCATGTATACTTTGCATGTGCATCCTCATTCAACTAACACGAGTATTGCAAGTGGCTTAAGCTGACTATCGATCTGCTACTCTATATAATTTCTGTCTTTCGTTATTAATAAGGATGAACGCGATATGTCCATTCGCCTGGTGGCAGCAAAGTCAGAGGACCTGATGCACAATTATTAATATTGAAATGTTTATGAGATTTCATCCGCATTCCATCAATTTTGTACGTCTGCTTACCCATTTGCCTATCACGCAAACTTTTAGTTGTACATGTATTAATTAAGGAGCCGTAGTATATTGAGGCTACGGGCAATTTCTCTCTCTCTCTCTCTCTCTCTCTCTCTCTCTCTCTCTGCATGCCTTGCTAATTTTTGATTTCTTGATTGATTGTGATCATACACTTTCATATGAATGAGTCGCAGGCCTACAATACGGCATATAAATATGATTAAATCACAATAAAAATGCATGCATACAGCATGTTTCATACATTGTATAGACTACTGGTTCTATTCTAATAATGTTTATATAACAGCATAATTTGTCGACTCGGTCAAATAGGACTGCTGCAAATATTTCTATACGTTTGTAGGCCTATTTGAATTTGCAGATTCCTCCTACGTCATCTTCCGTTGATGATGAGGCTCAAAGTGCAGGAAGTGACATTGATTTGGACGAGGATTCGAAAAGTGCAAGCCGCAATGATTTACGAATTTAGTCTAAACATTAAACCCAACTTCATTAACTGGGAATGAAAGTTATATATTCGAAGTTGTGATGTTGTCCTCTATGCAATGGTATTTGATTTGTCTTGATTATGTAGATTTTTTCAGAGAAAAACGGTTTTTCGTGATTTTCTCGAATCATGGTTTTTTGAGTTGCGCCATTTTTGCACGATGACGACGATATATTACATTCCATATTTTTTGTGCATGAAAATAATTTATACTTTCTTTTAAATTTATTTTGCGTCTATTTGCTAGACAGAATTGCTAATTTTGGTCCGTAAATTGATGATTTAACTCAAAAATAACTGATTTGGGGCAATCTAAAATTCGAAATTTTTGAAAAATTGACGTTTTTGAAACGCTTAAATGAATAAATTTCGTTAATAATTATTAATATTACCTCCATTTTTAATAAAAATATCGTCAATTTAGGGGACCTAATTTTTTTCTGATTCTTCGTCTGTCCTGGAACAGTCTTACACTCATTACTTACCATTGCAGACCGAAGCGCAAAATGTGCAGCGCAGCGCTCCCCCCTCTGTAAGGAAGTCTGCCAAGGATGTGTTGGGGTTGCTCGGACCGAGAGGAGGAAAAAGTGCTGACCCCCCCCCCCTCCTGTCAAACTTCCAGATTGGCTTGTAGGGATTGTAGCTCGTTTAAAAGCTAAGAGTGAGACCAATTCACTGGACGAAACGGCTTCTTTCTACGCTCTTTCGTTTAGGTGTGAGAGTGTCATGTTGATTTTTGATCATCGCCGAAAAAACGACAGAGTTACAATTTTACGAAAATGTCTCTAACTTTTGAACGAAGCATCGTATGAGAATTCTGAGATCAGATTTGGAATCTTCGTGACATTTTATAGCCGACTAGATGGGTTTTGATGATCGTGGGAGTGACATAAAATTTTCGAATTTTTCATGGTTCTAATTTTTTGATGTTTGATGATGAATAGCGGAGGATTGGAAATGAGTAAAGACGTCAGATTTCTTTTAGCGAAAAGACCGCACTTTGTTCTCTAGGATCCTACCTTTTCAGATATGTGGAAGGCTTCGTTTTCAAATGAGAGCTTGTTTAAAATCGAATTTTACGCATTTTCCAAGATTTTGGATAGTTTTTTCAACTCGGCTTCCGGTGATCGGAGAAGGTTGAGTAGTATCTTAAATGAATTGTGAGAGTGAGAAAACGTGACTGTCAAAATTTGAAGTCAATCGGAACTCTAGAACCGGAGATAGAAGTGTTTAAAGTTTTGGATGATTGAGATTACGTCATCAGCTGATCGCCACATACTATACGTATAAGCTGGGAACCGAATGAGAAATTTCATTAAGACGAGAGAGATTGTCAGAGGTAGGTCGTCTCTCTGGAGCTCTGATGATAACATCGGAAATTCCAAAATCAGGTTGCCTTAGGAAGCCGACTTAGAAAATTTCATTGCTGATATCAGCTAAGGTGTCAGATTTATAGGTTAGTCTGACTATGGCTTGTGATCACTTTGATCAAGTGGGTCCAATACTTATAAACGGTGTATCTTCGGTTCTAGTGCACCGATTGAGTTGATTCAAAAAAGTTCGACAGTTATTGATCAGACCTATATGTACAGACTACCTATAAAATTTCATAAGTAGTACTAAATGCCAAAACATTTAATTTTGCTATTTTTTGATGTTTTGTAAGGTTTTCAAACCTTCTGATTTCAATAAAGACATTTATAAAGTTGTCAGAGGCGAGCTTCGGCTCGAGACTTGTTTCCTGATGTAAATAACTCCACCGGTTTTCATGTCAAAATCGGGGTCCGAATACCAACACAATGATATGACGCACGCTCTGTCCGCAGGAGGTTGGATTTGAACGTGTTTGGTAATATCACCAGAATTCGTGAACACTTGGAAGGTAGACCTAAAGATTCTGAAATTACCAAACACGTTCATAGAAATAGCTATGACAATTTCCAAATACAGATTGTTTCATAAAAAATGGATCACCCTTAAACATCGCCTTAACTTCAACTTTGTCTAACTCCGCCAAACTTGAACGAATTTCTCTGAAATTTGGAAGATATGTCAGCTGTGCTTACTAATATCATTGTTGGAAATTTCAAGCATGAATATTGAGTTGTTTTCCTGTTATAGATAAAAAAGTAGTAGATAATTTGATCTTCATTTAGCAATGTTGCACAAAATCATACCTCACTCTTATAAAATTACATTTGTTTCCTTTGTTATGTAATATGTTGTTCTACAAGCCAAAAGCTATCAAGCAAAACAAAAATAAAGAAAATCGGTCAATCAGAGCCAGTATAGCACCATTATTCATCAACAATAATGTAACTGCTACATGTGATTAACTGGACTTCATGTTCCATAGCTTCCTGACTTCGTTGCGGTAGTGTTGGCAGCACTCCTGATTGCTTTCAGCTAGAAATCTATCTCTTACCGGTTGAAAACAATACAAAGCACAAATGAACAATAACGAGAGCGCATTCACAAAAGGCAAAGTGTCAGCCTTGCTAGAACTAGGGTTTTCTTTGCGAGCTACAAGCAAGCGACTAAATGTCCCTTACACAAATGTGCATCGATGGCATAATGATGATTTTCGACTCTGTCGTAAAGAGGGCTCTGGCCGTCCACGCAAAACATCCAAACGTAGAGACCGCCTAATTTTGAGATTTGTTAAAGTTGATCCAAGTCTCTCGTTAACTGAGATGGCTGCACTAGACTCGTTTATTTCTGAGTCCACTATTCGTAGAAGACTTATTGAGTCGAATTTCAAGAGCTGTAAGAGGCCCTCTCAGATCGAATTATCAGATCAGCATACAAAAAGACGTCTCAGATGGGCAATGAGTCATTGTCACTGGCGAAATCAATGGGATCGGGTTGTCTGGTCTGATGAGGCATCAGTCCGTCTGAAGGATAGTGATGGTCGATTGAGATTATGGATAAAATCTGATCAGGAAATTCCGAGACATTTACATCGTCCCCGGGTACAAGGTGGTGCGAACTCTACTGATTTGGGCTGGCATTTGGACCAATGGCCGCTCTGAACTTCACATACAGCAAGGAACCATGAATTCTGAACGCTATGTGAATGTTTTACGAATGAACATTGGCCAAATGACAGATCAACTTGGTGATCCATCGACTTGGTTATTTATGGATGATAATGCTGCGTGTCACAGGAGTAGTAGCGTCAACTTATGCAAGTCTCAATTAGGGCTTAGGACATTATCTTGTCCAGCTCGTTCTCCTGATCTGAATCCCATAGAAAATGTATGGAGTATTCTAAAACGTAACGTTCGTCGTTCACTGCTACCTACAGATGGCGTATCACACAACTTACGTCACTATTAAAAAGAGAGTGGAGAAAGTTAGATCAGTCAAAAATCAACGATATCATCGAATCAATGCCTAGACGAATTGGCAATGTCATTGATAATAAGGGTAGGGCCACAAAATATTAGCTTCTTAAGAACCGTTGCTGTATCATAGCTTATCAGATTATATAAGGACATTTAAATATATTAGGGACATGAAAAATGCTTTCTGTATCATACTTATGTTTTATTTAGTCAAATTTTAGGATGATCCACTTTTTATGAAACGGATTGTAGAAATGATGGTCAATGGATTCAAGAGCTTAACGCCTAAACGGTTGCTATCACGGCCGTGAAATCAGGCCTTTGTGAAATCTCGTCTAGCCTCAGTAGCTCAAGGTTGACAACGTCTATCGTTTGTCATTGTAACTTGGTAAAAATTAGAGGGTTAATGCAGGCATTGACATCAAAACTTTTCGCGTCATAGAGTAACCAGTCTTTGTGTTGGGAGTTGGTTACTGAAAGCATGGTTACTGCCGTTGCCCGTTATGCCGGTAAAACTGCTGTTGTCATGTCAAACGCATGACCAAGTAAGGAAGGTCTGAATCATGGCTTTGTGCTCACTGGGTATATATAACGCGTCTTCCCTCTAGTCTTCACTCCTGTTTCAAGTTGCAAGACGAACGGTGAGTGCTCTGATAAAGTTTGTTAAGAAGCTTTAGAGTTTCATAAACTAGGAATCAATCGTTTGCTATCAAACGTTTACGGACTTAAAATCATTGTTTTCCCTTTTTCTCTTCAGAAAATGCCTAAACCAGCAAATGTGCGAACAGCGTACAAGTTGTGCTCCTGCTCAAAAGTATTCAGCAGTGACGGTTTTAAAAAGCACAAGTGTGCGAATAAGAAGCAGATAGGTGGGTTGCGCTACCTTTGCAGCAAACACTAAGTTTCACGCCTATTGGAGAAACCAGTGCAATGGCACTCCGCACACCGCGAGTATGAGCAGGAAGAGCTCACAGAGGAAGATAAAGATAGACTATTCGCTGATCTCAGTGAGACCAGTAGCGAGAGCCAGAGCGAGAGTGAGGGGGAGGCAGAAGAAGGAGCCAACAAACCTCGTCCGCTCCACAAAGTTGATCTTGATAGCGGAGACAGCATCAGCGAGTAATTGCGGATTGCGACTCAGTATCGCACATTCCAAGATCGTCCAC
>CAJQUW010004981.1:0-12602 GCA_907163375.1 Prostheceraeus crozeri
GGAAGTTTGATTCCATTATTTGATTCGCTAGCGCGGAAGTTTGATTCGATTATTTGATTCGTGAGCGCGGAAGTTTGATTCTATTATTTGATTTGTGAGCGCGGAAGTTTAATTCGATTATTTGATTACCTAGCGCGGAAGTTTGATTCTATTATTTGATTCGTGAGCGCGGAAGTTTGATTCGGTTATTTGATTGGCTAGCGTGGAAGTTTGATTCTATTATTTGATTCGCTAGCGCGGAAGTTTGGTTCGATTATTTGATTCGTTAGCTCGGAAGTTTGATTCGATTGTTTGATTGGCTAGCTCGGAAGTCTGATTCGATTATTTGATTCGTTAGCGCGGAAGTTTGATTCGATTATGCGATTCGCTAGGGCGGAAGTTTGATTCGATTATGCGATTCGCTAGCGCGGAAGTTTGATTCTATTATTTGATTCGCTAACTTGGAAGTTTGATTCGGTTATTTGATTGGCTAGCTCGGAAGTTTGATTCGATTATTTGATTCGCTAGCTCGGAAGTTTGATTCGATTATCCGATTTCTTAGCGCGGAAGTTTGATTCGATTATTTGATTCGCTAGCTCGGAAGTTTGATTCAATTATCCGATTCGTTAGCGCGGAAGTTTGATTCGGTTATTTGATTCGTTAGCTCGGAAGTTTGATTCGGTTATTTGATTCGCTAGCGCGGAAGTTTGATTCGGTTAGTTGA
Organism: Prostheceraeus crozeri; assembly: GCA_907163375.1. Classification (NCBI taxonomy): domain Eukaryota; kingdom Metazoa; phylum Platyhelminthes; order Polycladida; family Euryleptidae; genus Prostheceraeus; species Prostheceraeus crozeri. The sequence goes on from CAJQUW010004981.1 coordinate 704, forward strand.
TTCGTTAGCGCGGAAGTTTGATTCTATTATTTGATTCGCTAGCGCGGAAGTTTGATTCGGTTATTTGACTCGTTAGCGCGGAAGTTTGATTCGATTATTTGATTGCCTTGCGCGGAAATTTGATTCTATTATTTGATTCGTTAGCGTGGAAGTTTGATTCTGTTATTTGATTCGCTAGCGCGGAAGTTTGATTCGGTTATTTGACTCGTTAGCGAGGAAGTTTGATTCGATTATTTGATTGGCTAGCGCGGAAATTTGATTCTATTATTTGATTCGTGAGCGCGGAAGTTTGATTCGGTTATCTGATTTGCTAGCTCGGAAGTTTAATTCGGTTATTTGATTCGTTAGCGCGGAAGTTTGATTCGGTTATTTTATTCGTTCGCGTGGAAGTTTGATTCTATTATTTGATTCGCTAGCGCGGAAGTTTGGTTCGATTATTTGATTCGTTAGCGCAGAAGTTTGATTCGATTATCCGATTCGCTAACTCGGAAGTTTGATTCGATCATTTGATTCGCTAACTTGGAAGTTTGATTCGGTTATTTGATTGACTAGCGCGGATCTTTGATTTGATTATCCGATTCGCTAGCGTGGAAGTTTGATTCGATTATTTGATTCGTTAGCGTGGAAGTTTGATTCTATTATTTGATTCGCTAGCGCGGAAGTTTGATTCGGTTATTTGATTCGTTTGCGCGGAAATTTGATTCTATTATTTGATTCGTGAGCGCGGAAGTTTGATTCGGTTATTTGATTGGCTAGCTCGGAAGTTTGATTCGGTTATTTGATTCGTGAGCGCAGAAATTTGATCCTATTATTTGATTCGTTAGGTCGGAAGTTTGATTCGGTTATCTGATTTGCTAGCTCGGAAGTTTAATTCGGTTATTTGATTCGTTAGCGCGGAAGTTTGATTCGGTTATTTTATTCGTTCGCGTGGAAGTTTGATTCTATTATTTGATTCGCTAGCGCGGAAGTTTGATTCGATTATTTGATTCGTGAGCGCGGAAGTTTGATTCGGTTATTTGATTGGCTAGCTCGGAAGTTTGATTCGGTTATTTGATTCGTGAGCGCGGAAGTTTGATTCGGTTATTTGATTGGCTAGCTCGGAAGTTTGATTCGATTATTTTTGGTTGGCTAGCTCGGAAGTTTGATTCGATTATTTGATTCGTTAGCGCGGAAGTTTGATTCGATTATGCGATTCGCTAGGGCGGAAGTTTGATTCGATTATGCGATTCGCTAGCGCGGAAGTTTGATTCTATTATTTGATTCCCTAACTTGGAAGTTTGATTCGGTTATTTGATTGGCTAGCTCGGAAGTTTGATTCGATTATTTGATTCGCTAGCTCGGAAGTTTGATTCGATTATCCGATTCCTTAGCGCGGAAGTTTGATTCGATTATTTGATTCGCTAGCTCGGAAGTTTGATTCAATTATCCGATTCGTTAGCGCGGAAGTTTGATTCGGTTATTTGATTCGTTAGCTCGGAAGTTTGATTCGGTTATTTGATTCGCTAGCGCGGAAGTTTGATTCGGTTAGTTGATTCGTTAGCGTGGAAGTTTGATTCTATTATTTGATTCGCTAGCGCGGAAGTTTGATTCGGTTATTTGACTCGTTAGCGCGGAAGTTTGATTCGATTATTTGATTGGCTAGCGCGGAAATTTGATTCTATTATTTGATTCGTTAGCGTGGAAGTTTGATTCTGTTATTTGATTCGCTAGCGCGGAAGTTTGATTCGGTTATTTGACTCGTTAGCGAGGAAGTTTGATTCGATTATTTGATTGGCTAGCGCGGAAATTTGATTCTATTATTTGATTCGTGAGCGCGGAAGTTTGATTCGGTTATTTGATTGGCTAGCGCGGAAGTTTGGTTCGATTATTTGATTCGTTGGCGCGGATGTTTGGTTCGTTTATTTGATTGACTAGCGCGGATGTTTGATTCGATTATTTGATTCGCTAGCTCGGAAGTTTGATTTGACTATTTGATTCGTTGGCGCGGACGTTTGATTCGATTATTTGATTCGTTAGCTCGGAAGTTTGATTCGATTGTTTGATTGGCTAGCTCGGAAGTCTGATTCGATTATTTGATTCGTTAGCGCGGAAGTTTGATTCGATTATTTGATTCGCTAGCTCGGAAGTTTGATTCGATTATGAGATTCGCTAGCGCGGAAGTTTGATTCTATTATTTGATTCGCTAACTTGGAAGTTTGATTCGGTTATTTGATTGGCTAGCTCGGAAGTTTGATTCGATTATTTGATTCGCTAGCGTGGAAGTTTGATTCGATTATCCGATTCCTTAGCGCGGAAGTTTGATTCGATTATTTGATTCGTTAGCGCGGAAGTTTTATTCGATTATTTGATTCGTGAGCGCAGAAGTTTTGTTCGATTATTTGATTCGCTAGCTCGGAAGTTTGATTCTATTATTTGATTCGCTAGCGCGGAAGTTTGATTCGGTTATTTGATTCGTTAGCGCGGAAGTTTGATTCGATCATTTGATTGGCTAGCGCGGAAATTTGATTCTATTATTTGATTCGTTAGCGCGGAAGTTTGATTCGATTATTTGATTAGCTAGCGCGGAAGTTTGATTCGGTTATTTGATTGGTTAGCGTGGAAGTTTGATTCTATTATTTGATTCGCTAGCGCGGAAGTTTGATTCGGTTATTTGATTCGTTAGCGCGGAAGTTTGATTCGGTTATTTGATTCGTTAGCGCAAAAGTTTGATTCGATTATTTGATTGGCTAGCTCGGAAGTTTAATTTGATTATTTGACTCGCTAGCGCGGATGTTTGATTCGATTATTTGATTCGTTAGCGCAGAAGTTTGGTTCGTTTATTTGATTGACTAGCGCGGATGTTTGATTCGATTATTTGATTCGCTAGCTCGGAAGTTTGAATTGATTATTTGATTCGTTGGCGCGGACGTTTGATTCGATTATTTGATTCGCTAGCTCGGAAGTTTGATTCGATTATCCGATAAGTAGCTCGGAAGTTTGATTCGATTATTTGATTCGCTAGCGCGGAAGTTTATTCGATTGTTTGATTCGTTAGCGCGGAAGTTTGATTCGATTATTTGATTCGTTAGCGCGAAAGTTTGATTCGATTATCCGATTCGTTAGCGCGGAAGTTTGATTCGATTATTTGATTCGCTAGCGCGGAAGTTTGATTCTATTATTTGATTCGCTAACTTGGAAGTTTGATTCGGTTATTTGATTGGCCAGCTCGGAAGTTTGATTCGATTATTTGATTCGCTAGCTCGGAAGTTTGGTTCGATTATCCGATTCGTTAGCGCGGAAGTTTGATTCTATTATTTGATTCGTTAGCTCGGAAGTTTGATTCGGTTATTTGATTCGTTAGCGCAAAAGTTTGATTCGATTATTTGATTCGCTAGCGCGGAAGTTTGATTCGGTTATTTGATTCGTTAGCGCGGAAGTTTGATTCGGTTATTTGATTCGTTAGCGTGGAAGTTTGATTCTATTATTTGATTCGCTAGCGCGGAAGTTTGGTTCGATTATTTGATTCGTTAGCGCAGAAGTTTGATTCTGTTATTTGATTCGCTAGCGCGGAAGTTTGGTTCGATTATTTGATTCGTTAGCGCGGAAGTTTGATTCGGTTATCTGATTTGCTAGCTCGGAAGTTTAATTCGGTTATTTGATTCGTTAGCGCGGAAGTTTGATTCGGTTATTTTATTCGTTCGCGTGGAAGTTTGATTCTATTATTTGATTCGTTAGCGCAGAAGTTTGATTCGATTATCCGATTCGCTAACTCGGAAGTTTGATTCGATTATTTGATTCGCTAGCGCGGAAGTTTGGTTCGTTTATTTGATTGACTAGCGCGGATCTTTGATTCGATTATCCGATTCGCTAGCGTGGAAGTTTGATTCGATTATTTGATTCGTTAGCTTGGAAGTTTGATTCTATTATTTGATTCGCTAGCGCGGAAGTTTGATTCGGTTATTTGATTCGTTTGCACGGAAATTTGATCCTATTATTTGATTCGCTAGCGTGGAAGTTTGATTCGGTTATCTGATTTGCTAGCTCGGAAATTTAATTCGGTTATTTGATTCGTTAGCGCGGAAGTTTGATTCGGTTATTTTATTCGTTAGCTCGGAAGTTTGATTCTATTATTTGATTCGCTAGCGCGGAAGTTTGATTCGATTATTTGATTCGTGAGCGCGGAAGTTTGATTCGGTTATTTGATTGGCTAGCTCGGAAGTTTGATTCGGTTATTTGATTCGTGAGCGCGGAAATTTGATCCTATTATTTGATTCGTTAGGTCGGAAGTTTGATTCGGTTATTTGATTCGTTAGCGCGGAAGTTTGATTCGGTTATTTGATTCATTAGCGCGGAAGTTTGATTCCATTATTTGATTCGCTAGCGCGGAAATTTGATTCGATTATTTGATTCGTGAGCGCGGAAATTTGATTCTATTATTTGATTCGTGAGCGCGGAAGTTTGATTCGGTTATTTGATTGGCTAGCGTGGAAGTTTGATTCTATTATTTGATTCGTTAGCGCGGAAGTTTGATTCGATTATGCGATTCGCTAGGGCGGAAGTTTGATTCGATTATGCGATTCGCTAGCGCGGAAGTTTGATTCTATTATTTGATTTGTGAGCGCGGAAGTTTGATTCGATTATTTGATTAGCTAGCGCGGAAGTTTGATTCGGTTATTTGATTGGTTAGCGTGGAAGTTTGATTCGATTATTTGATTCGCTAGCTCGGAAGTCTGATTCGATTATTTGATTCGCTAGCGCGGACGTTTGATTCGGTTATTTGATTCGTTAGCGCGGAAGTTTGATTCGGTTATTTGATTCGTTAGCTCGGAAGTTTGATTCGGTTATTTGATTCGCTAGCGCGGAAGTTTGATTCGGTTATTTGATTCGTTAGCGTGGAAGTTTGATTCTATTATTTGATTCGCTAGCGCGGAAGTTTGGTTCGATTATTTGATTCGTTAGCGCGGAAGTTTGATTCGATTATGCGATTCGCTAGCGCGGAAGTTTGATTCGATTATTTGATTGGCTAGCTCGGAAGTTTAATTTGATTATTTGACTCGCTAGCGCGGATGTTTGATTCGATTATTTGATTCGTTAGCGCAAAAGTTTGATTCGGTTATTTGATTCGCTGGCTCGGAAGTTTGATTCGATTATTTGATTCGTTAGCGCGGAAGTTTGATTCGGTTATTTGATTCGTTAGCGTGGAAGTTTGATTTTATTATTTGATTCGCTAGCTCGGAAGTTTGATTCGATTATGCGATTCGCTAGCGCGGAAGTTTGATTCGATTATGCGATTCGCTAGTGCCGAGGTTTGATTCAATGATCCGATTCGTTAGCGCGAAAGTTTGATTCGATTATTTTATTCGTTAGCGCGGAAGTTTGATTCTACTATTTGATTCGCTAACTTTGAAGTTTGATTCGGTTATTTGATTGGCTAGCTCGGAAGTTTGATTCGATTATTTGATTCGTTAGCGCGGAAGTTTGATTCGATTATCCGATTCGTTAGCGCGGAAGTTTGATTCGGTTATTTGATTCGTTAGCTCGGAAGTTTGATTCGGTTATTTGATTCGCTAGCGCGGAAGTTTGATTTGGTTATTTGATTCGTTAGCGTGGAAGTTTGATTCTATTATTTGATTCGCTAGCGCGGAACTTTGATTCGGTTATTTGATTCGCTGGCTCGGAAGTTTGATTCGATTATTTGATTCGCTAGCGCGAAAGTTTGATTCGGTTATTTGATTGGCTAGTTCGGAAGTTTGATTCCATTATTTGATTCGCCAGCGTGGAAGTTTGATTCGATTATCCGATTCGTTAGCGCAGAAGTTTGATTCGGCTATTTGATTCGCTAGCTCGGAAGTTTGATACGATTATCCGATTCGTTAACACCGAGATTTGATTCGCTAGCTCGGAAGTTTGATTCGATTATCCGATTCGTTAACACCGAGATTTGATTCGCTAGCTCGGAAGTTTGATTCGGTTATTTGATTGGCTAGCTCGGAAGTTTGATTCGATTATTTGTTTCGCTAGCTCGGAAGTTTGATTCGATTATCCGATTCCTTAGCGCGGAAGTTTGATTCGATTATTTGATTCGCTAGCTCGGAAGTTTGATTCAATTATCCGATTCGTTAGCGCGGAAGTTTGATTCGGTTATTTGATTCGTTAGCTCGGAAGTTTGATTCGGTTATTTGATTCGCTAGCGCGGAAGTTTGATTCGGTTATTTGATTCGTTAGCGTGGAAGTTTGATTCTATTATTTGATTCGCTAACTTTGAAGTTTGATTCGGTTATTTGATTGGCTAGCTCGGAAGTTTGATTCGATTATTTGATTCGCTAGCGTGGAAGTTTGCTTCGATTATCCGATTCCTTAGCTTGGAAGTTTGATTCGATTATTTGATTCGTTAGCGCGGAAGTTTGATTCGATTATTTGATTCGTGAACGCGTGAGTTTAATTCGATTATTTGATTGGCTAGCGCGGAAGCTTGATTCAATTATCCGATTCGTGAGCGCGGAAGTTTGATTCAATTATCCGATTCGCTAGCGTGGAAGTTTGATTCGGTTATTTGATTCGTTAGCTCGGAAGTTTGATTCGGATATTTGATTCGTTAGCGCGGAAGTTTGATTCGGTTATTTGATTCGTTAGCGTGGAAGTTTGATTCTATTATTTGATTCGCTAGCTCGGAAGTTTGATTCGGTTATTTGATTCGATGGCTCGGAAGTTTGATTCGATTATGCGATTCGTTGGCGCCGACGTTCGATTCGGTTATTTGATTGGCTAACTCGGAAGTTTGATTCGATTATTTGATTCGTTAGCGCGGAAGTTTGATTCGATTAAGCGATTCGCTACCGCGGAAGTTTGATTCGATTATGCGATTCGCTAGTGCCGAGGTTTGATTCAATGATCCGATTCGTTAGCGCGGAAGTTTGATTCGATTATTTGATTCGTTAGCGCGGAAATTTTATTCGATTATCCGATTCCTTAGCGCGGAAGTTTGATTCGATTATTTGATTCGTGAGCGTGGAAGTTTGATTCGATTATTTGATTCGTGAGCGCGTGAGTTTAATTCGATTATTTGATTGGCTAGCGCGGAAGTTTGATCCAATTATCCGATTCGTGTGCGCGGAAGTTTGGTTCGGTTATTTGATTCGCTAGCTCGGAAGTTTGATTCGATCATTTGATTCGCTAGCGTGGAAGTTTGATTCGATTATCCGATTCCTTAGCGCGGAAGTTTGATTCGATTATTTGATTCGTTAGCGCGGAAGTTTTATTCGATTATTTGATTCGTGAGCGCGTGAGTTTAATTCGATTATTTGATTGGCTAGCGCGGAAGTTTGATTCAATTATCCGATTCGTGAGCGCGGAAGTTTGGTTCGGTTATTTGATTCGCTAGCTCGGAAGTTTGATTCGATTATCCGATTCGCTAACGTGGAAGTTTGATTCGATTATGCGATTCCTTAGCGTGGAAGTTTGATTCGATTATTTGATTCGAGAGCGCGTGGGTTTAATTCGTTTCTTTGATTGGCTAGCGCGGAAGTTTGATTCAATTATCCGATTCGTGGGCGCGGAAGTTTGGTTCAATTATCCGATTCGTTAGCGCGGAAGTTTGATTCGGTTATTTGATTCGTTAGCTGGGAAGTTTGATTCGGTTATTTGATTGGTTAGCGCGGAAGTTTGATTCGGTGATTTGATTCGTTAGCGTGGAAGTTTGATTCTATTATTTGATTCGCTAGCGCGGAAGTTTGATTTGGTTATTTGATTCGCTGGCTCGGAAGTTTGATTCGATTATGGGATTCGCTAGTGCCGAGGTTTGATTCGGTTATTTGATTCGCTAGCTCGGAAGTTTGATTCGATTATTTGATTCGTTAGCGCGGAAGTTTGATTCGAATATGCGATTCGCTAGCGCGGAAGTTTGATTCGATTATTCGATTTGCTAGCGCGGAAGTTTGATTCGATTATTTTATTCGTTAGCGCGGAAGTTTGATTCTATTATTTGATTCGCTAACTTGGAAGTTTCATTCGGTTATTTGATTTGCTAGCTCGGAAGTTTGATTCGATTATTTGATTCGTTAGCGCAGAAGTTTGATTCGATTATCCGATTCGCTAACTCGGAAGTTTGATTCGATTATTTGATTCGCTAACTTGGAAGTTTGATTCGGTTATTTGATTGGATAGCTCGGAAGTTTGATTCGATTATTTGATTCGCTAGCGTGGAAGTTTGATTCGATTATCCGATTCGTTAGCGCGGAAGTTTGATTCGGCTATTTGATTCGCTAGCTCGGAAGTTTGATTCGATTGTCCGATTCGTTAACACCGAGATTTGATTCGCTAGCTCGGAAGTTTAATTCGATTATCCGATTTGCTAGCGTGGAAGTTTGATTCGATTATTTGATTCGTTAGCGTGGAAGTTTGATTCTATTATTTGATTCGCTAGCGCGGAAGTTTGATTCGGTTATTTGATTCGTTTGCGCGGAAATTTGATTCTATTATTTGATTCGTTAGCGCGGAAGTTTAATTCCATTATTTGATTCGCTAGCGCCGAATTTTGATTCGATTATTTGATTCGTTAGCGCAAAAGTTTGATTCGATTATTTGATTGGCCAGCGCGGAAGTTTGATTCGGTTATTTGATTCGCTGGCTCGGAAGTTTGATTCGATTATGCGATTCGCTAGTGCCGAGGTTTGATTCGGCTATTTGATTCGCTAGCTCGGAAGTTTGATTCGATTATTTGATTCGTTAGCGCTGAAGTTTGATTCGATTATCCAATTCGCTAGCGCGGAAGTTTGATTCTACTATTTGATTCGCTAACTTGGAAGTTTGATTCGGTTATTTGATTGGCTATCTCGGAAGTTTGATTCGATTATTTGATTCGCTAGCGTAGAACTTTGATTCTACTATTTGATTCGCTAACTTGGAAGTATTATTCGGTTATTTGATTGGCTAGCTCGGAAGTTTGATTCGATTATTTGATTCGTTAGCGTGGAAGTTTGATTCGATTATGCGATTCCTTAGCGTGGAAGTTTGATTCGATTATTTGATTCGTTAGCTCGGAAGTTTGATTCGGTTATTTGATTCGTTAGCGTGGAAGTTTGATTCTATTATTTGATTCGCTAGCGCGGAAGTTTGATTCGGTTATTTGATTCGTTAGCGCGGAAGTTTGATTCGTTAGCGTGGAAGTTTGATTCTATCATTTGATTCGCTAGCGCGGAAGTTTGATTCGGTTATTTGATTCGCTGGCTCGGAAGTTTGATTCGATTATTTGATTCGTTAGCGCGGAAGTTTGATTCGATTATCCGATTCGCTAGGGCGGAAGTTTGATTCGATTATCCGATTCGCTAGCGCGGAAGTTTGATTCGGTCATTTGATTCGCTGACTCGGAAGTTTGATTCGATCATTTGATTGGCTAGCGCGAAAGTTTGATTCGGTTATTTGATTCGTTAGCGCAGAAGTTTGATTCGATTATCCGATTCGCTGACTCGGAAGTTTGATTCGATTATTTGATTCGCTAGCGCGGAAGTTTGATTCGGTTATTTGATTCGTTAGCGCGGAAGTTTGATTCGGTTATTTGATTCGCTTCCTCGGAAGTTTGATTCGATTTTCCGATTCGTTAGCGCGGAAGTTTGATTCGGTTATTTGATTCGCTAGTTTGTAAGTTTGATTCGATTATCCGATTCCTTTTCGCCGAGATTTGATTCGCTAGCTCGGAAGTTTGATTCGATTATTTGATTCGTTAGCGTGGAAGTTTGATTCTACTATTTGATTCGCCAGCGCGGAAGTTTGATTCGGTTATTTGATTCGTTTGCGCGGAAATTTGATTCTATTATTTGATTCGTGAGCGCGGAAGTTTGATTCGGTTATTTGATTGGCTAGCGCGGAAGTTTGATTCGGTTATTTGATTCGTGAGCGCGGAAATTTTATTCTATTATTTGATTCGTGAGCGCGGAAGTTTGATTCGACCATTTGATTGGCTAGCGCGGAAGTTTGATTCTATTATTTGATTCGTTAGCGCGGAAGTTTGATTCCATTATTTGATTCGCTAGCGCGGAAGTTTGATTCGATTATTTGATTCGTGAGAGCGGAAATTTGATTCTATTATTTGATTCCTTAGCGTAGAAGTTTGATTCTATTATTTGATTCGCTAGCGCGGAAGTTTGATTCGGTTATTTGACTCGTTAGCGCGGAAGTTTGATTCGATTATTTGATTGGCTAGCGCGGAAATTTGATTCTATTATTTGATTCGTTAGCTCGGAAGTTTGATTCTGTTATTTGATTCGCTAGCGCGGAAGTTTGATTCGGTTATTTGATTCGTGAGCGCGGAAATTTCATTCTATTATTTGATTCGTGAGCGCGGAAGTTTGATTCGACCATTTGATTGCCTAGCGCGGAAGTTTGATTCTATTATTTGATTCGTTAGCGCGGAAGTTTGATTCCATTATTTGATTCGCTAGCGCGGAAGTTTGATTCGATTATTTGATTCGTGAGAGCGGAAATTTGATTCTATTATTTGATTCGTGAGCGCGGAAGTTTGATTCGATTATTTGATTAGCTAGCGCGGAAGTTTTATTCTATTATTTGATTCGTGATCGCGGAAGTTTGATTCGGTTATTTGATTGGCTAGCTCGGAAGTTTAATTTGATTATTTGATTGGCTAGCTCGGAAGTTTGATTCGATTATTTGATTGGCTAGCTCGGAAGTTTGATTCGATTATTTGATTGGCTAGCTCGGAAGTTTGATTCGATTATTTGATTCGTTAGCGCGGAAGTTTGATTCTATTATGCGATTCGCTTGGGCGGAAGTTTGATTCGATTATGCGAATCGCTAGCGCGGAAGTTTGATTCTATTATTTGATTCGCTAACTTGGAAGTTTGATTCGGTTATTTGATTGGCTAGCTCGGAAGTTTGATTCGATTATTTGATTCGCTAGCTCGGAAGTTTGATTCGATTATCCGATTCCTTAGCGCGGAAGTTTGATTCGATTATTTGATTCGCTAGCTCGGAAGTTTGATTCAATTATCCGATTCGTTAGCGCGGAAGTTTGATTCGGTTATTTGATTCGTTAGCTCGGAAGTTTGATTCGGTTATTTGATTCGCTAGCGCGGAAGTTTGATTCGGTTAGTTGATTCGTTAGCGTGGAAGTTTGATTCTATTATTTGATTCGCTAGCGCGGAAGTTTGATTCGGTTATTTGACTCGTTAGCGCGGAAGTTTGATTCGATTATTTGATTGGCTAGCGCGGAAATTTGATTCTATTATTTGATTCGTTAGCGTGGAAGTTTGATTCTGTTATTTGATTCGCTAGCGCGGAAGTTTGATTCGGTTATTTGACTCGTTAGCGAGGAAGTTTGATTCGATTATTTGATTGGCTAGCGCGGAAATTTGATTCTATTATTTGATTCGTGAGCGCGAAGTTTGATTCGGTTATCTGATTTGCTAGCTCGGAAGTTTAATTCGGTTATTTGATTCGTTAGCGCGGAAGTTTGATTCGGTTATTTTATTCGTTCGCGTGGAAGTTTGATTCTATTATTTGATTCGCTAGCGCGGAAGTTTGGTTCGATTATTTGATTCGTTAGCGCAGAAGTTTGATTCGATTATCCGATTCGCTAACTCGGAAGTTTGATTCGATCATTTGATTCGCTAACTTGGAAGTTTGATTCGGTTATTTGATTGACTAGCGCGGATCTTTGATTTTGATTATCGATTTGCTAGCTCGGAAGTTTGATTCGATTATTTGATTCGTTAGCGTAGAAGTTTGATTCTATTATTTGATTCGCTAGCGCGGAAGTTTGATTCGGTTATTTGATTCGCAGGCGCGGAAATTTGATTCGTGAGCGCGGAAGTTTGATTCGACCATTTGATTGGCTAGCGCGGAAGTTTGATTCTATTATTTCATTCGTTAGAGCGGAAGTTTGATTCCATTATTTGATTCGTTAGGT
>CAJQUW010004982.1:0-51165 GCA_907163375.1 Prostheceraeus crozeri
AGGAAACAAGGGAGTCACGGTGCGTCAAAAATAGATATTGCCAAAGAAATTCTCCACTCGCGATTTCTCTTTTTCTGAATACCTATATGCCAACTGATCTGAAAATCAAAATCCAAAAATCTTTTACAGGCGTCTTTGCAAATGGGACCACTTTTTTCAAAATGGCGGCCAAATACTTAAAATTGTTAAGTAATGATAGTTTTTCAGTCTCTAATTGATACATTCATGCACCCAAATCTAGCAAAAAATGACTCCCTATATTATTCTTGATTTTTTGAGATCATCTGTTTAGTATTGAAAGCCATATTACCTCATGTACAGGGTGTTCCATTATGAAAAATAGAAAACTAAATAATCGAAAATTGATATTTGGCTATCCTTGTATTATTCGGCTTTCATGCACCTAAATCAAATAAGAATGGATCTCTATATTTTTTCTAAATTTCTAAGACCATCTGATTGTCCATTTAAAGCCATTTCGGTACTTCTACAGGGTGTTCCAGAGTGGATAAAAATAAAAAGAAGTATTCGTAAATTGCTATTTCATTTACGAAATATGTGCTGTTTGACACACTTCAAATTCAATTTGTTCACAAACTTGTTCTATAGATGAGAACCATTATATGTAGAGATCGCTCGAAGAATTCGAGACGGGAATTCGGGATGTTCATAAGATTTCACTTTATAGCGGTTCCATGTCTGTGTGAAATCATGATGGGCGGCTTCGGAAGATTGCTCGCTCCACGGTCCCAGACCCCGCTGTTTCATTTCACAAAATTCAGGAATATGGTGTATAACGGCATGAATCTTAGGCGTGATATTGATGCCTAGATCACTGAAAGCTATCTTGAACTGTTCGATGTGATCCTTGTAGGACGGATCCAGCTTATCCCCGTAACAAGCCACAGCAACCTGAAATAAAAGTTCAAGCTACATAGCACTTGTAGAATATGCTGTTTACAGTATATATTTATTCACTACGAAGTCTGTAGGGGACACAACTCACACACGATCTATGAAACAAACATGCGTTCAGTGCAGTATATAATATCGTGATTTTTACATGTAAGCTTATGTTAACATTCAATAGATCAGCTTACCTTGTTGAACGCTCGAAAAGCTGTGACATATTTCACAACTTTCAAAGGGGCAATAGATTGCAACAAATCAATTTTGTTTAATAAAGGCCTAGAGGAATTTCCAGTAAAACTTCCTCCGTGTAAATGCTCTTGCTGAACATTGCAAAGCCGCAGCCATTTGGCTGAGTCTTGCCACTCGGAACACATGGCCTTGTAGATTGTTCCCACTGGTCCCGTTAGAAGGTGTAATTCTGGCGGCGGAATCAACTCAATCACTCTCTTGCTCTTGTTTTCGTGGGAAACAATCGAAGGATGTATGGTATTGTGATGTAGTTTGGCACGTATCTTCTGTCCACCACCGCCGTGCCAATCGCAGAAATCCTTTTCTAGAGTTTGGAATGTTCGAGGTAATCCTTTAGATTGTAAATTTGAGCTTGGAGCAGTGCACCAACAACAAGGATAGGATGATCCGTGCGGCATGATGCCAATGAGAATATTACATAACTTCAGATCTGAAGCGATAAAGAATTCCGATTGTAGCATATGAAGGTTCATGGAAATCCACAGTTTTCGAATATTAGCGTAATTTTCTTGTACCATTGGGGCAATTCCTATTATAAAGAGACGTTTGACACCAGATTCCTTGAATGAGCTTGAGCAGTGGAGTGACGAATCATTGAGCTGGAAAATACTCAAGCACACCTTAATAAAACCGCCGCCGCCGTCTATTCCCAATTTGATCAAGGTTTCTTCATCGTAACCTCTCTTGGATGTAACATATGTAATGAAACCGTCGACATCTTTGCAGACAATACTGTGACGTGGTGGTGTTCTTTCCGTCACAACATCTCTGTCTATTCTGACAAAGTCAATCAATTTGATTTCAAAGAATTAATCCAGTTCGTGGTTGCTTTCATATAGTTCCTGTTTTAAACCACTTTGAATAGAAATCGCCGATGATGACCGAAGATGTTGGGTCAGTTTAAGTGTACTTCTATCACTGAGGTTAAGGTCCACACGGATCCTCTTCAAGTGCGTGGTTCCAAGCTCCTTGCCTGAATCAATCGAGGGCGAGACGGCGAGAGTGACTGGATGTCCACCTCCAACTCGTGCCAATTTTATTGCGTTCTCCTTTGATTCAGGCGATGAATCGATCTTTTGTAATATCACTTTTGAAGCAAATTGTTCCTCTTGTTTGGACGAAGAAGCCAGTGAGCTTAAATTTTCCAATCGCGATAACTGACTGCATGAATGAGGCTTTCCTCGAGAAAGAATAGATAAACAGGCAGAACACAATTTCAAGCACTTTCGTTCAATCGAGGAATTAGAGGAGTCACATCTGGGTCTTCCCACAAAATTCTTGATTCCATTCATGTTCGACGGATGAGAATTGTGTCGTGGAAAATGCCTGGCAGTCTTACATATCAAACATTCACACACGTGATTCGACGAAAAAAATTGTCGGTTAAAGCCATTTATACAAAATCGTTCGATGAGTTCGAAGTGGGTGTCGTTCAATTGACGAATGTCCTTAGCCTTCTCCATACAAATGATACAAATAACAGCTCTATATTCGGCGTGACTGCGGCGATGGTTTGGCATGACGAACACAATAGCGGTGCGAGTCGGGAGCGCAGACTTTATTGCTTCGTTTCAGCACGAGATTCGCAATGATTCAGACAGCAAGCATTTTTGAAATTTCAAACTATGACCTTGAAGTTTGTCAACAATACATTGTCTTGAAAGTCGTTCAATTCAATCTATAGATATCTATAGATAACCTACACACCTTGCAAAGTGCTTCATTAGAGAGCAGTGAATGACAAATTGAATTTGAAGGCCGTCGAACAGTTCAAGATAGCTTTCAGTGATCTAGGCATCAATATCACGCCTAAGATTCATGCCGTTATACACCATATTCCTGAATTTTTTGAAATGAAACAGCGGGGTCTGGGACCGTGGAGCGAGCAATCTTCCGAAGCCGCCCATCATGATTTCACACAGACATGGAACCGCTATAAAGTGAAATCTTATGAACATCCCGAATTCCCGTCTCGAATTCTTCGAGCGATCTCTACATATAATGGTTCTCATCTATAGAACAAGTTTGTGACAAATTGAATTTGAAGTGTGTCAAACAGCACATATTTCGTAAATGAAATAGCAATTTACGAATACTTCTTTTTATTTTTATCCACTCTGGAACACCCTGTAGAAGTACCGAAATGGCTTTAAATGGACAATCAGATGGTCTTAGAAATTTAGAAAAAATATAGAGATCCATTCTTATTTGATTTAGGTGCATGAAAGCCGAATAATACAAGGATAGCCAAATATCAATTTTCGATTATTTAGTTTTCTATTTTTCATAATGGAACACCCTGTACATGAGGTAATATGGCTTTCAATACTAAACAGATGATCTCAAAAAATCAAGAATAATATAGGGAGTCATTTTTTGCTAGATTTGGGTGCATGAATGTATCAATTAGAGACTGAAAAACTATCATTACTTAACAATTTTAAGTATTTGGCCGCCATTTTGAAAAAAGTGGTCCCGTTTGCAAAGACGCCTGTAAAAGATTTTTGGATTTTGATTTTCAGATCAGTTAGCATATAGGTATTCAGAAAAAGAGAAATCGCGAGTGGAGAATTTCTTTGGCAATATCGATTTTTGACGCACCGTGGAGTAGACAAGAAATCTAGTAAAAAGTAAAAACTATGTTAACAAATTTCAATAGGGAAAAGGAGGAATAGAAATATGCGACTGATAGTATTGGACTACATTTTACTAAGAGCAATAGTAATTGATCTGACTAGATTAATTAGTATTTGACATCATTCTTGTCAGATCAATTACTATTGCTATTGGTAAAATGTAGTCCAATACTATCTGTATCAAGACATCTTCAATCATCAACTCAGTGTGACTTGCGACGCATCAGAAAATGTAGCAACTAGCAAGATTACTCGATGCGCCCTTTAGGTCTTCTAAATTTATAACACGCGACAAGGGAAGTCCATTCAGAATTCCTCAAGAATATTTAGAGCAATTTCACTGAAAATGCCATAATGCGCAAGTCGGCACAGTAAAATATGTCTTTGTGGTCGATATGGAGAATTCATTACCGATTGCGGTCGTTGCTTGAAAGCAACTTGAACCTCTATCAGGATTGTCCAAACTTTATACGGGCGCGGGCAGCATTTGGCAGGGAAATAAGGCCGCGGACTGCAGTTCACATTATTCAACTTTTTCACTATCTACGCCTATTAGACGCAAGTAAAACAAGTAAATTCCTAGTTACTAGTAGTAGTTACTGCACTTTGTAAGTCAGTTTCTTCGCGTCAACTGAGGCTAAGGCGCTCTAGATTTGATAGACTTTATTGTGGAAAATGTTTGACTCACAAGGACAAATACTTCCAAACAGTGAGTGAAAGCGTAATAATAATAAATAATATATTTTCTAACACTCTCGCTCACCTCCAGCATGACCTTGAAAATCAGTTCTATGTCACTCCAGTTACCTTCATCACCAAGTATTCGCTCAGAAAGATAAAAATAGACACTTAGCCTCTATTTGGGCACTAACTTGTTTGGATTTGAGGGCGTACTGCAAAAAATGAGAAAAAACGCTAATTCAAATTCAGGGCCGACACTATCTGAAGCCGTCCCATGAATGAAACTGTGGATGGGTCTTCTGGCCACTAACACATCTATACATGTCTAAAGATTACAAAATAACCCTAAGAAAAAACTAATTAAATTACTACAAAATAATAATATTTACGAAAAATTCTTTCGATGAGATGCAGTGGTAGTGTATAGAAAAATTACTTCATTTGCAGAAAAGTGGCATCTTGAGCTACGAGATGGGCCGTAGCGATCAATTTTTTTGAAATCAGTATTGCTGAGGTAGTATTTGTACGTATTTTCGAAAATGTTGTAGAAAAAATTCAAATGGCCAGAAGTAGTCTCATCAGTATCCTGACACACTGTAGAAAATTATTATTAGTAACACCCTCCCACATTCATGATTTCATCAGAGTTTTTACTTTGCTTGTTCTCTACCATGGTCTACTTGCTAAGAATAATTTCCCTAACATTTTGAATATTTTCGTCCCATATTTTGAAAAAGTAACAGATAACAGACATCTGTAAAAAAACTGTCATGATAGAACAAAACTAGTTCTCGTGATGACAATTCTTACTCTTTATTTCATGACTACTAGCAGATCTGTTATAACATACTTTGAATACTTCCCGAAGTGAAATTTACTGCGTCTTTCACAACACTCATCATCATCAGTATTAACGTCATTGCTGCAAGATTGGTTTTGAAGAACTGTTAGACCTGATTTAGTCGCATTAAGTGCGACCACCGGTATTTACTCGTAATAAGATGCAGAGAACCTTGAAAAGTACCTGCTGTACTTCATAAGATCGCAAATTATACCGGAACTTTTCCTAATCAGCACTCAATTGCATGAACACCATTTTAGCGTGGTCATATCTTTAAAATTGATTTGACCTTGAATTATCTTTTCTGTGACATTTATTAAACTATAATGAACTCTTTCTGTTTTACAATTTTTCTTAGATCAGCTGATTGTTAAAGCTAACTAAACTGTGAGAAACCAGAATATCTGTCAATGACCTGTAATCACAGTAAAATAATACTTACTAGGTTCCACAAATAAGAATTTTACATGACAGCAAAAACTTTTAGTCGGATTATTTGAATAACCCTTTCCAGCCACATAGCCGCGACGCGTATACCGTCCTTTTGCGTTTAATTCAAATGTTTTCGAGTCTGCCATCAACTGTAAATATCCACACGTCTTGAAGATCTGCCTGGCTGTCAGACCAGGCTTATTAAAGTTCTTCCGATCGAATGTTTGCAGACAAACACACGCGCGCGCATATAACCTTGCAGCATCGCAACGGCAATAGTTTCGCTGCTTGTTCATACAAAGAACTGCGCAAACTTTGGTGCATCGATCACGTGTAACTGTGTTCTCATTGGAGGACAAAGAACTTGTGTGATCGAAATGCATTATCGATGTCACTTTTCAGGTCATATTATCATCGAATTCACATCAAGCGCCGTCAGTTCTCGTTCCTGTTC
Source organism: Prostheceraeus crozeri (assembly GCA_907163375.1). Lineage (NCBI taxonomy): Eukaryota > Metazoa > Platyhelminthes > Polycladida > Euryleptidae > Prostheceraeus > Prostheceraeus crozeri. The sequence goes on from CAJQUW010004982.1 coordinate 6,206, forward strand.
CATGAGAATCCGTTTCGCGACGAATTCGAGCACCGGCACTTCGATATGGATTCGACGCTGACATGTCATCTGATGTTGATAGTGGCATGCATGTACAAAATATCTCCCAACATGACAGTCACAATGACATACATAAGCACTTCAAGTGACGGAACAAGTGATGCAGATGACGCACGCAATATTGCGTGTAAATAACCGGATAACTGAGGCCCAGTTATTCCCCCGTGAAAATGTGTGCCAACAGCCGAAACTATGCAGTGAGGTTATTTAGACGAGACAATTCGTCGAAATACGAATTATTAGCCGATGAACTATTGTGTTAATTGCTCAATATATTCAAATGCAATTAATACGAAGTATCTGCAGCTTAAGGCAAGATCATCATTCATCATCTGAATGTTTCGTGTTGTCTTCCATTTTTCTGTTGTGAATATAGTTTTATTTTTCAGCGATTTGCCGGAAGCCGATGAACTATTGTGTTAATTGCTCAATATATTCAGATGCAATTAATACGAAGTATCTGCAGCTTAAGGCAAGATCATCATTCATCATCTGAATGTTTCGTGTTGCTTTCCATTTTTCTGTTGTGAATATAGTTTTATTTTTCAGCGATTTGCCGGAAGCCGATGAACTATTGTGTTAATTGCTCAATATATTCAGATGCAATTAATACGAAGTATCTGCAGCTTAAGGCAAGATCATCATTCATCATCTGAATGTTTCGTGTTGCTTTCCATTTTTCTGTTGTGAATATAGTTTTATTTTTCAGCGATTTGCCGGAAGCCGATGAACTATTGTGTTAATTGCTCAATATATTCAAATGCAATTAATACATAGCATCTGCAGCTTAAGACAGGATCATCATTCATGATTTTTCCTTATTTGCATCAGACCAGTCACTAACTAACAATCAATCATTTAAGTGATATATCGATATTTTAGTGATCATTTTAGTGAATTGAAATCTAAAACTGATCAATGAATGCGTGCACAACTGGTTATCAATAAGAAGATGAAGTATTTGTAGATTCGGGATAAAGATTACAATATGTTCAGTGGGCAAAAGTTGGCAAATGCATCAATATAGGAAAACAATCATATAACGTCCACATCAATGTGTAGATAAATGAGTGGTTTACAGTCGTTTATTAAGTATACCTTGACAATCAATTAATTTCTATGCCAAATCAACTCTGACATTCTCGCCATAGAAATGGAACTTCATCTATGTTTTTGTCTTCCAAACGTCTACGGATAACTATGTGATTTTTCGCTGATTCATAGTTTTGACATAGCTATTCAGTCCCTTCCATTTAATATTTCAATGCTCTTCTGTTATCAATTGAGATATCAAATAAAACTGCTTATAAGAGCTGGCGAAAAAGTAATATCATAGATGTCCCCACAAATCATGCTTTGATTGCATACTTCACTTATATACTTGCTTTGAGATGAACCTATTACCAAGTTAGATGGACACAAGTGTTTTCACCTAATGATGCAGCGCCAACACATGCATTTCAAGGTCAGTCAGGTTGGAAGCATAATCTACCACCATCAACCATCTGAAACCGCTTGGTTTTTGGCCAATCACTTTCCCGTGAAGGAATCCTATGCGAGTAGAAGACCTAGATGAAAGATTTGTCAAATATCAACATCCAAGGGATGCTGAGGGCACATCGCTTTACTTGATAGGCGTCTTGCCATATTCAAGTCACAAAAATCGGAAAAACACGTTCTCCAAATTGGGTTAACTGCCGGAAACAAGTTTTTTTGTTAACGCTACACCATGCACGGAAAGCTTGTAGACTGGCTACCGAATCTGTATGAGTGTACAGTATACCAGCCACATGATTGCGCCTGAGGGAGCGTTAATCCGTTTAAGGAGAAGTAGAGCATGTACAGTCTTTTCCTGGCACGGCTCAAGACATTCTCAATGTGATGGTGCCACTTAGCTGTTCATCAAATGTAATGCCCAAGATTTTTGCCGTTCTTTACTGCTTCAATTTCACCAATTAGATGCTGTATCTTCCAATGGAGCCAAAACAATGGACCGTTTCGTTTGTATGTTTCATCACTTTCGTCTTATTGTTGTTAAGTTTTTGAATCCATGAGATTCAGACCAATATGGTCAGATGGTTCAAGTATCAGAAACTAAGATCTTCGCTGGCATGCCGTAGGGCATGGATAATAAAAAAGTCATCGCGAATTTTAGGAGAGTGCCTATTTGGTTGTTGAGCATGGAATAATCGTTACGAGCTATGGCGAACAGAAAGAGTTGATAAGACACACGCTCCCTGGGCACTACCACTAATAGCTGGGTACCAAGAAGAAAGTTGTCCATTTGTTTTCACACATTGTACTCTAGAATCAAAGTATGATAGGAATCCATTTAATGAGTTCAATAGGGAGCGGCAAGTGTATACAACGAGTTTATGATGACGTTATGTGGTATTTTGTCGAACGCTTTCGTGAAATCCCACCATAAGAAGTCTGATAGCACCAGGTGAATCCAAATGAGACAAGATACGATTGACCATATAGGTTAGTGCACAAACAGTCCCCTGTCCATGTCTTGGTATGAATGCAAATTGATCACTTGAAAGCTTTGGCAAGATGGAATGAAACCAGTTCTTCAGTATGATTTTCTCAAGTATTTTGGCCAGAACAGGCCAAAATAGAGACGGTCGGTAATCAGTAAATTGTGGCTTTTTGCATTTCGGTGTAGGCACTACATACGCCGCTTGACAGCAGCGGGGAAAATGCCACTGTTGACACTCAATGTACAGATATGATGGATGATGGTGACCAGAGGATCACAGAAGTCTTTGTAGAGCCATGTAGGTAGGCCATCACGTCCAGGAGAACTTTTTCGAAGGCTGAAAATCACTACCATGACATCCATGACATTCCAATTGCTTTCGCACATCATACATTTAGTCCTCGAGAACGGTGGATGGGCTGTCAATGAACGTGAAGCTTTTGCAGCCATGTATTTTCATGTGAATATTTTGAAAAATATCTTTTGGGTCGACCATTTATATTACGTTCAGATCACCAGCCTCTGTCAGGAATATTGCAAAATGCTCATAACAGAAGAAAATCAGCGAAGTTTGGAAGATGGATGGACCGGTTATCAGAGTTCGACTTCACAATTCAATACCAAAGCGGTGTCAATAATATAATTCCTGACGCAATTTCTCGACTTTTGGATGGTTCAACTGAAACAGATAAGGAAGAACAATTGCAAAGACTCCGGAAAATAAATGAAGAGGGTTTTTCTGCCAAAATATTCAAAGATGCGACGTCGTCTGATCCGCTTCTGCAGCAAGTTTGTAAATTCATAACAAACGGTTGGCCAAATTCTCTCAAAGACAGCAGCCAAGATCTACAGCAATTATGTAAATTACGGCATGAATTGGCAATAGAAAATGGTTATATTATTCGTGGCGAGAAAAACGGAATTCTTGTTCCTCAATCATTGCACAGAGATCTCCTGAAAAAGGCTCATCAAGGACATCCATGAATAGTGAGGTTTAAGCGGAAATTGAGGGAGCTCTATTGGTGGCCAGGTTTGGACAAGGAGTCTGAACGATTCGTAAAACAATGTCTACCTTGCAATGATTCAGCGAAGTCAACGCCAAAACTTCAAATGCCCCACATGAGTCTGAGAGTGTCAGAGACAGCATGGGAGAAAGTATCTATGGATATCATGGGACCATTTTCAAATGCTCCAAGTCATATGAAACATATGGTGGTGATCATAGATAACTACTCTCGATTCCCTGAAATCTTTATGTACAACGGGTATTACGACAAGGAAGATCAAATCATGGCTCAGTCAAATTTTTGCAAGATATGGGAATCCTTCGAAAATAATTACAGACAACGGTCCCCAATTCAAGAGCGAAGAATTGAAGAATTTCCTCCAGGATAGAGACATTTTTCAAGAATTCACTCCTGTCTATACACCTCAACAGAATGCATTCGTGGAATCGTTCAATAGGTATCTCAAACATGGCGTTCAAACGTTCGAGAATAGTCATCTATCATGGGAAGAAAATCTGAATCAATTATTGGCTCAATTTCGCAGTACCAGTCAAGAAGCTGATGAGAAGAGTCCGGCTGAGAAGTTCCTCGGTCGACAACATAGACTTCCTTTTCAGATTGTTCGTTTTCGCACGAGAAGAGGAGAATCGGGAGAGTCTGCGAATGGTCATGGTAAGACACTTTATCAAGTCGGAGATAAAGTTGCGAGTGAGGCGACCTCACACTCCGAAAGGACGGAGCCCATGGAGCGAACCGCTGACAGTCATCAAAGTTCGGGGTCGATGGAATTACGAACTCTCGGACGGCAACCTGTGGAATGCCAGGAGAATGCGGCGGTACGTGGAAGAATCTCCTACCACCTATCATCCACCAGAATCTCCGGACTGGCCGAGACGATCGGATCGGGAGAATAAAGGAGTGCCCCCATTGAGGTATAATCCTGCTCAATATGTTTGAGTCGATCTGCTCAAATTTGAGGAGGGGATGATTGGTGTGTTGTCGCATTGTTACTTATGACAATGCGGCTATTGTTACCGAGTCCCGAACTGTCAGTGACCGGCTCGGCTTGACTATCGTTCATGTGCGACTTAATGCGCATGCATGACATTGCACTTTCATAACGCGCGGTGCCTGTTTCAATAATACGACACGTATATTCGGACTGGCTGTTTTCAATTCAAACTAACCCTTGGGAATAAATACTCAACATATTAGATATATTTCCAGCGTTTCTGGTATTGTCGGGACCGCATCAGAGAGCAAAATCTTTACCGCTGGAAGAAGCTCCGGATGGTTCCATAAAACTAGCGACCCCGACAATTGGAAGCAGAGGTCTATACATAAGCCCCGTTGATTTTAAAGCCCCGTGGCCTTCTTGTCATGATTTACTGTATGGCTTCGAACTCATGACTTAGCTTAGTCACTGACTTTCATTCGAAATTCCAACGAAAACTCTGATGCACTTTAATTTAATAGAAATAGTGGGCTTAAAAACAGCCATATTAATAACTGTTGAAATCCAAGAAATTCTGCTCATTGAACTTAGTGGTAAGTAGTCACAAAATGGCATTGCCGGGCTATTTAAGAGCCACCTAATTGGCTATTTCACTAAAATTTTAGAGTGATTTCCGGGACACAACAAAATTCCCGCACTCGGCCGCCACCCTGGGTACAGTTATCTTACTAGAGTAAGAACTGCTACTTAGGCCTACTCATATGGCAGGCATCTGAGATGTCTTAATGCAGTGAAATAGCAATTGAAAAGATAATCAGTTCTAAATAATCAGGGAGTACTTCATGCAAATATATTACCAACTGGGCAATTTTAGTAGGCCATCTCATCCCGTTCAAGCAATGGACGAATGACAGGGTGGCTTCACTTATTTTCCGTCCAAGATTGCATCAAATTTGTAAAAAAATTACCTTCTAATTGTTAATAAAAAAGCAGCTTCACGCACTTATCACCACAACTACCGTAGAGGTGGTGTCTAGAATTACAGTTAAGTGATTTTTGACTGATTTTCATCGGTTATCGTAACTTTCGAGAATTTGCCACCGAAAAATATATAGGTGAGTGACATTTTTCCATGAATCCTAGAATTCGGCTAAACTAGTGTAGTGTTGGCATGAGTGCCCAACTCCTTGATTATCTGCGGGTACAAGAAGTTTTGGCATCGAGGTATTTGCCTGAATGGAAGATCCAAAAACCTAAAATTGAATTTCTCGGTTGACTAGTGAAATGCATTCGGGAGGAGCGAAGGTGATACGTCGGAGGGTGTACACAGTCAAAACGAAATTGTAGAAGAAACTAACAGTAGGAGAGATGAGAATAATACCGGAATCCTGACTTGTAGAAAATCGTGCTCAGTAGATCTATGTTCTTTACATTTGACAAATTTCTGAAGAATTTGGAATGAAATTGAAATGATAAAAAAAAGATCAATTACAGTATTTTACAAATGAGTAAATGCTCGATAGGATTTCAAGAACCAACTGTGTGCTTAGAAATAGCATAGAAACATGTGAACTGAGGATGCAAATCATGTCTGTTAAGTGGTTGACTAGGCTATATAGACGTCTAAAGTCCGCATCATTAATTGACAAGATTCACTTTTCGGAAGACAAGTGGGCTACATCATGAAGAACTATCATCATCTACAGGATCCGTAATATGCTCAACTTGTATGTAGCTTGTCGATGTACATGTCGTCTATACTGCCTCTCAAGTATTTACTTGAATGATTATTTGTTGAAATAGAAAATAATTTGCTAAAACATTTAACACAAAAATTAAGGCCCACATATAATTGGAATCAAGTCAAGAAAGCAACATTGAAAAGACAAGAAATGAAAGGCAGTGATGGCTGCTACAACGGCTGAGTCGGTCCAATTTCGTTCTCGTGAGTATCACAGCGACTGAGAAGACTGAGATCGCATCACAAGTGAAAAGTAGAAAACATCTACACCAAATTGTACACAAAAATATCAACCACAATAAGATTCTAGAAAAAAATAAGAATTGATCACAAACAGGGTCTCTTTTAGTGTTTTGGAGTAGTTCAAAACTATATGAAATATGCTTCCCACGAATGGGTTCACAAAATTCCTCTAAGGCTGAAGGCGAGACAAGATAGAATTAGGTCACATCACTGTACATATTTCTTGCTACATTAAGTCACTTGGAGTCTTTAACAGCTGGGAAACACGAGGTGGAACAACAGACATGGTGTAGTGTTGTAAAAGCTCAGCCGGTGCAATAGCCAAAACCGAAGTTGTATCGGCCCAGCCGGTGTAATAGCTACTGCCTTAAACTGACTACATCATCTAATCATCAAACTTTAATTAAATTTTCAGCAATAACCCTATGACATTACCCATTGTAGCAAAGCACGTGGCTTTATTAAACAACTAAATCATAACTCCGAGAAAACCTTGTGTCAAAAATAATTCTCGCACGTAATTAACACAAGTAAAATCCACCACAAACGTTCCAAATGATAACTAGGTTGATAATTCAAATGCCTGAACCAAATACAAATCGTGCCCTCGCAAAACACTGGAGATAACTGCAAAAATGCAATTACACCCCTGTTTTCACTCAAAACTTGTCAACGATTTTTATAGTTCTGACTTGAACGACAACTAATCATTTATGCACCACATTATTTCTCGCGTTATTTGTGAAAAGAAAAACCGCGGGATCGTGATTCGCGTGAAACCCATTCAGAGCAGTTTGCAAAAAACCGGTATTGTCCCTATACTCGTAATGCTTTTTTGCCAGTCTAATTAGGCAACGAGAGAGGTGCCACGATAATTGAATTATGTCCAATCTAGCTCCATATAAACAAGTAGTGTTAAATATCTTTGGTTACATGATTCAGATGTCGACTAAAATGAAAGAGGTACTGAGTTTAAATCTGCGGAGAAATTGTTTCAATACAAACAATTGATGTAGAATTACAAACTATACGCTCTCACTGCTCACGTAACGCAACAGCAGTCCTAAAACAGATTGTAGACGCTTTAATTTAATTCTGTTGATTATATTATAGACCACACTGAGTTCCTACAAGCTGTTTCTCTAGTTATTTCATTTGGTACATTTTGGTACATTTTCGTACATATTTCCAACAATATGTACGAAAGCGGATACAATATCGCTTTGGTATATAGGTTTCGTAGCGTACGATTTACAGTGTAGACATTGAAGCAAAATAATGTACAAGTGATCAGACCGAACCGGTGAAATCAATTTTGGTATCATAAACCTCTTTGCTCAAAGACGTATTATTTTAATTATTATTTAATATATATTTTATTCAGTAATGATAGAACACAACATTTGGAAAGAATAAAAGCAATACACCAATCGAAACTGACATCCTTATGTCAAGCCTAAAATTATCGTGCCCTTATTTCAAGTATGACGAATACCAAATCCACGATTTTATTGTCTTCATTCATCAAATTCTTATAAGAAATCTAGCTTTTGCCTAAATGTGGAAAAATTCCAAAAGAAAAATGGTAGCTGAGTCTCTCATTCGATGAAATTTGTTCAAGCATTTCAATTGATAGAAAAAAGTGAAGCAAAATTATATCTAGAAACAGCTATTGCTGCTGCTCATCATGACATACGTAAAAGGTGATAATTTGCGACTACAAATCCATGTGCTACAGTTAAGTGTTGTTTAAGTGTGGTTCTTGCTAGGTGATTTTTTAATGAATAATACTAGTCGAAGCGTCTAATAAGTCATAAAGATGATTGATCACCTGATCACAAATTAGTTTTGATCGTCTCCTGCAAACATTCGAGAATGTTGAGTAATAACCAATTGTTGTATAACGCGTATTTCATGGATGCTGCAATGGAACCACTCTCATTATCTGACGACCTTTGACAAGTTGCACAAACTCATTTTTTCAATTTAATTATATTGCGAAACCGATTAGACTGTATACTCAACAGCAGCGATGGTGAACACTTTAAAAGCATTTTCAGAATTTCGAGCTAATTCTTCGTATATTGAACATGTCTACAAGCTAATTAATGATGACTTTGAGGAGTTGGCGGAAAAGCCTGCTGTTATTGAGCATTCAACCGGAAGTCGTTTATCATTTTCGGAGTTGAAATGTAAAACAATATCTACAGCCAGTGCATTGGTGAAACGAGGATTTGGTCGTGGACAATATCTGTCTCTTTACTGCTCACACAACTGTTTTGAAAACATTTATATCACACATGGAACAATGGCTACTGGTGGAACACTGCATCTAATAAAGCCAAACCCTTCTCGAGAGGAGCTCGTCGCACACTTTGTGAAAGTAGAGCCTCGATTTGTTGTCACCTCTTCCGACATTGCATCTGAGATCATTTCAGCTGTAGACGAAGCAAAGATCAATGTGGAAGAGATCTTTGTTGTTGGTGAAAATCATCCAGCATGCAGCTCAGTTGAGGACTTGTTGAATGATGCCGGTGACAGTAATCCTTTTGGCAAGGTAGAGATCGATCCCGTGTCTGACATTGCGGTTCTGGTATCTGGCGGTGGTACTTCTGGCATAGTAAAATTGATAATGGCTAGTCACGATGTGCTTTTGAAATCATTGACACAAGGGCCGAAGCCAAAAGTGACTGAAGGGGCTCCAGAGCTAAAGTATTTGTCTTATCAACCATTTAACTACGTAACAGGATGGCTACTAGCATATGGAATATACATGGCTTGGGGCGTAACTGTTATTAGCATGACAAAGTTTCATCCTGAAGAGGTGTTGGATGCAATTAATAAACATCGACCAACGATGATAATATTGACACCTGCGACATCGTCCGCGTTAGTCAACTCTCCACTATTTGATGAATGTGACTTGAGCTCATTGTTGCCCTGTCCATGTGGAGGTGCTCCAATGTCAAAATGTACGGAAGAAGAAACTATGAAGAAAATTAAAGAAAAAGCTCCGAATTTTGAAATGTTTCAGGTAAGTTATAACATAAGAAATAAAGAACTAGGCTCGAATATGCCTTGTCAAGGCTTTGGGAGTAATCCTAATCAGGGATGCGGAGTCCTATCATTTTGACAGGACTCCGACTCCGGGTGACAAGTATATATAGCCTAGTTTTCTTGAAAAAAACTGGTAGCCTATATCATAGATCATTATAGGCTTACCTGAACCTATCTTTAGTGATCAGTTCTGTATCAATTATCAATCATTTTCGATGAAAGTTTATGTGGTTCCTCCCATCTTTTTGATGTGTGCTTCACATGGTTTTTCTCCACTCTATACCAGGCAGGAAAATCTCCCATCTTTCTCCAAAAAATATGAGTACACTTTCGCTTTTAATATGCGCTTTAGAGGAATCATCACATACACGATTAACGTGAGGGTGAGAGGTAATGTTCTCAAACAAACTAGTATTTCATTTTTGTCTCTGATGTGACCTTTGGCGCCTAGGTGTGATCGAGGCTAGGAAGGCTTGTCTTCTCTAGTAAATCACCGAGTGAAAAGACAATCCTTTTTTCACTATCTCGGTTCATTTCTCTCAACTATTACAAGCTTTGCATGCAGCACTGTCTCTGTACATGTGTTTGACGGAGAAAGTTGACATCAAGACAGTGACAGCTATGCACGAGGATAAATAATTTGTTTGTGTTATATTTCGGGTCTAGTTATAGGCCGGAGCACTCCGCATCCCTGATCCTAATGTTGCGCTTAAGAATGGCCTAATATTCTATTGAGATATTGTTTGAATACGCTGGTGATTTAATTTTTTTCTTAATTGGCAATTAAACAGCGTGATGGATGGTGAGATTTTCCCAATAATCCAAGCACATGCAGTCGTGTGAAAGATTTATGAGTTGTTCAAGAAACTAAAATATGAATCTAGAATTTGAGGCTATTATCGCTGATTCCAGAATTTATCATTTGTAAATATGTAAAAAATAATTCAGATAATTTTTGCGCGAAGCTACTGATGAGCTCCATATTCAACAGCTTTTGATTAACCAAAGGAGAGTAAACCTGATCCATTAATGTTGCACATAGTAACCCAAAACTAGTTTCAATATTTGGATATTCAATGTGTTCGAGGGATTGCCGAAGATTTTCTACAGTTCTTTGAATGTTCTACAGTTCCGTTTTTGCATTTATTTAATTGAATGTGATAATTAAAATTTTGTCGCAGCAATGATGCCTGATAAATGAAATCCTCTGGATTTCAAATTCCAAGTTGACTATTTTCCAGCAAGTATAAGCCAATATAAGTCAACGGGGATGCATATGTTGCAACATTTTGGAATCAAACGTTGTTGAAGCCGTTCAGAGAAGAGTCATCCGCATGATAGAGCACATACCAATCGAGTACCACGATCTTATTTATGAGGGCCTTTTGATGAGACATGGGTAAGAAGAACTGAGACGTTTTGTCATCTGTCAAAGACAATTTCAGAGATACCGACGATCCTGAGAGAAAGGATAAAAACATATTTGATGACTTTTGAAGAAGATAAATTTTTGCAAGCTATTCCTGTGTTTATATACTAGCGACGTGTAACCTCTAATCTAATAAAGCCAAACCCTTCTCGAGAGGAGCTCGTCGCACACTTTGTGAAAGTAGAGCCTCGATTTGTTGTCACCTCTTCCGACATCGCATCTGAGATCATTTCAGCTTTAGACGAAGCAAAGATCAATGTGGAAGAGATCTTTGTTGTTGGTGAAAATCATCCAGCATGCAGCTCAGTTGAGGACTTGTTGAATGATGCCGGTGACAGTAATCCTTTTGGCAAGGTAGAGATCGATCCCGTGTCTGACATTTCAATTCTCATAGCGAGTGGTGGCACAACTGGCACGGCGAAATTGATCGCGGCAAATCTCGAGCGTTCTATTATATCATCAACCATAGCCGCCAATCGAAAGATGTCTGAGATAAAATGGACATCATTTCAAGCATTTAATTAGACAACTGGATGTCTTGACATTTGGAATCTACACGTATCTGATTTGGATTAAAAATCATGAAAAAAATTTGGTCCTCATGAAGTATTGAGAACAATTGAGAGACGTCGACCAACATCCATAGGTTTGGCACCTGCGACGTTGTCCACATTAGTTGATTCTCCAATATCTGATGAGTGCAACGTGAGTTCACTCTTGTCTTGTCCTTGCGAAGGTGTCCACTACCAAAAGTTCAGCTTAAAAAGAATTAACGAGAAGACACCAGACTTTGATTATTTCAAGTAAGACATCCGTCTACTTGAACATCCTTTTGTTTGAAATGACTGACGTAAAGTATTAAAAGAATCAAAAGTTTAGTGATAGTTCAGTCTGGTGAAGTGAATTACCGAAATTCAGGTAATTTAAATTAAATAAGAAGTCTAATTCTGTAAGAAATCAAAGATTCTCGATTTTCTAGAAGCAGTAGTATTAGTAAACGTTTTCATTTTATAATGGAAATCACAACATGCAAGTGAGTGAAAACAACAGTGTCAGGAAGACTGAAAACTGACTCAGTCTGACCATTATGTAATGACACACACGAGGACACAAAAGTTGACTTTCGTATCATTGTGCGTTCAACACCATTGTGGTGTAAGCACCATGTAAATATCATTCAATATAGTGCCTAAATATTGATTCTAGCATTATCCCAAGCATAGTCTCGACCTTGCTAGGGACTTTTCCAGGTTGAGGACATAGTACTAAGGCAGTGCTAGGCTAGCACTAGGTTAGTCACTATCTCTATTAAATACGATACCCTAGCGCTAGCTCTCAGATATAGTACTAGGCTAATGCCAACCTTTTGCTATTTTTATTAAAACATAAGTTGCTGCTAGTGCAGGCTAGCACTATCTTTATTAATACGGCCCCAAGAGCTAACACGAAGTGACGCGGGGAATGAGGTCGCGCTGAAACTTTTGCATAGCATTACTATCTACAAAACAACTACAAATATTACTAACTACAAATCAGGGCTCGTTTGTCTCAAAAATTGTGAAAACTTGGTTATAAACACGGTTTTACCTCGCTCTTGATTCCAGATTTGCGTTGAAAAGTTATTTCTTCAGTATAATTTTTCTAAAGCACCTACAGGTCATGTTCGTGTAGTTAAATTGAAAACAAACCCGTCGAAACTGAAACCGTTTACTTCCCGTTACTCTCTTCACTCCACTCGTTAGCACGCCGTACAGAGATCGTCTGCCTGGTCAGTCTCTACACATCCAATAAGTAAGAAAAGGGAGAATGATACAAAGATTACATAATGCAGATCGCCACCAGCGTCCAACGTACAAGAACACGTTACTCACTTATTCATTCATTCACTTATATGTCATGTCATAATTCTCTAACATCGCCACCTGATTTTAAGAATCATAATCAGAGTCCGTATAGCGCCAAGGCTCAGCTGTCACTCTTTCACTTCGTCTTTACTCACTTGGGATGTCAGGATCCTCGGAATTCAGGTTAGATGAGTCGTCGTCATCAGAACGAGAGTCAAGTCGTATTCTCCTGATGTCCGATATATGGCGATGCACTCCGTCCACCTCGATTGCTCCACCGTCGGTGATTCTCGTTATTTCTCCTGTACCCCACCGCGTGGTGTATCTTGCATTTGGAGGCTTCACATAGACCATATCACCTTCGGAGAATTGAGAATGATGCGCAGAATGTTCGACTGAATCGTTTCGTTGCAGCGGACAACTCCATTTCCGTCTAAACAATCGTCGATGGGGAGCTGAATGAGGATCATCACCAACCAGAGGCAAAAAATTGTACCAAAAAACGGCAGTCAATGGCGACTGTACAGTTCGCGCTGAGTTTCTTTTGATAGTCCAGTGATAATTTGCGACTACAAATCCATGTGCTACAGTTAAGTGTTGTTTAAGTGTGGTTCTTGCTAGGTGATTTTTTAATGAATAATACTAGTCGAAGCGTCTAATAAGTCATAAAGATGATTGATCACCTGATCACAAATTAGTTTTGATCGTCTCCTGCAAACATTCGAGAATGTTGAGTAATAACCAATTGTTGTATAACGCGTATTTCATGGATGCTGCAATGGAACCACTCTCATTATCTGACGACCTTTGACAAGTTGCACAAACTCATTTTTTCAATTTAATTATATTGCGAAACCGATTAGACTGTATACTCAACAGCAGCGATGGTGAACACTTTAAAAGCATTTTCAGAATTTCGAGCTAATTCTTCGTATATTGAACATGTCTACAAGCTAATTAATGATGACTTTGAGGAGTTGGCGGAAAAGCCTGCTGTTATTGAGCATTCAACCGGAAGACGTTTATCCTTTTCGGAGTTGAAATGTAAAACAATATCTACAGCCAGTGCATTGGTGAAACGAGGATTTGGTCGTGGACAATATCTGTCTCTTTACTGCTCACACAACTGTTTTGAAAACATTTATATCACACATGGAACAATGGCTACTGGTGGAACACTGCATCTAATAAAGCCAAACCCTTCTCGAGAGGAGCTCATCGCACACTTTGTGAAAGTAGAGCCTCGATTTGTTGTCACCTCTTCCGACATTGCATCTGAGATCATTTCAGCTGTAGACGAAGCAAAGATCAATGTGGAAGAGATCTTTGTTGTTGGTGAAAGTCATCCAGCATGCAGCTCAGTTGAGGACTTGTTGAATGATGCCGGTGACAGTAATCCTTTTGGCAAGGTAGAGATCGATCCCGTGTCTGACATTGCGGTTCTGGTATCTGGCGGTGGTACTTCTGGCATAGTAAAATTGATAATGGCTAGTCACGATGTGCTTTTGAAATCATTGACACAAGGGCCGAAGCCAAAAGTGACTGAAGGGGCTCCAGAGCTAAAGTATTTGTCTTATCAACCATTTAACTACGTAACAGGATGGCTACTAGCATATGGAATATACATGGCTTGGGCGTAACTGTTATTAGCATGACAAAGTTTCATCCTGAAGAGGTGTTGGATGCAATTAATAAACATCGACCAACGATGATAATATTGACACCTGCGACATCGTCCGCGTTAGTCAACTCTCCACTATTTGATGAATGTGACTTGAGCTCATTGTTGCCCTGTCCATGTGGAGGTGCTCCAATGTCAAAATGTACGGAAGAAGAAACTATGAAGAAAATTAAAGAAAAAGCTCCGAATTTTGAAATGTTTCAGGTAAGTTATAACATAAGAAATAAAGAACTAGGCTCGAATATGCCTTGTCAAGGCTTTGGGAGCAATCCTAATCAGGGATGCGGAGTCCTATCATTTTGACAGGACTCCGACTCCGGGTGACAAGTATATATAGCCTAGTTTTCTTGAAAAAAACTGGTAGCCTATATCATAGATCATTATAGGCTTACCTGAACCTATCTTTAGTGATCAGTTCTGTATCAATTATCAATCATTTTCGATGAAAGTTTATGTGGTTCCTCCCATCTTTTTGATGTGTGCTTCACATGGTTTTTCTCCACTCTATACCAGGCAGGAAAATCTCCCATCTTTCTCCAAAAAATATGAGTACACTTTCGCTTTTAATATGCGCTTTAGAGGAATCATCACATACACGATTAACGTGAGGGTGAGAGGTAATGTTCTCAAACAAACTAGTATTTCATTTTTGTCTCTGATGTGACCTTTGGCGCCTAGGTGTGATCGAGGCTAGGAAGGCTTGTCTTCTCTAGTAAATCACCGAGTGAAAAGACAATCCTTTTTTCACTATCACGGTTCATTCTCTCAACTATTACAAGCTTTGCATGCAGCACTGTCTCTGTACATGTGTTTGACGGAGAAAGTTGACATCAAGACAGTGACAGCTATGCACGAGGATAAATAATTTGTTTGTGTTATATTTCGGGTCTAGTTATAGGCCGGAGCACTCCGCATCCCTGATCCTAATGTTGCGCTTAAGAATGGCCTAATATTCTATTGAGATATTGTTTGAATACGCTGGTGATTTAATTTTTTTCTTAATTGGCAATTAAACAGCGTGATGGATGGTGAGATTTTCCCAATAATCCAAGCACATGCAGTCGTGTGAAAGATTTATGAGTTGTTCAAGAAACTAAAATATGAATCTAGAATTTGAGGCTATTATCGCTGATTCCAGAATTTATCATTTGTAAATATGTAAAAAATAATTCAGATAATTTTTGCGCGAAGCTACTGATGAGCTCCATATTCAACAGCTTTTGATTAACCAAAGGAGAGTAAACCTGATCCATTAATGTTGCACATAGTAACCCAAAACTAGTTTCAATATTTGGATATTCAATGTGTTCGAGGGATTGCCGAAGATTTTCTACAGTTCTTTGAATGTTCTACAGTTCCGTTTTTGCATTTATTTAATTGAATGTGATAATTGAAATTTTGTCGCAGCAATGATGCCTGATAAATGAAATCCTCTGGATTTCAAATTCCAAGTTGACTATTTTCCAGCAAGTATAAGCCAATATAAGTCAACGGGGATGCATATGTTGCAACATTTTGGAATCAAACGTTGTTGAAGCCGTTCAGAGAAGAGTCATCCGCATGATAGAGCACATACCAATCGAGTACCACGATCTTATTTATGAGGGCCTTTTGATGAGACATGGGTAAGAAGAACTGAGACGTTTTGTCATCTGTCAAAGACAATTTCAGAGATACCGACGATCCTGAGAGAAAGGATAAAAACATATTTGATGACTTTTGAAGAAGATAAATTTTTGCAAGCTATTCCTGTGTTTATATACTAGCGACGTGTAACCTCTAATCTAATAAAGCCAAACCCTTCTCGAGAGGAGCTCATCGCACACTTTGTGAAAGTAGAGCCTCGATTTGTTGTCACCTCTTCCGACATCGCATCTGAGATCATTTCAGCTTTAGACGAAGCAAAGATCAATGTGGAAGAGATCTTTGTTGTTGGTGAAAGTCATCCAGCATGCAGCTCAGTTGAGGACTTGTTGAATGATGCCGGTGACAGTAATCCTTTTGGCAAGATAGAGATCGATCCCGTGTCTGACATTTCAATTCTCATAGCGAGTGGTGGCACAACTGGCACGGCGAAATTGATCGCGGCAAATCTCGAGCGTTCTATTATATCATCAACCATAGCCGCCAATCGAAAGATGTCTGAGATAAAATGGACATCATTTCAAGCATTTAATTAGACAACTGGATGTCTTGACATTTGGAATCTACACGTATCTGATTTGGATTAAAAATCATGAAAAAAATTTGGTCCTCATGAAGTATTGAGAACAATTGAGAGACGTCGACCAACATCCATAGGTTTGGCACCTGCGACGTTGTCCACATTAGTTGATTCTCCAATATCTGATGAGTGCAACGTGAGTTCACTCTTGTCTTGTCCTTGCGAAGGTGTCCACTACCAAAAGTTCAGCTTAAAAAGAATTAACGAGAAGACACCAGACTTTGATTATTTCAAGTAAGACATCCGTCTACTTGAACATCCTTTTGTTTGAAATGACTGACGTAAAGTATTAAAAGAATCAAAAGTTTAGTGATAGTTCAGTCTGGTGAAGTGAATTACCGAAATTCAGGTAATTTAAATTAAATAAGAAGTCTAATTCTGTAAGAAATCAAAGATTCTCGATTTTCTAGAAGCAGTAGTATTAGTAAACGTTTTCATTTTATAATGGAAATCACAACATGCAAGTGAGTGAAAACAACAGTGTCAGGAAGACTGAAAACTGACTCAGTCTGACCATTATGTAATGACACACACGAGGACACAAAAGTTG
Organism: Prostheceraeus crozeri; assembly: GCA_907163375.1. Lineage (NCBI taxonomy): Eukaryota > Metazoa > Platyhelminthes > Polycladida > Euryleptidae > Prostheceraeus > Prostheceraeus crozeri. The sequence goes on from CAJQUW010004982.1 coordinate 23,479, forward strand.
ACTTTCGTATCATTGTGCGTTCAACACCATTGTGGTGTAAGCACCATGTAAATATCATTCAATATAGTGCCTAAATATTGATTCTAGCATTATCCCAAGCATAGTCTCGACCTTGCTAGGGACTTTTCCAGGTTGAGGACATAGTACTAAGGCAGTGCTAGGCTAGCACTAGGTTAGTCACTATCTCTATTAAATACGATACCCTAGCGCTAGCTCTCAGATATAGTACTAGGCTAATGCCAACCTTTTGCTATTTTTATTAAAACATAAGTTGCTGCTAGTGCAGGCTAGCACTATCTTTATTAATACGGCCCCAAGAGCTAACACGAAGTGACGCGGGGAATGAGGTCGCGCTGAAACTTTTGCATAGCATTACTATCTACAAAACAACTACAAATATTACTAACTACAAATCAGGGCTCGTTTGTCTCAAAAATTGTGAAAACTTGGTTATAAACACGGTTTTACCTCGCTCTTGATTCCAGATTTGCGTTGAAAAGTTATTTCTTCAGTATAATTTTTCTAAAGCACCTACAGGTCATGTTCGTGTAGTTAAATTGAAAACAAACCCGTCGAAACTGAAACCGTTTACTTCCCGTTACTCTCTTCACTCCACTCGTTAGCACGCCGTACAGAGATCGTCTGCCTGGTCAGTCTCTACACATCCAATAAGTAAGAAAAGGGAGAATGATACAAAGATTACATAATGCAGATCGCCACCAGCGTCCAACGTACAAGAACACGTTACTCACTCATTCATTCATTCACTTATATGTCATGTCATAATTCTCTAACATCGCCACCTGATTTTAAGAATCATAATCAGAGTCCGTATAGCGCCAAGGCTCAGCTGTCACTCTTTCACTTCGTCTTTACTCACTTGGGATGTCAGGATCCTCGGAATTCAGGTTAGATGAGTCGTCGTCATCAGAACGAGAGTCAAGTCGTATTCTCCTGATGTCCGATATATGGCGATGCACTCCGTCCACCTCGATTGCTCCACCGTCGGTGATTCTCGTTATTTCTCCTGTACCCCACCGCGTGGTGTATCTTGCATTTGGAGGCTTCACATAGACCATATCACCTTCGGAGAATTGAGAATGATGCGCAGAATGTTCGACTGAATCGTTTCGTTGCAGCGGACAACTCCATTTCCGTCTAAACAATCGTCGATGGGGAGCTGAATGAGGATCATCACCAACCAGAGGCAAAAAATTGTACCAAAAAACGGCAGTCAATGGCGACTGTACAGTTCGCGCTGAGTTTCTTTTGATAGTCCAGTGATAATTTGCGACTACAAATCCATGTGCTACAGTTAAGTGTTGTTTAAGTGTGGTTCTTGCTAGGTGATTTTTTAATGAATAATACTAGTCGAAGCGTCTAATAAGTCATAAAGATGATTGATCACCTGATCACAAATTAGTTTTGATCGTCTCCTGCAAACATTCGAGAATGTTGAGTAATAACCAATTGTTGTATAACGCGTATTTCATGGATGCTGCAATGGAACCACTCTCATTATCTGACGACCTTTGACAAGTTGCACAAACTCATTTTTTCAATTTAATTATATTGCGAAACCGATTAGACTGTATACTCAACAGCAGCGATGGTGAACACTTTAAAAGCATTTTCAGAATTTCGAGCTAATTCTTCGTATATTGAACATGTCTACAAGCTAATTAATGATGACTTTGAGGAGTTGGCGGAAAAGCCTGCTGTTATTGAGCATTCAACCGGAAGACGTTTATCCTTTTCGGAGTTGAAATGTAAAACAATATCTACAGCCAGTGCATTGGTGAAACGAGGATTTGGTCGTGGACAATATCTGTCTCTTTACTGCTCACACAACTGTTTTGAAAACATTTATATCACACATGGAACAATGGCTACTGGTGGAACACTGCATCTAATAAAGCCAAACCCTTCTCGAGAGGAGCTCGTCGCACACTTTGTGAAAGTAGAGCCTCGATTTGTTGTCACCTCTTCCGACATTGCATCTGAGATCATTTCAGCTGTAGACGAAGCAAAGATCAATGTGGAAGAGATCTTTGTTGTTGGTGAAAGTCATCCAGCATGCAGCTCAGTTGAGGACTTGTTGAATGATGCCGGTGACAGTAATCCTTTTGGCAAGGTAGAGATCGATCCCGTGTCTGACATTGCGGTTCTGGTATCTGGCGGTGGTACTTCTGGCATAGTAAAATTGATAATGGCTAGTCACGATGTGCTTTTGAAATCATTGACACAAGGGCCGAAGCCAAAAGTGACTGAAGGGGCTCCAGAGCTAAAGTATTTGTCTTATCAACCATTTAACTACGTAACAGGATGGCTACTAGCATATGGAATATACATGGCTTGGGGCGTAACTGTTATTAGTAATGGGCAAACGACCGTTCCAGGACACCATAAAATTCAAAAAAATAGTATCTTTAAAAACGACATAAATTCATGAATTTGAACCCTTTTTCAGGTTATTAAGACTTAAATACATGAATTTAGTCCATTCAAAAAGTACCATTTTTTCAAAAAATGACATTTTTAAAAACGACATAAATTCATGAATTTGAACCTTTTTTCAGGTTATGAAGACCTAAATTCATAAATCGGCTAAAGCCAGAGGAGCTTCGCTCCGATTTGGGCGTTTTTAAAAATACCCAATTTTCAAATTTTTCAAAATCTCAAATTTGAGAATTACAATCGGGCGAAGCCCTGGAACCTTCGGTTCGATTTTCACCCCCAAAATCATGACCGTTCCAGGACACCGAAAAAATCATAAAAGTTAAGAATCTCAAAATTTGAGAATTACAATTTTCATTGCTTAAATCATGACCGTTCAAGGACACCAAAAATCATAAAAGTTGAGAATTTCAAATTCATGAATTTTATCCATCTTTCAGGTTTTTAAAATATATCATGTGACTAATAATATTTCTTTAATAGGGGAAGAAACAAAAGTGGAAGAAACAGCAAGAATATATCCTTCAATATCATATGAACGTAGTTCTGCTACCCTCTCCCTTCTGTCTTCTAGGGGTCCCTTAAGAAATTTTTTTATTATAAAATGAGCAACATAAATAAGTTTTTTAAATTATATGGAACGCAAACTACGACAAATTTCGACCTTAAGAAAATCGCAAATGAATTAGGAATAAAGAATTTTCATGTTCTAATGAGAGACGAATTACAATTCCTAAAAAATAAGCCAACAGGAACCTTCAGTTCCCGGAACAAAGTTCCATCAATAACTGTAAATTTCGTAACCAATCTCCATACGTCAGATGAAAAAGGCGTACATTGGTCAGCAGGTATGTCTAATAAAAATGGAGATAATTACTATTTTGACTCATACGGTCTTCCACCTACAAACGAAGTTAAAAAATTACTTGAAAATGGAACTTATAATACATTTCAAATTCAAAAACCGGGAACTACTTACTGTGGTCAATTATGTCTTTATGTTTTATTTAAATTACAAAAAGGAGTATCATTTCTTGATATTATGTTAGAATTGAATAATAAAAATAATAATAATAATAATGATAATTAAAAAGCTAAAGCTCAGTTCGTTGTAATTCATTTTGATAAAAACGGCCTCTGATATCCTCATTATCTAAATCTTTAATTTCATAAGTAAACGGATAACTTTGATTTATTTTAGAAATTTCAAATATCTCTTTCGTCCAGTATCCGACGAAGCCTTTTTCAAATTTATTCTTATATTTAAATATTCTAACTCTATCTCCAATTTTAAATTTCGGCTTAAGTTTCTGCAAATTCGGATTACTCTCATTCAAATTATTATTCTCGAATATTTTTTTTCTTATCAAATCAGGGTCGTCAGAAGCATTCTTTGGAGTTTCTTCAATACCAGAATGAACTTTATTATTGTACTCTTCTACAATTCCTGGTAATATCTTCAACCATTTCTGATTTCTTTGCTCAGTAAATTTCTTGAATAATTTATTTTTTAACGTCCGATTGAATCTTTCTATCACTACAGCTTTTCCAGCGTTTTCAGTTGAATAAACAGTTTCAAATAGTGGCTGAACGTTTCGGTTATAAAATTCCGACCCTTTATCAACAAACAATTTTTTTGGCTTTCTCTTACTTTCTTTAAAGATTTCTTCAAACGCATATTTAACTGAAAGACCACTTTTATTTTTTAAAGGCTTTACCCAAGCGTATCGTGTATATAAATCTATAACGGTCAATGCGTATTTGTAGTCCCTTTCATTCGGCATATGAATAAGATCAGCACTACAAATATCATCTTTATTAAATACTTTTACCTTCAATAAATATTTAGGCCTTCTGTATTCTTTATGAATTTCGGAGGCGTAGGTTCGAGCGTTGCTCTCAGACAGCGTTGCTCTCAGCTTTGCTGTCGTTTCATTTAAACCCTGTCCGAATAATATTTTAGCTTGTAAAGCTTTCTTAACAAACATTCTTTCAATTTTTTCTCTAAATGTAGGATTTTGAATACTATCTAATTCTTGAATCATCTTCTTATCAGCTGCATGTCGAGAACTTAGATCATGATTTCGATAAGCTAAATCATGCCTGTAAGCTGCGGCATCTACTCTATTTATTGGTTCTTCACCTGGTTTCGGATTATTATTCTCATCTAGTCTTATATCTAATCGAGTTCCTGGACCAGTATATGAATGACCAGGAAGATGTTTTTCTTTCGAATATTTACTCCAAATAAATCCAGGAAAGTTTTCTAATGTTTTTTGTATATCACCACCGAAGTGGTATGGAACTTTGTTCTTGTCACCTCCAATATGCTGACAATTTGAGTTTTTATTTTTGCTTAATAGATAATTCAATAAATCTAAATTAGAAATTTTTAATTTAGTTAAATTTTCGGAATTTGTAGAATTCATTTTAAAAGATAAAAAAAATTTAAAAGATAAAATAAAAGTTTTACCGAAAAGAACCAAAGGTTCTGAGGTTATTACCTTATCATACTAGGACTTAGATATATTCCAGAACCATCCTTAGTTTCTTTAATTTCAATTAAATCATCAACATTGTGGAGAATATTTTTAAGAACTCGTTTTCCTTCATCAACTAATTTTAATTTACTAATAAAATTATCTACTACTCCTTCACCCCTAGCAACTTTCTCTAACTCTCTATTATGTCGTTTTTGTTCTTCTAATGCTGCCTTCTCTGATTTATTTTTATTTACTGCTTGGACAATACCAGCTGTCCCACCTGCAACACTTCCTGCTGCAGCTATGCCACCTATTATTAGTGGAATTAATGGGAGAATCCCGCCATTCTTTTCTTCTTGTAATTGAATATTCTCTATCATTGGTTTACTTATGTAATACTTTTTTTTGTTAATCGTAATAGTTTTAGGGGTATTTTTGTCAACAATATTACGTAATTTTAATTCAACAGTTTTATTATTATTACTTTTCGCTTGCGACATTTTTAATAAAAAAATTTTAAGTTATCAAAAATTTTAATCTATTCTAGTTATGAATAAATTATAAGTTAAGAATTTTTTTAATCTATTCTAGTTATGAAAAATTTTAAGTTACCAAAAAATTTTAAGTTACCAAAAATTTTAATCTATTCTAGTTATGAAAAAATTTTAATTAACTTATCGGAGCGAAGCTCCTCTGGCTTTAGCCTATCCTTACCATCTTTCCATTAAGAATTTCAATAGAATATTTTACATCTTCTAGCAATGAACCATAAGCCATCAATGAAGTTGTGGAATCTTTCTTTTCAATATTAATTGTTACATCACAACCATTTTTAATAATATCTTCAGATTGTGCACTTAAATCGAAACAGAAAATTGGATATAAATGTCTCCAATCTCCAGGAGTTAATTGTGGTTCAACTCCAAATTCTGTACAAAGATTTCGATAACAATCATATCCTTCCATAAATTGATTATTGGTATCATCGAATCTTAATGAATCAATTGGATATCGGGTTTGATTTAATGAAACTTGTAAACTTCGAATTGTATTAATATGAAAAATATTGTTGTTCTTATCAAAACTTGGAGAATTATTTCTTTGAAATGTTAGTAATAAATATCTTGGAGTATTCGCAGTTCTAGTAAAATGCCAGTTAAATCTTTGTTCGGAAAAAGTTACTGAACTAGCAGTACGCTTTAGAAAATTTACTGGAATTGGTTTGTTAGTATTTAATCTTTTTGCAATAGCTGTTTCAACCTCTAAACTAGGAGTAATATGCGTAATCCACCATTCAAGTCTATCAATTTTTAAATATGCTTTTTTCCCAGTCTTACCAAAAAAGATTAATTCATTATTTGCTGTACGATGAATTATTAATTTAAATTTTAATTGATATGATATTTTATCATAATCTAAATATCCGAATAATGGAGACAATGACCAATTAACTGTCTGTTTACTTTTCTTGTTAAATTCACGTCTTTCTTTATATGCTTCATTATTTGTTTTATTTAAATGTTTTGCAATATTTTCTACATCTTTCGCAATTCCTGCTGCATCTGTTCCAGCGTGAGTTAAATCATCAACAATTATACCATCATTAGTATCAGGAAACCAACCTTCGATTTCATACTTTTTATTATTTTCACCAATTGTTATAAATCTAAGCATTGTATCAATTACACCTGGAGAATCACTTATTGTTTCTATATTTTGAGTTGCAACATCTAAACGCATTTGTGTAAATAATCTTGGAAAAAAATTATTCTCTAATGCAATATTATCGGTTTCTGGTAATGGTGTTGTAAAATTAGCATCACTATATAAAGAATATTCACAGTGTAAAAATGAATCAGGTAAATATAAATAGCTCTGCTGATTATCAACTTCAAAAATTAAATCACCTCCAGTGTTTACTCTACTGGAAGATCCGGGATTCATAGCAATTCTTATATAGTCATTCTTTTTTTGATTGTAACTGGTGAACGGAGGATCATCTAATCTAAATTTATTTTCGATAAGCGAAGACATTTTTATAAAAAATAATTTGACTTTTTGTTTTTCTCACAGATAGAAAAAAATTTTTACTAAAATATAATTTTAGAATTTTGCTAGACCAGCTCCGCTACAGCTTTGCTGGTTAGACCGAAGGTTGCTGCTCACGCCATTACCTCTTATTTCTTCAATTGAACGAACCGTAGGTTCTATGGCTACGCCTGTTTTTTTATTATTTTTATTTTCATTATGTTTACTATCACCATCAACAGCTATGTTAGCAATTTTGTTCTTTGTTTCATCTGAAAGTTTTTTTAATTTTTTTAGTTCTTCAGAATCATTCCTAAGTTTACGAATAGCTTCTAGTTGTTTTAATTCGTTTTGAGACTTGACAGCATTTGATATTGCACTAGCTGTACTACCTATAGCAGCTGCTCCTTTTGCAGCAGATGTAATCAAATCTTTATTATTTTTAATTAAGTTAACGATACTACCAATACCAGAGAAGATCCCAGCTCCTTCCGTGTGAACGGCACCTGCGGTGCCTAGGAACTTTTCTGTTCCGACTGTTTCTCTATTATCATAATGATAAACAGGATTCATACGTGGTTCATGAGCAATTTTTTGATTTGAAGCAAAATGTTTAAGATTGTGTTTATAAATTATAGGCATTTTTTAGGATTAAATTTGACTTTTGAGAAAAAATATTTACGATTGGTTAGTAACCTGAGGACCTTTGGTCCGATCGGCTAAAGCCTCGAGGAGCTTCGCTCCGATTGGTTAGTAACCTGAGGACCTTTGGTCCGTTTAAGATTTACGTTTGTGAATGGACAACAACTTCGAGATAACTTTATTAATTGCCTGTTGCACTTTATCTATTGCGTCAAGCAGCGTGTGATGTACTTTAATTTCTCTTCTATTAACTTGCATTTTCTGCTGATTAATCTTCAACGCCGTTTTAAGAGCATTTAACTTAATTTTAAGAACATCTAATTGTCTTTTAACAGCATCTAACTGTTCTTTATTTTCTTTAGAGTTTTCTTGTAAATTTTTCTTTAATTCATTTTCTAAATTGATTTTAAGAGTTTTCATTTTATCAACTTTTTGATTAAGTGAGTTTACTTCATTTATTATTCTATTCATCTTTTTCATTTGTTGAGTAATTTTAGAACTCAATTCATCAACACTTTTTTGGAATGTAGTTTGTAACTGCTTTAAATTTTTTTTAATTCTTTCAGGTAGATTTTCTATTTCATCTTCTAATTGTTCTTTTAACATTTTTATCTGATGTTTATTTTTAATTACAGCAGATTTTAAATTTAAAGAAAGTAATATTAAAATTTTTGATTGTTCAGAAATCTTTTTAAAAAGTTTTGCTATATCTGCTTCTAGCTCTCTATCCTTTTTATCAAGTTTTAATAATTTTTCGTTTAATGATTTGTCATTAAGTTTAAGCAACTTCAATTCATTCATCAGTGGAACCAAAACATCGTTTATATATTTTTCTTTTAAGTCATTTATTTGTGCATCAACATATTGTTTATTTGTTAACTCTGTATTTTGTTGTGGAAGAATAGAAAGATGCAATGGACCAGATAAAACGTCTCCAGTTTTCATAATATAATTTTCTATCTCTATTTCTAATTCACGATTATTCGGGATATATGCACCTCCACCAACATTTGGTAACATCATTTTTTAACAATAAAAAAATAAAATTTTTTCTAATAAAAATAAAAAAATAAAATTTTTTCTAATAAAAATAAAAAAATGGAAACCCCAAATTTAAAAAAATTATATTCGTCCGCATCATCCTGTTCTTCTTATTCGACGAGATCAACGGGATTTGAAAATAAATGTTTTGATAATAATAATAATAATACTATTACAAATCCATGTATAGATGTTAATATTTTATTTCAATTACAAGCCGAAATATTTAGAGAACAGACTAAAGGTTTACCTTCTATAGAAACCAATTATTGTATTTTTCCAGGTGATCCATTTATTAAATTTATGGAGATTGTTAGTAAATATAATGATGTAGCTTATGTGGAATTAAATAAAGAAAATATGGTTATAATAGGTCATAATAATGTTTATGGTTTTATTAGAGCAGTTTTGCCGATTAGTAATACTGATTGGATAGAAACTAAAATTATTAATTATATTAATATTAAAGAATTAGTTAAAAAATTAAAATCTTTTTCCAAAGAAAAAATTAGATTATTTGTTGATGAACAAAATCAATATAACATTCACATAGAGAGTAAAAAACATAATGAAGAATTATTATGTCAAGTTTATTATAGAGACACAATTTATAAACAAGAAACATTAGAAATGCCGCAAAGATATGATGATGATACGTATATAGGATTATATTCAAACTTAAATATTAATTTGTTAAAATCTTATATAAATGGTTTAGCTCAACAAGAGAAAATTTATATGTGGACAACACCTTATACTATTAACAATGACCATAATCATAATAAACGAACTGAAGGTTCTAGGGCTTTGCCCGATCTTAAAGAATCTTATGATAATAATGATAATAATATAGATGATAATAATGATGATTCTGTAACATCTGAAAAAGGTGTAAATGGTAAAAAAGATTATAAAAATATTAGTAATTATAAAAATTTATCTAAATTTCATTTTCTTACAATTGAAAATAATAATGATGGCATAGTTGAAGATACTGTTAGACAACTATGTGTCGGGTCTACAAAATTTAAATTAGGATTTACATCTAATCAATTTAAAATTTTATCATCTTTAACAAAAACTAAAAGTGATTCAGATTATGGTGGTGTTATTAAATTTTCCAAAAGAGATCAAAGACCAATATTTTTCTCTATTATATTATTATCAGATAAAAGATGTAATTTAGAGTTAGATATTCCAATAAGAGAATGGTATCCTATCATGGAAGGGCATCCTATACCAAAAAGTGTAATTTATGATGATGAAGAAACAATTTATGATGATGATGAAGAAACAATTTATGATGATGATGAAGAAACAATTTATGATGATGATGATGAATCAATAGTTAGTGAAAAAAAATTTAAATTATCTTTTGATAAAACATTATATGATGAAACTTAATAAGATTAAACTTAATATGATAAAACTTAATATGATAAAACTTAATGTGATAAAGAAAAAAATAACTAAAGAACGTGAAATATATAATAATATAAAATAACACTCAAGTCCTTGATATTAGAATGTTTATATCTAAAATTAAAACACAAATTTTTTTCTTAAATTTTCTCTAAAAAAATAAAAAAAATGGAAAATACCAAGTTTTATTGTAACTTATGTAAAAAAAAATTGCAAACAAAAAGAAGTTATCAATCTCATTTAAATAGTAAATTGCATTTACAAAATGTAGAACGAGTTGATGAAGGAAATATATTAAAATTAAATAGTTATAAAAACTATCTAGAAACATTGCCTACTGATATAAAAGTTAAAAAAATGTTTGATGATTATTCACATTCGGAATATAAAAAAGTTTTTAATAGTGAAGATGAGACCATACAAACCGAAGGTTCTAGGGCTTCGCCCGTAACAGATGGAAGATATTTATTTAGCGATACTGATGAATTTGATGAAGCTGAACGTAACGATGAAGCCTTAGCAAATATAAAATATTTATTTAATCAGTCTTTTGAATATAATGAAACCGATGAAACTTTTTCTGATATTCTAACCAACTTTTATAATATATTTAAGAAATCTTTCAAATGTTATATGAATGTAGAAGTACTTTATACAAAAAATGGACCTGATGGAATTCCTGAAGAAATAATACAAGGACATTTTACAAAGTCACAAGAAATTCATAATGTAAATAATATACAACCCATATTTCAATCGATGATACTTAAATTAGAAAATTGTATAATTGAAGCCCAGTTACGTGAATCTGGTTGGAGATTTGTTAAAATACTATCTAAGAAAATAGTAATTGATAAATATAAAAATAATACTGGTGGTAGTTATGTTCCTTTACCTTTCAGTTCACCACAAATAATCAACATAAAAAATGAAGATGATTATTGTTTTCTGTGGAGTATTATAGCACATTTACATCCTGCAGAATATCATAAAAAAAGACTAAGTCATTATAATAAAGAAGAATACATAAATGAATTTGATCTTTCTGATGGCTTAGATGAATTTCCATATGATTATAATAGGTTAAAAAAGTTTCATAAAAAGAATAAAAATTTAATAGAAGTAAATGTTTTTGAATTAAATGTGAATTATGTTTCTATTGGTAAAATTACTCCACTTTACTCAGATTCAAAAAAATTTTATTTGAATAATAAAAATTTATGCCAATCAGAAATAGTATATAATGATAGAGGAAATTACATGCATCATAATATTTTTTACCAAGGAAATATAATATGTACTGAAAAATTTGAACTTGTTAAAACACTATCACCAATAATGATTAATCATAATAATTATAAAGGACGTACTGATGATTATAATTACAAATATTCATCTTTATCTTCAGAATATCAACAAAAATTAGAAAATTTAAATGAAAGTTTACAAAAATGTAAAATAGATTATCAACAACAAACAAAAATGTTACTACAAGAATATCACCATAAATATCAAAATAAGATAGAAACAATTCAAAAATTAAATGAAGAAAATAATAAAAAATTAAATAATAAAGAATTAAATAATGAAGAAAATAAAGAATCGGCTAAAGCCAGAGGAGCTTCGCTCCGATTAAATGAATGTTTAAAAAAATGTCTACAACAATATAAAGAACAATATGATAAAGAATATATTTATCAGCTACAAATATTAAATCAAAATTATTATCAAAATACATTTAATATTACAAAAGAAATTAATGAAACACATGAAATATATAAAGATGAATTTGAAAAACTAGAACAGTCAAAACAACCAGCACAAGCGAATATATTATATTATCAGGGTCATTTTATATTGTGTAAAGATGTTTCTATATTTACAAAAACTTCAGATAATAAAAATTTTCCTTGTCTTCAATGTATGACAAGTTTTAGAACTTTAGAAGAAATGAATAGACATTTGGAGAATTGTCAACAAAACGAAGCAGTTCAAAATACTTTTCCTAAAGATGATTATTTAGAATATAATAAATGGTATTTTAAAAATAAAGTACCCTTTACTATTTATTGTGATTTTGAAGCATATAATGTTAATATGACACAAAATAAAACGGAAAGTTCCAGGGCTTCACCCGATTCTAAAAATGATAATTCTGAAAATGGTACGGGCCAATTAGAACCTTCGGTTTTTAATTATGAAAAAAGTGCATCTGAACAAAGTAAAGAAAAATATTTATTTGAACAAAAACCATTATGTTGGGGAATGTACATTCATTCAAATTATCCTGAATTATTTAAATCAGAATATTATCAATACTATGGTGAAGATAGTTCAGAAATGTTTACAAAGAAAGTAGAAGAATTACAAAATTATTTTTCACAATTGCTTGAAACAAATATACCGATGATGCCATTAACAGAAAAAGAAAAATCAAATTTTATTAATGAAACAAAATGTTATTACTGTGGAAGAGAATTTACAAAAAATTATAAAAATGGCAAAGGTAGATATCTTGATAGGCGAAGCGACGGCTCTGCCGTCAAGGTAAAAGATCATGATCATCTAAATGGATTATATAGAGGTGCAGCACATAATTCTTGTAATCTTAATGCTAATAAATTTAAATATAACTTTGTTCCTTTATATTTCTATAATGGTTCTAAATATGATTTCCATCTAGTAATGAAAGATTTATTTTCATCTGAAAAATTACAACAACAACAAATAAATGTACTATGTAAAACAGAAGAAGAATATTTTTCAATGCAATTAGGTTGTATTAGAATTTTAGATGCATTTAGATTTTTTACTCCTTATTCATTAGATGTTATGGGAAAAACTTTGAAATCTGAACAATGTAAAATATTAAATAAATATAATTTAAAACCTTTAAAAGGAATATTTCCGTATGAGTACATAACTGGAGATTTTAATTCTGTGAATAAAATTATGGAAGAAGAACAACTTCCTCCAATAAATAAATTTAAATCAACATTAAAACAATCAAAATTATCTGACGAAGACTATGCAGAAGCTGAAAAGAATTGGAGAGAGTTAAATTGTAAAACAATGTATGATTATACAATGAAATATCTACAGATAGATGTATTAATACTAGCTGATCTTTTTGAAAACTTTCGTGATATGTGTTTAGAATATTACGGAATAGATCCATGTTATTGTTATTCTACACCAGGTTTAACATGGTTAGCAGGATTAAAACATACAAATGTTAAACTTAAACATTATAAAGAAAATACATATGATAAATTATTATTTTTTGAATCTGGAATTAGAGGTGGAGTTTCATCAGTTTTAGGTAATAGATATGTTAAATGTTATAATAAGAAAGTAAATCCACAAGAATATGGAATAATGAAACCTTTATCTCCAGAAGAAAAAGAAAAAATATTAGAAATTTTTCGAACGAAACGAGAAGGAGTAGAACGTGAAAAAGCAATTGATGAATTCATGAGAGAAAACTATTTGTTATATTATGATTTTAATAGCTTATATTCTTCTTGCATGATACAAGAATTACCAACAGGTGAGATGGAATGGTGTAATATTCTAGATTATCAAAAAACATATGATGGAAATTATAATCATGGTTATATATATGAAGTTGATTTAGTATACCCTGATTATATAAAAGACGCAACAAAATATTATCCTTTCTGTCCAGAAAACAAAATTCCTAATATAGAAGATTTTTCAGATTATCAAAAATCTTTAATTCCTAAAAAATACAGACCAACAAAAAAACTTATGTTAACACAAAGCAATAAAGGAAAGTGTGTTGTTGAAGGAAGAATGCTAGATTGGTATTTAGATCATGGAATGATTCTCACCAAAATACATCGAAAACTATTTTATCAAAAATCTAGGTGGTTAAAAAATTATATAGAGTTCAATATTGAAAAACGCAAAATAGCTAAAAGAAATAAAGATGATTTTGGAAACGTGTTCTTCAAATTAATGAATAATGCATTTTATGGTAAGACTTTAGAAAATGTGCGTAATAGACAAAATATTGAAATAGTTTATGATAAAGATAGGTTTCAAAATTTAACAAGGAAACCTACATATAAAAGAACTACTAGATTTAGTGATGAACTATGTGCTGTACATTTACGTCGAATCAGCGTAAAACATGATAAGTTTAATTTCATTGGTTTCACTATATTAGAATTAGCTAAACTATTTATGTATAGATTTATATATGATTATTTAGCACCTGCTTATGGCAAAAACTATAAATTACACTTTACAGATACCGATTCTGTTTTCTTAGAATTAACAATACCGTATAATTCTACACTTGATGAAGAAATTAATAAAATAAAAGATATCATTCATCCTTCTGATTTATGTAAAGTAAAAGATGAATTAGAAGGAAATGAAGATTTCATAACAGCAGCTATATTTTTAAAATCTAAATGTTACTGTTATGATACAACTAATAATATTAAAACACATAAAACATTAAAAGGAATTTCAAAGGCATCAGTGGCTAATCAAATAACATTTCAAGATTATAAAAATGCATTATTTAATAATGAAATAAAAACAGCATGTAATTATAGACTTAATTCAAAGAAACATAAAATGTATTTAAAAGAAGAACATAAATTAGCATTAGATCCATTTGATGATAAAAGAAAAATTTTACCTGATGGAATAACTACTGAACCTTTTTAATTTTCTAATTTCTAAGATAGACAAATTTGATATATACATAAAATAAAAAAATATTATAACACTATATTTGTATATTTTTATCACTCCGCGAAAATATTTTCTATAACTCTTTCATGAATTTTTTTATCAATATTAATTGTAATGAAGCCATAATCTTTTGACCAAGCATTGTTACACGATTGTTTAAATTCATCTTTATTTCTTACACATAAATCTCTTAACAAATCACTTAAGTTTCTTGCATTTATTTCAAATAGTATAAATATATTTGCATTCTTTCTAATAACACTTCCGTCTAATGAATACATACTTTGTGTTAAATAAAATACACTACAGTTATTATGTCTACCTCTTGTGAAATAATTTCTCTGAACTGACTGATTTCTATCATTAACACAATCATCAAAAATTACACAATGTTTCATTGTTTTATCTAGTTTACTAGGATCTTGCATATTACCACTATCATCTATTAGTTGTATCTTTATATGGTTATTTTTATTAGATTCTACTAACTGATTATTTTTTGCTGCTTCTTCACACCACGAACTTATTTCTTCTTCATCTTCAGATTTTTCATATTCTTTGAATAATGAAGCAATTGCTGTTTTTTTATGATTATTTTCAAATCCATATTTTAAAAATTGATAGACGGGTTGTTCTGCCGTTGTTGTATAAATTATAAGATTGTTATAATCCAAAAAATTTGGAGTCGTTAAAATTTTAAATAATAGATATGTTTTTCCACATCCTGATCTTCCACAAATAACTGACAAAACTTTATTAGATAAATTTGGATGATGATTAAATTTAAGTTTTTTTTTATTTAATGGAGGTAGTTCACTCATTTTTTAATAAAAAAATTTTATTTTTATTTTTTTATTTTTTGTTTCTAAAGAAGAAGAAGAAAATTAAACTTCTCTAGCTTCGCGTGGGAGTTTATACCTCCCGAACGGGAGTTTATACCTCTCGAACGGGAGTTTATACCTCTCGAACGGGAGTTTATACCTCCCGAACCAAAAGATCTATCATAATCTCTTCACCTCCAAAATTTATTTCTTGTCCTTTTTCATCAGTGATTCTAATGCCAATGTTGTTAATAGTTTTTCTTGTAATAGGGAAATATATTAATGTTTGTGGAATTACATTTAATCTATAACCAATGGGTACAGTAAAAGCTGGAAAACTGAATATTAAATTTGATAATTTACCATTTATATATCCACCTTCAATAATGTCACAATGTACAACAATTGAATTTATTTCAGTTATTTTTGGAATCTTCTCACCTAAATGATAACCTTGACTATAGGTTTGTTTATTAAATCCTAATAGCTTTGACAATGATCTATCATGATTAAAATCAACTTGATGATTTTCGTCTAAAGTAAGAGAAAATTTATTAACTGCCGGTTCAACTGCAAAATGTAATTGTTTCTTATCTTTAAATGATATACCTAAATGTCTCTTAATTTCATTTGATATTGTTTCAACTTCGTAAGAACCAGGAAGAAAAGTTAGTATTTTCCATGTTTTACCTTTATCAGTAGAATATCTAAATTGATCATTCACATCTTTGATAACGTTTTGAATAGTGTTAAATGTAGAGAAACTAGTCAATGCAATTTGATAATTTTTATTTTGTTCCAAATGTAGAATGGGTTCTAAATTACAAGTGTGTGATGAAGTAGTTGTTATAATTTTTAACGTCGTACTAAATTTTGATGAACCCAAAATCTCTGTCAAATTTTCTAAATGATTATTAATTTTGTCTAAATCTGCTGAACACATTTTTAAACTAAAAAAATTAAATAAATATTATAGATAAAAATCGTAGATAAAAATCGTAGATAAAAATCATAGATAAAAATCATAGATAAAAATCATAGATAAAAATTAGAAACAACATATTTCAGCTACGGGCGAAGCCCTGGAGGACATCAGAGATGTCCGGTTACACTTTTATAATCCTTTTCATTTAGAATCTTCTTTTCTAACAGTCTTTTCAATATAGCATGAATTTCATTGAAACTAGAATTATGACCTTCTTTTATTGCAGATATTAAAATATTTAATCTATTTAGTAATTCTTGTGGATCATCTGGTAAGAATACAGTTGTTTCAGTTTTCTGTTTTTCAGATAAACCTTTCCCTACTTTAACTCCCGTTGATAATAAATTTTCTAATTGTTTATAACGTCTAAGAGATTTTACTGCACCAACTCTGTCTAACATAGCTTTATATTTTATGAGATCTTCTACAGCATAATTATTTAAATCTGCTCCTCTTAAAAGATTAACAAAATTTCTATCTAAATTAAAAGGAGATTTATCTGGTGAAAAAATTAAACCTCGAAAAGGTTGTGGAAATATTTCTTTTTGTCCGAGATAAAATCTAGGTATTGTTTTTCCATCTATAAATGAAATAGAATGTTCAAATTGCATAGATTTTGGTAATTTCTTATTAATGTTTGATTCTAGTAATCCATAGTCATCTAATATAGTTTTGTGCTCTGGATCTGTTATATCAATTTGTTTATCATTATTTGTAAGTTCTTTTTCAAGAGTTTTAAATGGTTTCATAGTTTTTTCAAAATCAGTTTTTACTTGCTCGGTTTGCTGCATTTTTTCAAACATATCAGATTGAATACCAGCTTTTATCATTCTATGTTGAAGATGATTTTCTTTCATAATATTTCTTTGTTTTATTAACTCTTCTAATTGTTTTATTCTTTTAAAATTATCAGCTCTAATTTTATCCATTTTTAAAATATAATATTTGAATTTTGTGGTAACATTGGAATACAGCAAAAACATTTTACTGAACAAATTATTTTTTTATTGCTTTGTTGTTTGACATCTTTTCGTTTAAAATTTTCTCGTATTAAGTTTTGTTTAATAAAGTTTTGTCTAATAAAGTTTTTAGCTCTTCTAAAAAAATTTTATCATTTTCTTCATTAAAAATTTTATCATCAATAAAAGTTTTACCATCACTAGAAATTTTACCATCCTTTTTATTTTTATCATTAACTTTTTCTGTCTGTGATTGAAATGATATTTGATTTACTTCATTAGCTATTTGATCAAATTTTTCAATCTCATCTAACGTAATAACATTATCATCACATACTCTTTGAAAGTAGTAATGTAGTTTATCATAGACTTCTTTAATATGTAAATGCTTAGTTTTTAATGATTTTCGTTTCTTAGTTATTAAAGATTTATCTAACATTGTAACAAGTGAAGTTGCAAAAACACCCGTACCTGTTAAAGCTGTAGCAACTACTGGAATTACTAAAACACCTGAAGATATAACAATTGTCAAAGCACCTAAACTTATTGTTAAGAATATGCCAATTCCTTGTGTTACATTCTTAACTTTGGTCCATCTCTTTCTTAATTTTTTATAATGCTCTAATCTTAATAATAATTGAGATTCCTTATCTTTCATATACCTAACTCTATCTTTGTGTTTTTCAATATTTAATTCACTTATTTTTAATTGAGACAAAGAAGGATATATTCTTGAGGTTTCTTCCATTTTTGTTTCTTCCATTTTTGTTTCTTCCATTTTTAAAGAAATATTTTGAATAAATATTTTGAATACAATCTTCTGAATTTTGATTTAAATAGAAATACGCAGTTGTTTGTTTGCCGTATATTTCTAAGAACACAGTCAGACCAAAAGCTCTGGGAGAGGATGAGACGAAGAGGGAGAGAGAACAAAGGAATTGTTTGCCAGTATGAATCGTAGATTAGCAATTGAATTTTTTGTTTACTCCAGTATAGCTCTACTGCCCAATACCGATGCAATCGTACATGTTATGAGGATAAAAAACTACTCTTCATTCCACGAAAAATATCCTTTTTGGGAAGAAATGCATCTTAATGCACATTTCAATTAGTTTCTGCAGAAGAAGTCGATAATCTTCGTTTTGTTTCGCTTGACTTGGTTTTGACGTTGAACATTGAAGTGGTGACAGCTGCGGCGGCTTGTGGCAGACAATAGCGCCAATGCGGGTATGCTTTAGTCGCTTCGTTGGGGCAAAGGTCATAAAGATTCTCTCTCTCTCAGAAACAGCTGCTGCCATTATTCCAAGTATTACAATTTTAGTCTTACTGCGTGCTCTAATTACTGCGTGCATTCGTTCTGTGAGCGTTCTACGAGACTGTTGACTGTTTACAATTTATCCGAGACCCAAAATATCGAAGCTGTGTCAAAAATGAGTGCTTCTATTCATCGCGAATTCCTCAAATTTTGTGATCAAGTACTTCCACTCATCAAAGATGAGAAGATAGATTTTTTCAAAACTCTTATTGTAAATCATGAATTCTATTTTCAAAAGAAGATAAAACCAGAAAAAGAGGACAAGAAAAATGAGATTTTTTCTGAAATAAGAAACTCATTTTCATCAGGACAACTAATCCAACGACAGCTCGACGTGAGTGCACAGGCGACATGCACTATCCAAAACTGTGTTACAACTCTACATTCTCTAATTTTTCAAGAAAAAGTACACAATAATTCTTCCTTATCAATTGCTATTTGCCAAGGATTTGTGATATCTAAATTAAAATCAATGGAACATTTGTCAATGGTAGCCTTTACTCAAAAGTTGGAGAGTGAATATAACATTAAATTCTCAAGAAGGTATGTAACGTTTTTGATAAAATTATATCGCCTTTCTCAAGCTAACACAAAGCTTCAAACATGTACTTTAAGTATATTCTTTGTTTTCAAAAACTTTAAGTATTTTGAAGATTATTTTGAATTTGAAAAAGAGGAACAGTTGCTTCAAATTAGCTCAGGGATATTTTCTTCCCAAGAATCCAATCAAACATCTGATATGACAACTGGACTAACGCAGCAATTAGAGACACAACATATACAGGAGCGCCAAACACAAAATGAGTAGTATGTATTGACAATCATTTTATGTAACAGAATAGAAAAATGGGAATGAGCATTCGCAGTTTATAAATGAAACAGTGGTTGCTTTTTCTTGTATTGTAAGACTTTGCTATATTATGTGAGTAGCATGCATTAACATTTTATTTTGTGAGACGGAATAAGAGAATGGGAATGAGCATTCGCAGCTTATAAATGAAACATTCTTTATTTTTTCTTATACTGTGTGACTTCTAGCATATTATTTGACGTAGTGGTGTGTATTGTCAATCATTTTATGTAACAATAGAAAAATGGGAATGCCATTCCCAGTTTATGAATGTAACATTTTTCTAGATGTCATATATTTACTTTGTAATCTAAACTACTTGCACATATATGTGAATAAAATATTTCAAAAAGAAAAAAGAATGTGTTTTCATTTTGCATTAACCGCTACCTGTTAAAGAAATATTATTAGTCACATGATATATTTTAAAAACCTGAAAAACGGATTTAAAAGACGTTTTTAAAAAAACTAACTTTATGATTTTTGGTGTCCTTGAACGGTCATGATTTAAGCAATGAAAATTGTAATTCTCAAATTTTGAGATTCTTAACTTTTATGATTTTTTCGGTGTCCTGGAACGGTCATGATTTTGGGGGTGAAAATCGAACCGAAGGTTCCAGGGCTTCGCCCGATTGTAATTCTCAAATTTGAGATTTTGAAAAATTTGAAAATTGGGTATTTTTAAAAACGCCCAAATCGGAGCGAAGCTCCTCTGGCTTTAGCCGATTTATGAATTTAGGTCTTCATAACCTGAAAAAAGGTTCAAATTCATGAATTTATGTCGTTTTTAAAAATGTCATTTTTTGAAAAAATGGTACTTTTTGAATGGACTAAATTCATGTATTTAAGTCTTAATAACCTGAAAAAGGGTTCAAATTCATGAATTTATGTCGTTTTTAAAGATACTATTTTTTTGAATTTTATGGTGTCCTGGAACGGTCTTTTGCCCATTACTGTTATTAGCATGACAAAGTTTCATCCTGAAGAGGTGTTGGATGCAATTAATAAACATCGACCAACGATGATAATATTGACACCTGCGACATCGTCCGCGTTAGTCAACTCTCCACTATTTGATGAATGTGACTTGAGCTCATTGTTGCCCTGTCCATGTGGAGGTGCTCCAATGTCAAAATGTACGGAAGAAGAAACTATGAAGAAAATTAAAGAAAAAGCTCCGAATTTTGAAATGTTTCAGGTAAGTTATAACATAAGAAATAAAGAACTAGGCTCGAATATGCCTTGTCAAGGCTTTGGGAGTAATCCTAATCAGGGATGCGGAGTCCTATCATTTTGACAGGACTCCGACTCCGGGTGACAAGTATATATAGCCTAGTTTTCTTGAAAAAAACTGGTAGCCTATATCATAGATCATTATAGGCTTACCTGAACCTATCTTTAGTGATCAGTTCTGTATCAATTATCAATCATTTTCGATGAAAGTTTATGTGGTTCCTCCCATCTTTTTGATGTGTGCTTCACATGGTTTTTCTCCACTCTATACCAGGCAGGAAAATCTCCCATCTTTCTCCAAAAAATATGAGTACACTTTCGCTTTTAATATGCGCTTTAGAGGAATCATCACATACACGATTAACGTGAGGGTGAGAGGTAATGTTCTCAAACAAACTAGTATTTCATTTTTGTCTCTGATGTGACCTTTGGCGCCTAGGTGTGATCGAGGCTAGGAAGGCTTGTCTTCTCTAGTAAATCACCGAGTGAAAAGACAATCCTTTTTTCACTATCACGGTTCATTCTCTCAACTATTACAAGCTTTGCATGCAGCACTGTCTCTGTACATGTGTTTGACGGAGAAAGTTGACATCAAGACAGTGACAGCTATGCACGAGGATAAATAATTTGTTTGTGTTATATTTCGGGTCTAGTTATAGGCCGGAGCACTCCGCATCCCTGATCCTAATGTTGCGCTTAAGAATGGCCTAATATTCTATTGAGATATTGTTTGAATACGCTGGTGATTTAATTTTTTTCTTAATTGGCAATTAAACAGCGTGATGGATGGTGAGATTTTCCCAATAATCCAAGCACATGCAGTCGTGTGAAAGATTTATGAGTTGTTCAAGAAACTAAAATATGAATCTAGAATTTGAGGCTATTATCGCTGATTCCAGAATTTATCATTTGTAAATATGTAAAAAATAATTCAGATAATTTTTGCGCGAAGCTACTGATGAGCTCCATATTCAACAGCTTTTGATTAACCAAAGGAGAGTAAACCTGATCCATTAATGTTGCACATAGTAACCCAAAACTAGTTTCAATATTTGGATATTCAATGTGTTCGAGGGATTGCCGAAGATTTTCTACAGTTCTTTGAATGTTCTACAGTTCCGTTTTTGCATTTATTTAATTGAATGTGATAATTGAAATTTTGTCGCAGCAATGATGCCTGATAAATGAAATCCTCTGGATTTCAAATTCCAAGTTGACTATTTTCCAGCAAGTATAAGCCAATATAAGTCAACGGGGATGCATATGTTGCAACATTTTGGAATCAAACGTTGTTGAAGCCGTTCAGAGAAGAGTCATCCGCATGATAGAGCACATACCAATCGAGTACCACGATCTTATTTATGAGGGCCTTTTGATGAGACATGGGTTAGAAGAACTGAGACGTTTTGTCATCTGTCAAAGACAATTTCAGAGATACCGACGATCCTGAGAGAAAGGATAAAAACATATTTGATGACTTTTGAAGAAGATAAATTTTTGCAAGCTATTCCTGTGTTTATATACTAGCGACGTGTAACCTCTAATCTAATAAAGCCAAACCCTTCTCGAGAGGAGCTCATCGCACACTTTGTGAAAGTAGAGCCTCGATTTGTTGTCACCTCTTCCGACATCGCATCTGAGATCATTTCAGCTGTAGACGAAGCAAAGATCAATGTGGAAGAGATCTTTGTTGTTGGTGAAAGTCATCCAGCATGCAGCTCAGTTGAGGACTTGTTGAATGATGCCGGTGACAGTAATCCTTTTGGCAAGATAGAGATCGATCCGTGTCTGACATTTCAATTCTCATAGCGAGTGGTGGCACAACTGGCACGGCGAAATTGATCGCGGCAAATCTCGAGCGTTCTATTATATCATCAACCATAGCCGCCAATCGAAAGATGTCTGAGATAAAATGGACATCATTTCAAGCATTTAATTAGACAACTGGATGTCTTGACATTTGGAATCTACACGTATCTGATTTGGATTAAAAATCATGAAAAAAATTTGGTCCTCATGAAGTATTGAGAACAATTGAGAGACGTCGACCAACATCCATAGGTTTGGCACCTGCGACGTTGTCCACATTAGTTGATTCTCCAATATCTGATGAGTGCAACGTGAGTTCACTCTTGTCTTGTCCTTGCGAAGGTGTCCACTACCAAAAGTTCAGCTTAAAAAGAATTAACGAGAAGACACCAGACTTTGATTATTTCAAGTAAGACATCCGTCTACTTGAACATCCTTTTGTTTGAAATGACTGACGTAAAGTATTAAAAGAATCAAAAGTTTAGTGATAGTTCAGTCTGGTGAAGTGAATTACCGAAATTCAGGTAATTTAAATTAAATAAGAAGTCTAATTCTGTAAGAAATCAAAGATTCTCGATTTTCTAGAAGCAGTAATATTAGTAAACGTTTTCATTTTATAATGGAAATCACAACATGCAAGTGAGTGAAAACAACAGTGTCAGGAAGACTGAAAACTGACTCAGTCTGACCATTATGTAATGACACACACGAGGACACAAAAGTTGACTTTCGTATCATTGTGCGTTCAACACCATTGTGGTGTAAGCGCCATGTAAATATCATTCAATATAGTGCCTAAATATTGATTCTAGCATTATCCCAAGCATAGTCTCGACCTTGCTAGGGACTTTTCCAAGTTGAGGACATAGTACTAAGGCAGTGCTAGGCTAGCACTAGGTTAGTCACTATCTCTATTAAATACGATACCCTAGCGCTAGCTCTCAGATATAGTACTAGGCTAATGCCAACCTTTTGCTATTTTTATCAAAACATAAGTTGCTGCTAGTGCAGGCTAGCACTATCTTTATTAATACGGCCCCAAGAGCTAACACGAAGTGACGCGGGGAATGAGGTCGCGCTGAAACTTTTGCATAGCATTACTATCTACAAAACAACTACAAATATTACTAACTACAAATCAGGGCTCGTTTGTCTCAAAAATTGTGAAAACTTGGTTATAAACACGGTTTTACCTCGCTCTTGATTCCAGATTTGCGTTGAAAAGTTATTTCTTCAGTATAATTTTTCTAAAGCACCTACAGGTCATGTTCGTGTAGTTAAATTGAAAACAAACCCGTCGAAACTGAAACCGTTTACTTCCCGTTACTCTCTTCACTCCACTCGTTAGCACGCCGTACAGAGATCGTCTGCCTGGTCAGTCTCTACACATCCAATAAGTAAGAAAAGGGAGAATGATACAAAGATTACATAATGCAGATCGCCACCAGCGTCCAACGCACAAGAACACGTTACTCACTCATTCATTCATTCACTTATATGTCATGTCATAATTCTCTAACATCGCCACCTGATTTTAAGAATCATAATCAGAGTCCGTATAGCGCCAAGGCTCAGCTGTCACTCTTTCACTTCGTCTTTACTCACTTGGGATGTCAGGATCCTCGGAATTCAGGTTAGATGAGTCGTCGTCATCAGAACGAGAGTCAAGTCGTATTCTCCTGATGTCCGATATATGGCGATGCACTCCGTCCACCTCGATTGCTCCACCGTCGGTGATTCTCGTTATTTCTCCTGTACCCCACCGCGTGGTGTATCTTGCATTTGGAGGCTTCACATAGACCATATCACCTTCGGAGAATTGAGAATGATGCGCAGAATGTTCGACTGAATCGTTTCGTTGCAGCGGACAACTCCATTTCCGTCTAAACAATCGTCGATGGGGAGCTGAATGAGGATCATCACCAACCAGAGGCAAAAAATTGTACCAAAAAACGGCAGTCAATGGCGACTGTACAGTTCGCGCTGAGTTTCTTTTGATAGTCCGGTGATGCCGCTCAATCACTCCATTCCCACTCGGTCGATGCTGCTCGATAAATTACTGGTGGCCCCATCTCGCAAAAAACAGTCATGAACGCATTGATAACTGTAGCAAGTCTCTCATTCGGTCGTTCTTTCCATATGGCGAAGCGACTGGGGCCACTGTCAATAATTGTAAGAAATTTCTTGCCATTATAGAGGGTGGTATCACATGCTAGTCTCTTCCAATTCTCCCCTACACTCAGTTCTCCCCTCTCCCAGCGAATAGGAGCCGGATCAATAGTAGAACATTCAACACAACTCTGCACCACATATCGAACAGTTTCACGATCTATCTCAATTTCAGGATAACAAGAACGGAAGAGATACAACGTCTTGTCAATTCCGCAATGAATCTCTTCGTGCACAAGCTTGATTCTATCACTGATCGTTACATGATTTTCAGAAGCCACACAGCACACTGTGTCGGTCCGCAGCCATTCCTTCGGCACTCGCGTTAGCCGATCAGCTTTATTCTCGGCCGATCTAACCAGTATTGGTAGCATTTCCATGAAGTACTCCGTCATAGTATCATACAGGATCCCTAACCTTCGATGGATCAGCGCTCCAGCCATACCATGAGTTTGCACTCGAGACCGTTCAATCGTGAGATTCTTCAACCAACCGTAAACAGTACTGGAATCGGTCATTATGTCCAACTTCTTAAGTCCCCATGATACGGTTAAATTCACTTCTTTCAATATAGATTCGAGCTCCGCTAAGTTAATATGGGCAGAATCGTCCTCGCGTCGTAGCCAGCAACCGTCCTCAACCACTTCGCCGTCTACCTCGAGACACACACCTGTTGCAATACTACTTGCGTCACACCACACGCGACCTGCTTGCTGATTAGGGACAGCCCATACTCCCTTGACTGGGTCCTCCTTGCTCACTCGCTCCCACAAGCCTTGAACCAGCGATAATATACGATCTTCGACAAGATCATCCCATCCGCCACCACCATTAGACAACCGCTTCAAATAGGAGCAGGCAGGCCTTAGCCAAGAGGCGACCGGAAAGTGGCCTACTAGTTTACCACAAAATGAAAATAATTCGCGGCGAGTCATTGATCCTTTAGGCGAGTCGAGGACGTTATCTCGTTTCCATCGGATAAGACCACCACTGTCGAAAGCTCGCAAGCCCAGAACTCTAGCCCCTGCCAGTGAAGCTGCCGCCTTCGCCTGAAGTCCAAATCTACGAAGCACTTGAGACACGCGATCTGCAGATACAACACTTTCATTCACGACAATATCATCGATGTATGAGTCGGTTCCAGCCTTTACCTCTTCATCCTGGCTCAGCACATGATTCACGATAGCCGTCATAATTTTCGGTGCCACATTTAAGCCAAAACCTAGCCTCGTTAAACAATATTTCTCACCTTTGTACATGACAACCTGATAACGCCACAGAGAGGGGTCTACGTGGACTTGGAGATAGGCTTTTTTCAAATCAATTAGAGACAAATTTGAACCCAGCTTACGCCAAGCTCTCAATTTGTCCCCACAGACTACGCTCCTTCCTGTATGACTCGAAACAAAATCATTGAGCTCTCTGAAGTCGAGGATCGGTCTCACACTACCTTTATTGCGCTGTACTACAGCCATTAGAGGTATAATGCCATCATGATCACCGTCGTATGGTCTCCGCCACCCTTCTTTAATCCAATTGTCAATTTCTGATGAAATTTCCGCCGCAGTATCTGTGTCCATTTTGCAATTATGTATCGAATTTTTTAAACGAGGTTCTGAGTCCTTATCTACCCACTTCCATGATACTAACCATCTGCCCTCTGTGAAACTTGTCGTAAAATCTTTGTCTTCAATCTGCATGGGTTGTTCAATCGCGGAAACAGAGCATATGCTACCAAAACGTACTATTTTCCCGTCGCCAGAAATACTCACTCCAACCAACTCATAGACCGCGTCCATCCCGATGTACGCGCCAAATCCGGGAATAATGTCCGCTACCATACATTTCATGCTTATCAACCGTCCCGCTATTTCTATCTCGCAATTAGCGTATTGGTCACTAACAGCAGTCTCACCATTCATCATAAGTATACTTAATTTCCGGCCCATAGTCAACTCACCTGAGGGGAGAACAAGTCGTGAAACAATAGTCCATACACAGCCGGAATCAACGAGGGCGTTCACTGGTCGTTTGTTAATGCACGCTTGAATAGTCGGTAATTGCGCTCTCTTCAAGGGAGGGAAACCGCTGGCGCAGATGGCGGTCCCCGTTACTCGTTTTTTGAGTCCTTACGCATTGGACACTGAGCGACGAAATGACCATCTTCACCACACAAGAAGCAGCACCTTTTGATCTTTGTCTGAGGGCAGGCCCGTGCCAGGTGTCCATGCTCACCACATCGGTAACACTTCCGAATAGGGCTGACTTTCCTCCTCGACTTAATCGTTGCGGCCGCTGCAGACACAGTTCGGTTCTCCTTGAAATTGATTGACCTCGCTCTCTCCGCCACCTCCTATACAAACGCGCACTTCAACAGTTCATTTCCATCTCCAATGAGGCCGACGAGACGTACAAGATCGGCGAGATAAACGTCAACACTTTCACCTGGAATATGTCGTCGATCGCAAAGAAGCTCAAAGGCCGAGAATGCATCCAACGAGGAAGCCTTTAAAGTTCGGCCTTAAGATAAGGATAGTCAGATTTCACTTTGTCACTCGAAGCGTCGTAAACTGCGAATGCGTCGCCCACGAGAAATAATGGTAGAAAGTTTACTAGGTCTTCCACTTTCTGGAGCTTTGAAACTAGCTCCAGCTTTTTCACCCACTCCGAAAAATCCGTAGAGCCGTCATATTGATTGATGATATCCGCTATTCGAAGAGTAGCCATTATGCCGTGATAGCT
>CAJQUW010004984.1:0-102125 GCA_907163375.1 Prostheceraeus crozeri
GACCGATGATGAATCACGATAGATGATGCATATGTGGCGAGTGCTCGATGAGAATAATTCAAATTGATTTCCAAAAACTTTGCTGTGTTTTGTTCAAGGACATCACTGGCAAGAAGATGTTATCATATTGAAAACTGTTTTAATCAGGATAGTGATTGTGTGATTGAAAAATGTGACACATGTCTTCGTTTAATCTGCTTCATCTCGCCGGGAAGTTGTATCATCGTGTTGTAAGTGAAGTTGTATTATCTTGCCTAGACAGCGTGAAACAAATGAACTTCATGTCAATGGTCTGCTTGTTTATTACATTAAGAATGACAAACTAGGAGAAATTGTATAATGACTTCCTATTCCCAAATAGAATCTTCAATCGCAATGTTCTGAGAAGTGAGTCTATGCAAAATTGAATCAATGTATAGATGGTTCAATCAAACAATTTTATCGGTAAAAACAGTAATACAGTAGATGCTGTCACAGCCATCGATTGTTTCATTGGCGTATAGATAAGGTGTCTACTACATCAGCTTATCTATTTGTTTTTGAACATCAGGTGGCGGTTGGCGTTGAGCAACACACTGATTCAGACATTCTGAATTAAGCACTCATGGTTAATTCAAAAGTAAATGGAAAGTAGAATATGTATCTAATGATTTGCAAATATTTGTTGTTCTTTCCATAAGTTCCTCAATTGAAAGTATGGTCTTTTCTTCCCACCAGGAAGTGGAATCATTTAAACCATAATTTATAGCTCAATTAAATTTAGAGGCATTACTTCTACTCTCCAAAACCTAAACAAGTAGTGGGTTTTAATTATCACAATAATTGGAAGAAGCGATAATTATGAGCGATCGGGCAGATATTAGTCACATATTAGTCACATTAAGGCACATATCAGCCGTGTTGCATGTGACCGATTTGGTCACATAAAGTCACATCTGCCGAGCTGAATGTGACCGATTTGGGCACATTTGGTCACATAAAGGCAGTGGCAAACGTCACATTTTTGGGCACATAACCGGTCACATATTGGGCACAGTTGGTTTACAGTGTACATGTGTGCATTTTTATCGTCGTGGAATGACTTTCTCATTTTGCCTATTTGACGGGAATATTATGATACCTTCCAATGCTTTTAGAAATTGTTCGCAAATATTTTCATGGACAGCATGCCCATGTTAAATAAACTGAAGTAAAATTATTTAGTTAACGAACCATTTTAACCTGTCATTTTGACAGAAAACCTCAATTGTCGTGGAATGATGCAAATGAAACAAAAATCATATATAAACTAAATTTTATCATGTTATTCATTTGAAAAAAATCATGTTATTTCATCATATGGAAAGTTCTGCTCTCTATAAATTTTATCCCATAGAGTAAATATGTGTACTGTAGGTAGAGTGTCGACTCAAAAAAGTATCTGTATACAGTGAAAATTTTTATAACAAAAGATTCAGTTTTTTGCGGAGATTGCGTTCCTGCGGCCCAAAAACTTATTTGAGCAGTTTTTAAAAAGTTAGATTTTTGCCAATATAAATACTACCGAGATGACTCTCCTACATAAGTAGTATGAAGAATGTTGGATATCAAAAGCAATGAATAATTGCTAATAAGCATCGTAACTAAGCGGAAATTATGCTGATGATCAAGGAAATCTAATGAACGGCATTATAATGGAAGACTTCATGAAAAGGTCGAGATCTTATTGTACTGTCGTGGCTGAACTTTCATGTTTTTAATTCAATTTTCATCGTCATGAATATAAATTCATTAAATTCATAAATTCAATAAATTGATTCACTAAATCAATGTTTCACTTCTTGAATATGAATGGTGATGTGGACCCATTAACATCTTTCAAAATTAATTGAAATCATTGTCTTTGATTCTGTTATTTTTCTCTACTAGTGGAAGGTTGCTTATGAAATGATCACGCTTAAGAAGATTCTCTTGAGTTTCAGCATGAAAGCAATAGCAGGTCATCGAGTTGCCAATTTAACAAACATTACCTCACCAAAGCTGTCATGACACGGACGATCTGTAAAATAATCATTCCTTCTGCTATCTTATCATGATCAGTCAATTCCGTGGTAATTTCTTCAAAACTGCATCAATGTGCATATCTCTTATTTATTTGGAAACAATTCCGACTGCATCCCCCTTGAGTTCATTTAATAAAATCGAAAGTGTATACACATTGGGGATTTAATAAATGCGGAGTTGCCATTCTACCTAACACACTTACTCTATGTTTTATCCTATTGGTACAGACAACAAATGATACATCGGTGCCATTCTTTACAACTGCATATTGTTGATTATTTGTCAAGACACTTCAACTTTTGAAAAAATTGAAGATTTCTTATTGCCAGGGAATGACAAAAATAATGTCATGGAATGATGTTTTGAAATTCTTCAAATTTGCTTAACTTTTTATCACAAATTCTCTATGCAACAAGAGCATTGAAGCGATTACGCGGCAGATGATGTTATCAGTTCAGCGTTTGCATTGATCCATGCATCATATGGATTCTCTACGGGTACACGATCTGTTCACATATAGGCCTATAACTATGCATGAAGTTAAAAAGTTGCATTTAAGTCAAATCGTGTATCCGAGCAAAATGACTTACATTGAAAATAAAAACTATGTCACTCAGATATAATTCCTCATTAAGGGAAGGGAAAATCAAATAAATTTATGTACGTACCATTCAGAAGCAATAACAAGAAATATATAGGCTGACAAAATTGGGTGTTTCATAATAATCGTTGCTGAAGGAACAGCGGTGCTGATTGTTGAAGAGTCTGCTAAGTCGGGAGATTCGGTCAATTATAATGGATATATTTGTTTTGTGTACTAGAATGGGATCTGTTTCACGTGCTAATCAAATCTCCAAGAAATACAAGAAGGCTACTAGGCCCACAATTGTGAAATTAACTACCTCTCACGCCTGATTGAAATTATCACGCTTTCGTGACGGAATAGATCACAAATTTGAAATTCTACAGGTGTATGCTGAGGACATGTGGTTCTTCTTTTTATTCATGCACCTGCTAGCTGATTCTTTGATTCAATATTTTCCTCGCTCGTGAGTTGAGTGGACATTGACTCTTAGCTGCTATATCGGCCTACTAGATCTTCTTTATCACAACATAGGTTTTTTCTTCGATCATATTTGATCCATCTTCTTCCCACTTCTGTCAAACATGTTGAACAGCATTTGTGGTAACGACAGTTATGAAAGTTACAAAAAGTTTGGAGTAGCCTATAAAGTTGAACAGTCAGTTTATCATTGAGTGAATGAAATTGAGCCAGAAAATGTCGAACGCAAGGGATATTTCCTTCTACGCACACACCTATGACACATCAATCGTCTGTGGCATGTACACTGTCATTTGAGTTTCACGCGTGCTTGATTTAAGTCTGAAAGTGCTACTGGTAGTGTTACACAATGATGTGTCATTCCGTGACATTATTTACTGTTGTGGAATGACGATTTTCATTTTCCTTAAGATGAAAATTGCGACAGCTAGCGACTGGCATAGTCTATGACATCGCACATGCTTAGGCATGCAAAGTGTAAGCTTAGGCATTGTTTTGATTATGACCGATACGGTATTGAAAAATAGTTAGATAACGTCATGGAATGCCTATGAGCCACTTTCTTTCTTCCATTTTCTGCTTCCTTACTTTAAAAAATCTCCTGAGGGTCACTATCTGGTGTATAGGCTCGCCCTTTTCCCTCAAGCTTTGATTTAAAAAAATGTATTTCCTCTATGCTGGCAATTGTCTACCTGATACTTAGTAATTTGTTCGATTTTCTTTTTCTTTTACTTTAATCATCCAGGACATGTCCATTTCTATATTTCACAAACTTATCTCTTCAGGTACCTCAATTATTGAATTGGATACGAAAATCGGAAACGGAGGAAAAAGGAAAGTGAACAAAATTTAATTTGATGTTTTATAGCTTGTTTTTTTATATCTTCTGAATAAAATGGCACTACAATCACTTGTTTTCTGAAATTACAATCAGCAGGACTACGATAGGTTTATGGAATCAAACAAGTTGGAGCTGAAGAAATAATTCACTGCGAAGAATTTCCGGGGTTTTCTTTGATAATGAAATTTGAAATTGTTTAGTAAGTAAGTAAGTAAGTAAGCAAGTAAGTAAGTAAGTAAGTAAGTAAGTAAGTAAGTAAGTAAGTAAGTAAGTAATCTTTGATGGCCTCACAAACGGTGAGCGCGTTACACACCATTCACAAATCACAAATAATCTATACACGAATTGATCACATAAAAGAACCATTAAGCTAAATATGCAGTAATTAAGTAAAATATGCATTAATAAAACATATTGACTAAAATTATGGACAGTACCTAATGAAAGTGTTTGCAAACCGCTCGGTCTTTGATTTGACCTTTGATATAGGAAATTTGTTTCTAGACCTATCAGTCAGTCGATGTTTGAAAAATATCATCATTGGATGTTGAGGATTGCTCGCAACTTGTCGGAGTAGATTTTTACATGTCGAATCGCATACTGAAAACAGAGGCTTCCTTATGATAGGCTCTTCAATAATTCTTAAAACACGCGTTTCAATGCGAAGCAATTTATTCCTAAGGTAATTAGGAATATTGCAAAAAGCTGGGAAAGCGTATACCATTACTGAACGGATAGACGAGCAATAAGAGTTGTAAATCAAGTTCGGATTGCAACCAGCTCGTTTCAAATTGATGACCATGTAAATCCTTCGCGATGCCTTCCTCACAATGAAATCGATGTGATAGTTCCATTTCATGTTATCAGATAAAGTACATCCAAGAGTCTTCATCTTAGACACAGTATTGAGATGCCGACCATCCATAGACACAATATCTCCAAAAGAAAAACTTTTGTTGGTGACGATGTTCATTAAACAACATTTATTGTGGTTCATAGAAAGGGATATACTCTTAGTCCATGATGACAGATTTTCCCACTCCGCTTCAAGATGATCATCAGAAATTTGTCTTACGAAGTGAAGCAACGTAGGCCTAATGTCGTCGGCATATTTGATTATTTCTGAGTTCTTGCAGACTGGTTGAAGTGAGTTAGTGGCCATGCAAAACAGAATAGGACCAATTATGCTTCCTTGAGGCACCCCACTGCTAATCTTGGTCCAGATCTATTCTCCAGGTAACTTGAAATCCATCTGTAGGCTTGGAAGTACAAGTACACATGAATCTATAAATGGAGAACATAGTTCTTCACTATATGAAATGAAACAAAAAATGGATCAAATTGCTACGCAGAAGATGTACGGCTGGTAGGATCGGCTATGTAGGATTGATATTTTTGGGCCAAATCATACTTTCTTCCATCCAAAGACTATATTTTGGAAGAGTCAGCAACATTTCTAAAGATGAAATAGTGGGTGCGTCCTAAAGAAAATTGAGGGTACTAATACTAAAATGACAGTGGATTGAAAAACATGTGCCGTAGTTCATAAAATAAAACTAACATATTTCGCAATATTAAAGCTTTTTTGCTTTTGAAATGCTTCTTCTAAATGAAATATAAAACGTCTCAAAAGTTTAGATATAATCGAATTACGTCGATGTGTTC
Source organism: Prostheceraeus crozeri (assembly GCA_907163375.1). Classification (NCBI taxonomy): domain Eukaryota; kingdom Metazoa; phylum Platyhelminthes; order Polycladida; family Euryleptidae; genus Prostheceraeus; species Prostheceraeus crozeri. The sequence goes on from CAJQUW010004984.1 coordinate 5,613, forward strand.
TGAAATATAATTCACCGTGTCTGAAAGTGTACCTTGACATCGGAATCAAAAATGACCGATTATGAAATTGAATGATCTATGAATTATAAATAACTGAATAATGACTGAAGATATTTTAGCGCTAATTGACCGATTCCTAGATATGAATTGCAAATCTGGAGTAAAAAGTGACGTACTTGAAATGCATCGGCCTTTATCGTCTTTTTGAACATATGTGATTTGGAATAAATGATAAATTGTCATGTCTGACATTTAAACTGCTTCTCTTGATTAGATATTACATCAAATAAATATACGTGTTGCATTTCCAAATGTAAATGACAGTGCCTCACAAAACAAAAAAACCTATAATGAAAAAAACCTGTCATGCCCCGGTTTTCTATTTTTAACATTACCTCCATTGACAATGACGAGCAGCTCGTCATTCCCGTTTCATGTCCGATCTATCCAGTTTTCGCAACAGATGTTGAACCATGACGAGCACTGATCGTCATTAGGTAATTAGTGGTTGATGCATTTTCCAAATGTAAATGACAGTGCCTCACAAAACAAAAAAACCTATAATGAAAAAAACCTGTCATGCCCCGGTTTTCTATTTTTAACATTACCTCCATTGACAATGACGAGCAGCTCGTCATTCCTTTCATTGTCCGATCTATCCAGTTTTCGCAACAGATGTTGAACCATGACGAGCACTGATCGTCATAGTGTAATTAGTGGCTTTTAATGATTAGAGGATTTTATCAGGTCAAGGAATTATTTCATGACGAGCATTGTTCCTCATAGGAGGTTGACAGGTTTAACCTATTAAACGTGGTTCATGCGATATGTCGCGCTAGTGAAGTAAACGTACTTCAAAAATAAAATCCGTACTTAATTGTATTGCAACGTTTACTGCTAGTTCTTGGCATGAGCCTAAAATTTACGATTTAGTGCAGCATCTCAATCGAAAATTGATAATTAAGTGCGTCATTTCAGTCTATGCATATATCATCTTAAGCAGAGTAGGCCAATTCTTGAGTGTATCACAAAGAGCATAGTTCTAAGTTGTGTTTTGTCAAAAAGTAATTATCCAAAAAACAAATTTTCACTCATAAAGTGAAGCATGAATTGAAGTAAGTTACCTGACAAGTGCATCCATGGCACAGCGTTTAACTATTTTTGTTCTTAAATTATTTTCAAAATTAATGTGTCTTTGAAAAAATTTCAAATGCCATTTGCGGACACTCTTAGCATTGTACGGGGTTGAGAAAGGTGCCATAAGAATCATATTGATCTCCGTTTTCTTTTGGTCATAAAATTTTGCGTCATGGGATCAGCATTGCTGCGCAGTGCTGAACCAAAAGTTGTGAGTCGAAATGTTGCCAAATGGACGAAATAAGAATCAAAAGGTTAAACATGGTAGTCAATAATTTATTTTGCAACTTCAATCGACATAAAATTACTTCTGTGGGTGCATGCGATAATTTGGAGGTGTTACATGAGCAAAAAATATTCTGACCCTTTTGCATTAACCCTTTCAGTCTTATTGTGTCAATTTGGCAACTTTCGGAAGCAATGTTGATTCCATATTGCAAAAATTTATAACCAAAAGAAAGCGGAAGCGGAGATCAATTCGATTCTAATGGCACCTCTCCCAACACCGTATGATGCTTAGAATGCGCGCAAATTGCATTTGAAAAAATATTTCAAATATTTTAATTTTGAAGATAGTTTTGGAACTAAAGGGTCAATGTGCCAAGTGCTGATATCAAAAATATAGAGTTTTCAATCAGAAAGATGAACTTTGCGCACTGAAATATATTTGCTGGATTCCTGATTATAAATGTGTAGTTCTACAAATATAATTGAACTGGTGTAGTCGAACTGGTCACGGAGATCATAAAATTGATCGACCAACGGAGGGGGAGGGCACAGCGGCGGCCAGATTGCTCCGCATGGAATGTAATGTCCCGTGTGGAACAACAGAGAAAAAGAGGATGATCGACGTTCTGACCCTTGTAAAAAACTGAAATATAATCTTGAAAGCTAACTTCATCAAATGAACGTATATACTGAACCTATCTTTCATCAAATACAAAGACAATCATTTTTACAGATGATTTCGTGAGCTCGTTTGAAAATTCTTTCTATCTGATATCTCGTTTCACAACTGTAAACGCCAAACAACTGTGTATATACAGCAAAACACTTTCAATGGTGGCCTTAAAAACAGACCATAACTCGTCATGACAGTCTTCGAAATAGTCTAAGCACATTATATACAATGAAACAACATTCTGGAAATGCGAGCTCCACTTCAAATCCTTAATCAACAGAAAATTGTTTCTTTAAAATTTTCGCAGCCTTTGTTGTACATGGTTTTAGTTTCAATTCGTTCAAGTCGTCTCATTCTGATATGTGTTAAAACTCTTCGGACACGGCTCCTAAAGACTTGTCAATGTCATTCTTATAAATAGGACAGAATTTGCAAATGTCATCCGTAAAATAATAATAATAAAAGACATATATTGAAATACAAACAGCTATGCCTGATCATCATACAGGTAGATAAATGCATGCAAAAAGGCACTAATGAAGTCACACTTCTAAGTCATCATCATCAAATTCCTCAATATGTGAGATTGGAATATCCCATGAAACGAGAATATTCACATCAATAATTAAATCAAATAATTTCAGGTTTAGGGCTTCGTTTATTTATGGATATCAGTCACGTTGGATTTCTTTAGTCAAGCTTGTAAGCCAGAAGTAGATGTCGCTAAATTATGTATTTTCCCATCTTCTTCATAAGTGTATTTCATTCATTTCTGATGTGGTCTTCGTCTCAGAGTAATTTGACTGTGGCGAATATATTGATAACGATTTTGCAGATTTTTGATGTTAAGGATCAGTCTATTTAGTCCAAAACATCCAAGATATCTATCTCATTTCACGCAGTATTTCCGGTGTACATTTTGTTATGCGTGACTTGGAGAATTCCATCATAGATATTCAAGATGGCAAGAAAGCTTACGAGCTACATGCACAGATTGCAGAGCCACAGAGCTATCCAACCTTCTACTCTGATCGAATGTTAAATAATAAATAGTTAGAACGGTATTCGTGGACATGGGCTTTACATCGCCGCAATACATGACAATACTCCTGCCAAGCTCTTAGAGAAAGTCGTACTTTGCTTCTTGAAAGAGAGATTCGTAAGCAATTTTGGATCAAATCAGTATGGTTTCAAACCAGGCTCCTCGACAACCTGCGCCTTGCTCTCTATTCAAGACCGCATTTCGAAGTCTTTGGACAATCAATCAACTTGTGGCGCGTGTATAATTTCATATGATTTCTCATGAGCATTCGACAAATTACAGCATCATCAAATTCTGCGTAGGTTACAAGAATGCAATTTCCCGGGTAATTTTGTCTCTTGGCTTTCAGACAGAAAACAGTTTGCTCGCATTGGAAACCCTTCAAGCTCTAAGGCGTCGGTCACTTCCGGTATTCCACAAGGATCTATTCTTGGTCCATTCTTATTTTCAGTTGCTACGGGTTCCTGCCAAAGTCACTCTCCTGAGTATTTAGTAGTGAGATATGCTGATGATGCGACTTTTTGTTTTCCTCTTCTGAAAGACTACTCGTTTGACAATAGTTTCAAACTAATAATTTCAGAACATCAGCGCATGATTGCTTGGTCTATTTCCATCGGTCTAGCACTAAATGAGAAAAAGTACAAGTATCTCATCATCAAAAAGAACAATTATTGCATACCTGATATTCGACTACCAAATTCAAATTGCGTTGATCATCTAAAAGTTCTGGGGGTGACATTTGATTCAAAATGGAATTGATCAACCCACATCGATAATGTCATAAGCAGTGCATCTCGCAAACTTTATGCTTTCAGACTGCTAAAACCATCTTTTCCAAGAAGTCTCCTTATTTCTATGTATAACTCACTCGTTCGATCTATAATTGATTGATCATCTTTGAAATATAGACACTTATTATTATTAATTATTATTAATAAGATATGAACCCAAGAGCGAACCGGGGGGTGCACCATTGGTCACAGTACGGTGTTGTCTAAGAGAATAAAACATCTTCACAGATTGGCACCTATCAGTTAAATAGGAACAAAGCCAAGCAATAAAGCCATGTAGATAGTTATAAAAAATACGTCTACGGACATGAGCGTTGTGACAAATCGTATCAAAAGCTCTAGAAAAGTCTTGATTTATATACAGCCTCTTGAGTCAGAACGGTCCAACATACTTGTCACAGTATCATGCATGGTGAAAAGACAAGAAGTATCGTACCATTCGAGAGACGTTGATAGGCAAACTGAAAATCAGGAATGTTCTGCAAAATGCATCACGCATGTGCTTCAACACAAGATATTCTGGCAGTTTGGCTGGGACACTCAAAAAGGTAACTGGGCGAAGCTGATTGATGGAAGCAACCATGCATTGCGGGACAGGTGAAATTACACAATTTTTGAAAATAGACGGCATTTTTCTCGTTATAATGGAAGAGTTGATTTTGTTACGAAGTGGGTCTGCAATAAATGGAGAAGCCAGAAGCCTTACGTAAAGATAAATGTTCCAAAAAGTTAAATACATCAATAGAATCCGACATGGGACACCAATAATCGTGATCGCAGTATGTGAATGGTTCACTCTCAGTTAGGTTATCAACGAAGATGTCATTCACACCATCGGTGACAGTCTAGCCATCAGGGTACTCTTGAATTGCCAGGGTTGCCATTATAGGCAACTACTTGTCTTTGATATCATTTACTACATTCCACATATTTCCCGAGGATTCCTTTAACCTCTGATCCACTTTTCTTTGCATTTCGCAATTTCATAAACACATTTCTCCTTATATTGATTATACAGCTGAAAATTTCTTTCGCGATTAACCAGAGGTATGGCTTCGGGCTCGGGTTCGGGTCTGGTTCAGGTTTGTTGAGAAATGTTCGGGGTTTTCGGGTTAGAGGTGAAATGCAAAATTTTTGAAACACATTTAAGCCAAAAGTGAGTAGAAGATGCCATGGGAGAATCTGATAAAAAAATTTCATCAGCTAATTTACTTCGTTTATGCGCAAGTGCTGCTATAAACTGGTGCTCAATGTTCATCAGTAACCAACCATCACCTTTAGACGTAAGAGTAGCGATTTTCTGCAAAATACAAGCCTCTTTAAGATGCAGCTGTGACGACATGAATCTGTTCAATTGTAAAGTTAATATAATTTCCTTAACCATCTTGTGTGTAAAGCAGGGATGCGGAGTCGGAGTCCTATCAAATGATAGAACTTACATTATTGGGACTTTCGTAACTTTTTCAAATAAACGTTTTTATTATTATTATCATCATTCTCCGTCAATCAAAATACACTGCTCCATCAAATGCTTTTAATAGGTGAGGGAATGAACCGTGATAGTGAAAAAAAGGATTGTCTTTTCTCTCGGTGATTTAGTAGAGAAGACAAGCCCTCCTAGCCTCGATCACACCTGCGCACCAAAGGTCACATCAGAGACAAAAATGAAGAATTGGAATGCTACCTCTTACCCTCACGTCAATCGTGTGTGATCTCTCTTCCAAAGCACATAAAAAATCCAAAGTGTACTCATATTTTTTGAAGAAGAATTGGGGATTTTCCTGCCTGGAAGAGACTGGAGAAAAACCGTGTGAAGCAGACATCAACAAGATGGGAGGAGCCGAGTCGCATGCATCCAACTTAAAGCGACATTTGATAAACTTTCATCGAAAATAATTGATAATTGATACAGAAATGATCACTATAGACAGGTTCAGGCAAGCCTATAATGATCTATGATTGTGGTTACCAGTTTTTTTAAAAAAACTAGGCTATATAAACTTGCCACCCGGAGTTGGAGTCCTATCAACCCCCGGAGTCGGAGTCGGAGTCATATCAAAATGATAGCACTCCGCATCCCTGGTGTAAAGTTGATTATATAAGACTACCTCAACTTTGTTTTGTATACAGTTATACAGCACACGCACTATTTTCGCTAGTTGTTTGAAATCTTATTTTGATGGGATACTTATTGCGATAACAGTAAAAATTTCATTCTTAAAATTGTTGCTGACTTATATAGACAACCATCATAATGAGATATCCTTTAATATTTCAGTATTTCTTCAGCAAATATATACGTACACATTTTGAATATTATATGTATTTTGCCAGATTAAGGCGTCTAAGCTGATATATTCGCTATACATGTATGTACGTGTAGATCTTCTGGAAATGGAAAAAATAAATTTTACTTTATGGCGTATAGGCCTATACAAATTTGGTGAACAGAAATGTGGGAGCATTTTTTCTTGATGATAATTTTTGGGTCAGTTCTGGTCGGGTTGAGAAAAAATATTTCAGGTCGGGATGAGTCTATATTTTGACAGATACACAACTCTGCCATACACAACCAAGCACGCGCTCGATGATGGTTGCGTAATGATGTATGTATGGAATTGTGGTCAAATGTCGTTGAAATTCAGTAAAAATTCTGTGTATACCGATATTGAGATCCTTGCTAAATCAGAATGTGGTTAGATTCATAGGCAAAAGTGGAGTGCATGCATACACGATTTCACTACCTCAAGATGCTAAAACACATGCCAAAATGTGTGGATTCAGACTTGGCACTTTTCTCTTAATCAGAGAAAACAGCTAAAAACTCATTTTCAACAAGAACTTGTTCGATCCTCTTTCCACATGAATCTACAGGGTGGCGCACGTAAACCGCCGGATTTTAAACTTTTATTACTCCTAAAATATTCATTCGATCGTCATGAAATTTCGACTCATTCTAGTTTAGAGTATAGGATTTATGATGATTATACCTGTTGTACTAAGAATTGTCAGAAAATTCAGATTCTATTGACCGAATGACATGTAGTAAAATTGACATACCAACAATGTATCTTAACATGCAAAATTTAATGATAAACTTTTCCCTTTATTTCCCCCACGTCTTTATCAATAATGACCAAAACGAATTAAGGTAAATGTCACAGAAAACATTTATTAAATGAAAAATATAAGAAAAAAGTGTTAGTAGTCATCGAACTTCAACGTGTCCTCCTCCATTTTCGAGGACGGATTCGAGTCGCTTTTGGTAGGCCAGAGCAGTTTCTCGACACATCTCAGTTGTCACTTCTTGAAATGCTTGTATGATGCGGTCCTTCAGGTCTTGCATGTATGTTGGCCGTGTATGGTAAACCTTGGACTTGGCAAAACCCCACAAGAAGAAATCGCAAGGCGTCAGGTCAGGTGGACGTGGTGGCCAGGACATGTTAGGAGATCCACGTCCCATCCATCTGTTAGGCATCTTCTTGTTCAACCACTCACGGACAGGAAGTCCCAGTGTGGAGGTGGACCATCCTGCATGAATATGATGCTCCTGCCTCTTCTGTCCGACTGCACCGCTGGCAAAATTCCTCCTGTAGCATCTTGAGATACCGATCCTTGTTGACGGAGGTGTCGAAGAAGAACGGTCCGTAGATACCTAATTGGATGATTGCCGCCCAGACGGTGGTGCGTGGCGAGTGCATAGACTCTTGCTTGATCCAGTGAGGGTTCTGGTTGGCCCAATAAAGACAATTGTGGCGATTCACACCACCATCCAGATGGAAGTGAGCTTCATCGGACCAGGTTAGTTCCACTAAATGGCTCGGGTTGGCTTGGATGCGCTGTAGCTCCTGTTCTGCGAACTCCATTCGGTTTTCCAGATCTTCTTCGTGTAATCGCTGCACCACCTGGACCTTTTACGGATGCCATCCATAGTCATGGAAGATGCGCTGGATAGTGCGGCGACTCACTTGAAGAGCATTAGATGCACGACGGGTAGATGTGTTTGGGTCCTCCTCGAAGTGCTGCACAACTCGTTCCACATTCTGTTCCGTTCGTTCAGACGATGACCGGTACCGCTTGACAGTCACCATACTACCATTGATCAACAGGTTTGTGTGCCACCGCTTTATGGTACGGGCATCCCGTGCTCTCGCGTTCTTGCCATACTCTGAATGATAAAGCCTTTGTACCTCCACTGGACTCTTGAGTCATTCGTACCAAGCCGCGCATTTTGCTCGTTCTGCAACCGAATAATCATCCATTCTTCTATGTTCGATTCTTTTCAGATAGTGATTTAATCGTCGAATGGTATTTTATATGACATGCAAGTAACTGAACAATATTCACTTCAAGACTGCGCACAATTCGTTGTGCAGAATACGATTCATGTTAAGTTAATTAACTTGATCTAGATTTTCGATGTCAACAAAATGAGTACACGTCAATCGGTCAATAGAATCAGAATTTTCTGACAATTCTCAGTACAACAGGTATAATCATCATAAATCCTATACTCCAAACTAGTATGAGTCGAAATTTCATGACGATCAGATGAATATTTTAGGAGTAATAAAAGTTTAAAATCTGGCGGTTTACGTGCGACACCCTGCATATGTGTTTTGCATAATATTGTCTGACAAAAGGAACACCGAGCTTAGACCTCGGGAGAAGAACAGATTCATAGTCGTCAAAGGAAGTGCATCCATGATGTACATCACTCTGATAATCTCATTTTCGGTCTTGTTCCCTGCAGAAAGTTGTGCTGGCAGCCGCACTAATCCTGATTCCGGATATCAAAGTCAGTAAGGCATAAGCCCTTTAACGGCTAATCTCGAGTTAACTCTTATCGAGCGTTATCAACAGTTGACTGGTGACGTTGCCAACGGAGTACAGCAAGAAACTGAGCCCGAGTTAACTCGCAACGCTTCACTGACACTTATTATCTGACAGATATACATAATCGTCTGTTGATATTAATATTAAAATTAACATGAAATGAAAGAAAAATAAATAAAAAAATTTTAAACAAATTAAAAAAAATAATTTTAAAACAATTTGGTTGTCATGTCAACACAACTGCGGAGCGCTGCTGATGACTTTCAAAGACATTCAGCTGCGATATTTATCACTTTAAGCCTATGATACTTTTGCTTGTTCTTTGAAGAAAAATCTTAATATTAAAATTAACATAAAGTGAAAGAAAATTACGCATAGATGAACTTACAGCTTGTCTACTTCCGTTTTAAAGGACCGTAAATATACTGTACGTCTATGAAATGTGACAAATTTTCATTCAAAAGCAAACATTTCAACGTGCTTACATATAATCAGACCGAACGTGCTGTCACTCCTGCCCATCCATGAGAATGCGAGACGGCTCGCGAGCGCTTGAAAGTACCTTATATTTGTACCTTTTTTAGCAATAAACTGTAAATATTTCTAGCATATGACTTTTATTGAGGAGAGGAGTCAACTTTGGTTTCTTAATGAAATTTCAATGTTATTTTTTCATTCATTGATGCTCAATTTATTATTCCTTTCTCTTGATAGAATTATATTTCCTCATTCGTGGTGTTCGCTGTCTTGGGAAAACACGATTTCGATATGTAAATCCATGGTAGTCACACCTCTTTCGAAGTGCATTACAAAGCACCATAGGTGCTTGGAGACCACGTACAAACAAGTCAACGACGTGAAATGCACTAGATTCATGTACTCTGCCAAAATAATAACAAAGATATCTCTGGAAAAATATATCTGGAACAGGAAAAACCCTTCTCTAATACAGGAAGCCCATTAAGGATAATTGATATTCATAAAGCAAACAGGCACAAATGTTAGCTTTTAGCCAGTGCATTAAATAACATTCTTGGTACATCTCAAGTATGAACTGGTGAGAACTCAGAAAAAGTACTTATCAAAATATACTGGCGTGTTTCGCAATATTAAATAACTTGCTTCCAAAAGTTCCAGTTGATTATTACTACAGAAAGTGATATGATAGGACCTACATTCCAATATAGCATTTTTTATTTTAGTCCCGTTACTCGATTGTCGTTATTAAAATTGATAATTATTGCTTTGGTGATTCAAAAATATCAGTTACGAGGACTGTTCAAAAAGTATCCGACCTTATTTTCAATGAAATGACACTTGGACTTAGATTTCTTGTGTAAACATGCATTATACCTTTATGATTGTCTCTGATTGACTTCCATTCGCTCTGATCATGCGCGTGACTCACACTCAATCTTGTTATATTGCAAAACGTTAGCAGTCGTCGCATTTTCAGTACGGTAGAATGATCGAGAGAATCTAACAGCGTTATTTCATAAAGTTTTGCCAAAGGCCTGGCGATTCTCAGTTCGAAACCATTAGAATACTTTAAGAGGCTTTCAGAGAAGATTCCATGGGGCCCACAAAGATAAAGGAATGGCACGACTGTTTTAAAGATGGCCGAATGTCAGCGGACAGCGATGCACGATTAGGAAGGCCATCGACAAGTCGAAATGATGACGTCATCAATCAAGTGCAGGGATTGGTATTGGAAGATCGCTGCATCACCATCCGAGAGCTTGATGATGAAGTGGAAATCAGTACCGGATCTGTGCATTCAGTTTTGCGCGAGTAATTGGATCTAAGGAGAGTTGTATAAAGCAATGCCGATTTCCAATGAGCTTTAAAAATGAAAACAAAACAATTGACTTCATGTGTTTAATACCCAACCGCTTTCGTGGCCTCTTGTCAAGGGTGGATGGCCAAGTGTGAACATGTAAAGAGATGACTAAGAAACATTCAATGATGCCTGCTGCCAATGACACCAACCAATCAGTGTCAAGGTAAAGACAATGAATAAAGAAACTCTTTATGTACACATAAAACCGCAGAATTAGATTGTTTAACCGCATCAAACAGAAGAAGAGACGACCGGTCTAATTCTGTGCATAAAACAGGTCGCCTCGCAGCTATGTACAGTGCTTCCAATACAGACAAGGAACTGTTTTATGTGTACATAAAGAGTTTCTTTATTCATTGTCTTTACATTGACACTGATTGGTTGGTGTCACTGGCAGCAGACATCATTGAATGTTTCTTAGTCATCTCTTTACATGTTCACACTTGGCCATCCACCCTTGACAAGAGGCCACGAAAGCGGTTGGGTATTAAACACATGAAGTCAATTGTGTTGCTTTCATTTTTAAAACAAGGGAGAGTTGCTACAAAATTTGTGCCCAGACTGCTGACAATGGACCAGAAGCAACTTCGTTTGGCAGTTTCGCGTGACATGCTTGACTTCTCTGCCGAGATTTCATGAGCGCCATCATCACAGGTGATTATTGAATATCATTTTCCATGATTTCAAATTCCAGAGATTGCAGCACCATTTTCACTGCAGGCGATGAATCTTGAGTTTTCGGATATGACTCGGAAACGATGGCACAATCCTCACAATGGTTGATCTCTGAATCCCCGAGGCCAAAGAAGGGCGCCAAGTGCGGAACTCAGTGAAGGTGATGCTTTTCTGATTGCCAAGATGTGGTGCACCACGATGATGCGCCTCCAAGCCGGATCATCAACATGGAGTATTACTGCGAGTCCTCCGCCGTCTTCGTGATGCCGTTCGTCGGAGGCCCGATCTTTTGGAGGCGGGAACTTGGAAGCTGCATCAAGACTGTGCTCCAGTTCATGCGTCACAGCCTGTTCAAACATTTCTGCCAAAGCCTGTTATTCGACAAGCTCCCTACTCGCCGGATATGGCTCCCTGTGACTTTTGGTTATTAATTTCCAAAGCTGAAAATGCCACTGAAACGTACTCGGTTTGAATCGAGGGAGGACATAATGACAAATATGAGACTGCTGCTCTACGCGCAAATATATGTAATGTCCATCCGCAAAGACGCTTTCCAAAAGTGTTTTCAATAGTGGCGTGACAAATGGCGGAAGTTCACCACGTCCAATGGTTACATATTTTGAAGGGGATTAGGGTTTTGTTTGTTACAATAAGCATAGCTTTCCTGAAACACAGTCGGATACTTTTTGATCATAGCCATCGTATTAAACAAATTTAATTGCAGAATCTTCAGGCTATCTCATTGGCATGCGATTGCACTCTTCCGGTTGTTATTGAATTTTGGGATATTCTGTCCTATTGAATTACAGTTAATCACACCTTCACATATAGCCTATTAGCAGTGTAATTTGCAAGAAATTGATAAAAATTATCGATTTTCAAAAATGACAGTCTTACTCCAGGCAATCAGAAGACATCATATTTTTGAAATGTTGGTTTTACAGCTGCGACAGTTACAGTAGCAAGTTTGTTAGGTTGGCTATTGATGCACTAAAAGTAGTGATTTGGGGTATTTGTTAATTTACCAAAGTACGTCTGCTGTGCATGTGCAATTGTGCAGTACTTGAAATAAAAGTGAAATAGGCCTAAAATCGAAGTGCATGTACAGTGTTATCTATAAAATTGTGGAATATGCTTCCTGAGCTTTTTGTCGGATTTAATTCAAAATTTACAAAGCAGTTGAGGAAAATTGATCGAACTTCCATTTTATCATTCAGCAAAATGGGTCTTGTGACTGGTCCTGTATAAAATCAGCACTGCTTGAAAGACGAGAAAATGGAGCAGAGAAGCCTCTTCTACAAGCTTTACACGACAACAATTGCTTTTCTTGAAACACATAATTTATCTCGTCCACTTCGCTTCTTTTTATTTTGGAAGATTATGACGATTCGTGCTGTCATTGCCGATTATCATTTTGGGAAAATAAAACACTGCTACTACTGTTACTGTACTGAATGGAATTATACTCCAACAATAATACCTCAATTCTTCATATACTACTATTACAATTTGTCTCACTCAGGCGAACCATTTTTGAAGATTTCTTCAAGTACGCCACGCTATAGGCGCGTTTTTGTAATAAGTCAGAATTGCTATTTACTTTTGACTGCGACGAGGCTGCAAGCTGCCTCGTAGGAGGTCTTTGTGATTTCTCCAGCTACTAGGTGTCAAATTTTCCTAAGAAAGCCGTTTAGAGGCAACTTTAGGAGCTCATCTCACTGTTGCAAATTACCGTCAAAGTTGAATCTGTCCGAGTCACACAAAAAGGAGACTATAATTGAGACCACAAAGATATATATAAAGACCACAACTTGGCGATGGTTTGAATCGACTGGAATCTTTGGAAAGACAGGAATTTAGTCAAACTGATCACCTGTGATCAGACATTTGATTTGTAGTATGCCAAAGCGAATTGGAATAAGAATTGAACTGAAGGGAGCCGAATCTGGCCACTAGAGAACGCACCATAAGTCTATTTATAGACTTGTCCCTTACTGGGCAAAAACTATATTATGAAACAAGAGTGTTTTTAATTAAGCCTATGATCTAGGAAGCAAATGCTTATCATAATGGAGCGAACTTGCTGTTTCTCTCTATCAAGCTTTTGTGTGGTGTTAACGTTGTTTGAATGGATCACTGGTTCTTCTCTGTTGATTTACTTTGCGCTTCGGTCACATGCTTTCACACAATCTACATAAAGTGAGACAGCGTTATATTCTCCCCACTCGTATGAGGTTTGTTGTAAGAGTATGAGGTTGTTTTGTGTTGTCCCATTATTTGCTTGTATTATCTCCGTTCTATTGAGTTTCTTGGTTTGTCTTTGGTTCGCTTTCTAGTGATCGGTAGCTGTCTGGTCTTGGTTTTTCATTGGTATTGTGTCCACGTGAATACAGTATTTTTTATGAGTTATTGTTCGCATTTGCAATGCATATTATAACGCACCGTTTTAACTAATTTCCAATTAATGAAACGCATCATTGCTGTAGTATTTTAAGGTACATGGAAATCATGCAGTGGCATAGTTTTGGGCTCGCGTTTTTCAATATGTTGTCGACTTAAGTCGTCCAGCGACTAGTACCTGTGAGCAATAATTCACTTCGCAGATTAGCACGAAATGGAATGACTGCTTTCCGCAAGTTTTCCACCAGAGAGAAATCATACAAAAAACATTGTATACAGCAGTGTACAAGCTCCTCTTAGTCCTGTTTTCAGTGGAGACCTGGCAATCGGCTATCATTGTTCATACCCTAACATTGCGAAGATTTTCTAAAACTTTAATGAGAGACAGTAATTCTACTTTTTTGACCTAACGAGGAAATGTGACCGTATTTTTACTGAATAACTTCTAGTACATGATAAAGAAAACTATTTTATCAGAGTTTGTCTGCATAAAATTATATCATTATGTAAATTGAGAATTTACTGACTTTTTTAACAAGTTCTGCTTATCAGCCACGAGATTTCAATGCACGAAAGTATGCTGTGTTGTGTACATAGGGATCAGACATTCTGTTTTTAAATACTAAATTACCCTGACAGTCAACGGAAAATTGCACCAGACATGATAAGGTCATTTCAGGGAATGGAATGAATCAGGTCATTCCATTTTGAGTAGCTGGTTTTTTGTAAATGGTTATGGTCTCAGAATTTTGACAACATCTATGTCCATTATTCGATGCTTTTAATGGGCTAGGTTGGCCTGATAATGCCTCCCGCAAGCTTCAGTTGACTATCCAGGTAATCTAGTAGTTCGTGGCTAGTAGGATGATGCACATGTATTGAAAGATATTTCATCAAAAGAATTTTGTATCTAAGATGAAATAACAACATCTTGGATATTTGCAAAATACACAGACAAGGCGCCAGCACTTAATCATTGTCAACCAGTGGGAGCCGCTATCGATAAGGCACTGTTCTTATGAAAACGCATGTACTCGACGTAGCCTTGTTTCAATGTTCTAGTCTTTTATTGTTAGAGTGTCGGATTTTAGATACATCCTTTTGAATGCATGATGACAGCAATTTTGAGAATCGATCATTAACTTGTGTGACTTCCCTCTGGTGGAATTGATAAAGCTTGCGTAATTCACACTTAAAGCGAAACCAGTCTTTCACTCAGCCTATTTTCAGGGTTGCAGTGGGTATGGGAATTCTGTGGATATATCCATGGGTATGGGGTGGGTATGAGGATTGAGGTCATCTATCATCTACCCATGAACACGAAACTACCGATTTTATTTACTACATTATTGCATTATAATGCTACCATTGTGTGAATGATTTGTGTGACGCTATTTTGTTTTACTATTTGAGTGTTTTCAGTAAGGAGCCATCCATATAATGCGCACGCAGTCAGGGGGTGAGGGTATAAGGCGAAATTCGCGTAGGGAAACTGGAGACATTTTTGAAAAATGCGTGCGCACTCCATTTTTCATATTGGAACATCATTTTTTCAAAAAATGATCGAACTTTTAATGCTATATTTTAATGTTTGCAAATCATTGACTACTGCAATACTTATTATATTTAAACCTACAAGGTATAATGGCGCAAGGCAACCTATACAATGGAAGATAATTCAATTAGTAAATATGCGAGAATAATATTGGAAAAAGAGGAAACTTGTGTGCATCATATTATAACTGCACAACATGTGTAAAACCATCCCCATAGAGCTGGAAGCTCACTGCCAGCCTGAGACCTGTTCCGGCCAAATACCGGTTTCAGTTAGGCAAGGCTGACATCGATTTTAACTGTAGCGTAAATACCTGCTGTAAAGACCTATAAAAGCGCAAGAAATCAAGTGAACTATATATAGTTCAATATATAAACAATATAAAAAAACAGAGAGCTTTGTTGCAACAAAATTTGTTCAGCAACACTTTATTGTTGCTGAACATGAGACAATTAAAAGACCCAGCTGGCCACCTACTAGGAAACAGCATACTCTGCGAGTGTGCCTAAGAATTATGTAATAATACGCCTCATACTTCTAATGCTGATAACACGCATTCATACTCAACTTCCAATCTCAAACAATTAAGCTTATCAAAGTTTAGCAATCTTAGTTAGTATCCATTAATTATTAGTCCTGTTCATTAGAGTTCATCAATTTCTTTAGAATTAATTCTTATATGATCATACTAACTTTTTTCGGCTGCATTTTTGATTGATAATTAATCGAGACGAATATTCCTGATATTTTGAAGTATCATATCTGAAATTTAACGTCCAACATATTTTTTTGATTGAAAAGTTCAGTTTGTATGCATAATAATGAATAATTGCTGCTTCGTAGATAAAATATGACATATCGTTTTTTTAATGCTTTGAAATAGAACTATTTTTTACAAAAAAGCTCCAAGAATTCTCTCGAGTTTTACATGTAAACCTGAAAGCTTATCTACATTTAGAGTCTAGGGTTTGGGAGTTGGTTCATCAGGAGACATGAAATTCCACGCCATCACATTGATATGTTATTATAGACAGAAGTATCGAACACTTCAAATTCGTGGTACTAATTTCGTAGTTTCGTTTCCAATGCGCACACGTACATACCAAGGTGCATATGCTTTTTTGCAATTCAGCCTATTATAGCCAATTCAGCCAACATTGTAGCAATTATTGCAGTTCACCAAAATTGGGGGTTCTCAAAGTCGTGCGGACACATGCGGGTCGACACATGCGTGCAGGGGGAGGGAGTATTCGAAAAAGTGAATTTTTCTACGAGCGCACTACATTGAAGGTCCCTGATTCTGCCTTCACAGTCAGGCAAATGACCGATGACTATACTTTGTACAATTTTTGACTTCATTTTCATAGTATATTAATTTTCACTTCTACTATTGCACTTCCTAACACACTAGTAATGTATAGGTTTAAATGATATGCATAAGGGCATGGAAATTTAAGTCAATTAGCACTCATCATTATATTCGCATATACTTCATAATGTTAAGCTAACACATTTTTTACTCCGAGACTGCACGTCAAATCCGACTGTCGAATCGTAGCATGCTCTAAGTATCACTGAGATCGACATAGTGGAAATCAGTAATCCTAT
This sequence comes from Prostheceraeus crozeri, assembly GCA_907163375.1. Taxonomy (NCBI): domain Eukaryota; kingdom Metazoa; phylum Platyhelminthes; order Polycladida; family Euryleptidae; genus Prostheceraeus; species Prostheceraeus crozeri. The sequence goes on from CAJQUW010004984.1 coordinate 22,398, forward strand.
ACGAACAGAAACAGCATATATATTAGTGGTTTCATCCTGTGGGAGTGTGGGGATTCTGTGGGAATGGGGTGAGGTGGACTCAAATATCAATCCCAGGGCAACCTTGCCTATTTTGCATCTTTCATCAGCGGGTTCGACTTGAGGGTCATGAAGAAAACTCAATTTATAAAACTCACATAAACTCATTTTCAATTTATGGAAATCCTCCTTCCTTTGCCTTACATAGGTCTTATTAGTGATTTTCTTGACAAAATTTTATATTCAAACTTTTTTCCTATAATATTACTGTAGAGCTACAGTCTCTACAACTGGATAACCGAGAATTTCAGTTGTCACTGATTTAGACTTTTTCATATATGAGAACTTTTACTTCATGAAAAGTTATACTACACGTATGAGACTCACTCACTACAGCATCAAAATATTCAGGTAATTGGGATTTCCTAACACACAATCTGGAAAGCTTTTACTGTATATAATTCAGATGTGCGCATTAGTGCATGTATTATTATAATATATTTTAGTATATATTGCGCTTTGAAGAGCTGTGGAACTATTAAGGCGGGTGAACTGCAGACAATCATCTGATTAGTAAATACAGTAGTAGTGTTAATAGGGATTTAGTGTAAATACGAGTAGTGCCTGAGAATGCCCTCCCCGTTATCCTCATTGCTTCTGCACTGAGAAAACAAGAAAATAAAAGCAAAAGGATTAAAAACAGTGCTGATTATTCATAATATCTTTCCTGTTAAGTTCGTGAGAACTATTGACTTCTTGTAAATCCTAGCATTTAGCGAATTTCGCGAAAATCTTGAAGTTTCGCTAATTTCATCGTGATTTCGCATTCGAGAAAACTATTGGCCTAGCCCTTGAATATAAGCAGGTGTAATGTAGAGCTCCTACAGCGCGCTTCATCAGTAAAAAATGCAAGGGTTGTTCTCTTACATTTCAATTGACTTACATATGATAGTAGTGCTTCCTATAAATGCTGGAATCATCATTGACAGTGACCATGTGACCATGTGAATCATCAGTGACAGTGACCAACTTCTTGTTACACAGTCACTGATGAATCTTTCATCCTCCCTAGAAATTTCAAACTGAGTCCAGTCGAAGCTTTATCCAGCTCGATGAGATTGGCAATGAAAAGTTAGCTAAGAACTCATTGAAGCTGACAATGCAAGAGTTACATACAATTAAAGTCAAAGATGTTTCACTAAAGTGCCTTCATTTAAAATAAAATTTCGACTATATTCAGTCAATTTATCAAATTAATTTGTTAAACAAATTAAACAATTTAGCAAATTTGTTTGCTAATTTGAGTGAAGAAAGCATTGCATTATATTTCCATTTGTACATGATGGCCAATGTGCACACTCTTGTCAAACCGTTTTCATCGTTGCATGCAATATGAAAACGGGGTATCAGAATCTTTGGGTCTAAGGTATTTAGATAGCTCAACAACGGAAGGCTTGCAGCTTTTAAAAATACAGGTTCCATTGGTCATGCAGAAATCCCATCGTCTGCAGGGTCGGCAAGATCAATATTCCGGCAGCCAGAACGAGTTTGTGGAACGAATCCGAAAATGGGACAGAATGACGTGCACCCCATGGCGACTGCCAAGTTCAAACTGGTTCATCTGCTTGTCAGACAGTATCAAAAAATTGAAGCTTTTGGTAAAAATGGAATTTTCTGATCAAGTGAAACGTAAGATATAAGTCTGAAGCCATAAGTTTTTGCATGGAATGTCTTCAGGTAATCTGTCTATGAAGACAAACAGATTCAGATTTAGCAAGCCTTCTAATGTCGGCAAGCACAAGCATTATGAGCAATTTAATCCACATTTAACCACATTCTCATTCAGAAGCATGAGAATAAGACACACGCATCATAGGAAATGACCTGAGGACATTTCATATCAAAAATTGTGGTTCTAGACTTAATATCCTCCTTTTCGCTTAATAAGCAAAATTATAGAAAATTTGATTTTTGACAAAATTAACATTGTGCTTATCTTTGATCATGTCTGAAAATGTCCATTGAATTTTTGAAATTTTGAAACGTTCTAATCTCTAGGGTTCTTCGGAAGAATGCTCCCTCAAATGGACGAGCTTCAAAATATGGAAAGGTAAACTCTTCAGCAAAAACTTAAATCGAAAGTCTGCTCAGGATCCACTTCACAATTTCCATAGGAATCTCTGCTAATTAACATGTAGCAAAATGAAAATGCATTACCTTTGACATGTGCTATTGTTCAACAATAGCCTTTGACAAAGGAAAAAAAGTTAATTTTCGGACAGTCATGACAAGCCCTTCAATTATATTGTAATATCATTTGCTGAAATCGTACAGTTAGCTCAGGAAAATCAAATGAGAGGAGGATAATCGCGGAATGCTTTCGAGATAAAAGGGGGTCCTAATAATATAGAAATTAATCCTAATAGAAATTATTCCGAACATTGATGAGGTGCATTCAAACTCTGAGACTTTCTTCAAAACTTCACATGCATTTCACAGCATTTCTCTGACAAAAGATCAATTTTAACTGACTGACTGTGCCCCGATTGGTTGTGTGCATGCTTCACTTTATGCAACGTTTGACTGAAAATCAGAACCGAAATAACAAGAGAACATGAGAACAACTAAGATGAGGACAGCAGAATGAGAGAGAACACGTCTGGAAAATATTCGACACAAAGCTTCCATCATGCTGTCGAAGCGGCAGTCGATACTAGAAACTCGGCCCAGGTCACCTTGTTTTATAGCTCAAAAGGTGATGAAAAGAGCACATGATAATATAAAGCTAAATGTCAACCTTGCAGGTCCGTCAATAAAAACCCATTTTGAATGCATTCTAGGCATTACATTGAATCAGGATAAACAGATGGCTTTCGCTTCATTGTTCATTCACTTTTTTCAGCTCAACGAAGAATCGTACTTCGGAAGATATTTAATCGCCGATGGTTTAATCAGGGTGGGTAGTGTTTCAGATAAATTGTTTAAAACACGCTGAAAAATTTTTTTTTAAAGAAGTTGTTATTAATGCAACGTTTCAATGCTTTACCAGTGCAGTGATTATTAGCCCTTTTGCTCACATTCCTCCTAAACGTTGAGTGTGCTTAATTCCCACATCCTAGCTACCAGTAGACCCTATTCAAGATTAAAGATAATAAGTCAAAGATAGTAACAACACATATTTTCAATTACAGACTTTTCAAGTGACTAATCACTAGGTCTGTACATGTAAGCATGTATCTAGGAAATGTTGTCAAGAAAGATTACAACAAAAAAATGACTAAAGACGATGACCGCATTGAGCCGGATGTTTACCACCCAATTCTTGAATTCGAGGTGTCGCACGTTCGTGAGTATCAATCTCAAATCGACGCGCACGCCGATATTGAGTCAATTACTCTTCTTAGATACCAAATCTGATACCGTCGTCTATTGTAAAAGTATTTCAATAAGCAGCCTATTTGTTATGACGGCAGTGGCAATTCTTTGTCAGGAGGACAGATTTTGCTCATTCAAAATACTCCTTTGAACCTCATTCCACCCCTGACATGTTGAATTCCTCCCTAGGGAACCATATGGCCACCGTTTCAGAATCATACAAGAATACAGCCGAAGCATCATGCAACCATATGCCAGTCCGCTTGCATCGACCATGAGATGCTGGACGCCAAAGGCCGATCTTGTGAAGTAGATCTTTTGATGAAATAATTTTCGACTTGAAATTTTGGAGAATTCTTCTTTATCTTATATTTCTCGAAGGCAACACGCTCATCCTGAACTTGATAGAGGAAGTCAGTGAGAATAGGTTTTGAGAGGTACCCATCTGGTACTGCTGAAGAATTCAAATATTATTCTGAACTCATGCAGTACAGCAGCTCTCGAAAGTCAATTTGGCACAATTTTAGGATTTTGGAATACAAATTTGGATTGACGTATGAAATATTGTGGAGGAATCTTGAAGTAGGGGCGGGAAAATGCGTTTCCTTGAAAAACAACTGAGCAGATAGATTATATAAAATACTGCTGTATAGCAATGATGATGGACTTACTGCATCACGAACTTGTTCTAGATTATTTCAGCAACATCACTTTGTTATTTCATAAAATACCATTTAATTTACATTATTCATGATTAGCATCTCCATTAGGTATGCTATCACGGGTTGTCAAAACTTGATAATAATTCAAAGTGTTTTAAAGTTCTTTAAACGTACTGACTATTTTAATGTTACTTTGAAGTTGCTTCAAAACTAAGGAAAATTAAGATAAGAACTAAGCTTTATGAAGTTAAGTATGTATGAAACTTTGAAGTCATATGAACATAATATCATTAAAGTTATCGTCGAATTACTTTAAAGCTGATTCGTAAAATTAAATTAGAATTCTTATTAGCAAGGTATACTGGAGAATGTGATGAAAACGTCATTTCTTTTGTAAATGAAAAAAATGCTAGCCAATGATTCAATTCCGATTGGCGTTTCGACTTTTCCTTTAACTTGTACGAACTTCAAAGTTTTCCTAGTAGTATTTTAAAAGTTTATAACAAGTTTCATCAAAGAGCGTGACATTCTTATGACGTTCTTGCGACCCGGGATAAGCACTACTCTTAAAAGTTTTATGCCACAAATAGTGGATCCTACCTGATAAAATCGACAGACGTTTACTGTCAAATATCTAGCCCCCACAACTGCTTGTAAATACATAGAAGTTTCGACTTTTATTCAATTTTTGGTCATTTACTGCCTTTCATTTTACAAACAATTTTAAGTTCACTCAACATGTGGTCTCGGTATCAGACTAAATATTAGACGCTTGTGCGACCATAAATGTCCTACATTATTGACCAAAAGACAGGTCAGAAAACCTCTCAGCAGAACGGATGAATAAAATCTGAAACTTTTACAATAATATACAGAATCTATACAATAGTAAAACAAAACATGACAAAAAAATATTGTTATAGTGAAAAAGTGAGTATACTCATGGTACAACCATAGCAGCGACATACATGCACACATGCATATTCAGGGATAGTCAATAGGACTGGACCCAGGTCAGGGGCATGGGCACGGGGATGGGTCCGAGACATCAACTTGGGAATATAGGCCGATCGAATGTCAGCTCGAATATCAACATTTAGAATAGATTTTGTAATAGCATTTAGACATTTTGAATATTTTGAAATACCCAATAAGAAGTTTACACGAAGAACACTTAATATCGTGCAAAATATTCGTAAATCCTTTAAAAAGTAACTACATGTGCTTTCACCTAAAATGATTCTACATATTATGTACTTATGACTGGTGAACAGAGGAGAAAAGCGCTTCTAAACTGCAGCTGTCGATTTGATGCTGCCATGAAGTGTAGTTGATTGGAAAGATTCGCGAGAGCCAATTATGTCGCTTGAAATTGTTGAAGTTTTGCTTTCAGGTTTTATAAGGAATTTCTTAACTTTGTTGAACATCGGTAAAATAGAGAAAAATTAGAAGTGCTCCATTCACCCGAAAATCAACTGTAATCATGTCCTTGCAAAGCGAAGTTCCTTTCGAAACACGACTAATTAATACAAAGAACATTCTCATCATCCTCAAATGGATAAAGCCATATGGAATTTCTAGCATATTCCCGATGATTCTCTTGGCGCTTGCAATCGTGACTAACCTTTTAACCCTTCTCGTGTTCTTCAGGCATTATAAACAATGGCTAAAACATCACGTTTATCTGGTTTTCATGTCTTTCCTTGATCTGAATGATTCGATCAGCAAATACTTTCCAAGACTATACTTTTATTACCTTGGAGTTAGAGGAATTGGAAGTTATAATGTCCCATGGAGTGTCAATTATGCTTCCAATCCAGTTGTATGCAAGTACTACATTATAAACCAATTTTTCTGCAGATGTCCATCCTCCATGCTTTTGGTACTTCTTTGTGTTGACCGTCTATGGGCCGTGTTTCGGCCAATTTCATATCGAGGTACAAATATTAGAGTGGCTTTCATTATTGCGACAGTAACTTATTTTGTCAATTTTGCTCTGTCTTTGATATTGGTGATTCGTACAACAGTGTATCCTGCGCCTATATATATACTTCCAAATACAACATTTCCTGAATTCACATGTTGGATTCCAAGGGACAACGCTTCACTCCTGCTTTATTTTTCTATGTACAACACCCTCATAGTATCAGGTCTACTACCTATTGTACTTGTGCTGATTATAAATATTATCATTGCTGTAAAAATTCACAAATTAAACAAGCGCGTTGACTTGATCAATCAACAAGGCATTGAACAAAGCAAGCGTCAAAAAAGAGTGACTGTAAATTTGATATTGATGGCCATATTTTACATAATCTGCTATCTTCCAGATTCTCTTTGTTTCTTTTTCGTGAACGTTGTTTTGAAGCCACCTTATCCACATACTGAGACACTCTTTTCAGGAGCAGCTTTTATGTCATTCTATGGCTATTTGAATTATTTATCATTTATTCCGTTGGCCTTCAATTTCATATTTTACATGAAAGATGCTAGCTTTTTCATGTCATATTTCGATCGCATTGCTAGTAGAGTTACTGCATCTGTCTCAGCTGAAAGGTCACGGTCGCTGTAAAATACATTTTGCTGGACATTTGAATGTAAAATGATTATGAAATTACATGCACAATGTATGCTTTACTGTAACGTAAGTCATTAATCTGTTGTCATTGTTGTCATGAATAGTGTCACTTTACTACGTCGGAAAAATATTATATAATCGTATCCTATTATGTTGAATTCTTCTCCTTTAAATACTTAATTGATTTGTCTCATCGCAGCATGCACAACAGCTTCCAAAGTAACAAAATGTTGTAGACATAGTTTAAGAAATCAATCCTCCGACGATGGTCGTCCTAAGAGGCATCTTTTTAAAGGAAGATCATACTCATAATTCAGCTATATTATTGAAACAAAATCGATCACAAGATCGAATTTGAATCGAATCACAAAATCGATCACAATTGAATGAACAATGTTCCAAACGTTCATTTAGATATTCGCTTTTTTGGCGCCCATTTGTAAACAAATTCAATTCATTCTTGATGATATGTTTAATAACTATGGCCAAGTCGCATCTCTATCATGGTTCACATGCGAAGTAATTGAGATAATAAAATTGGTTTGAAACAGACCAACGTGAATAGAAATCAATGCATTGTTCATGTCATTATTGTTTCAAGAAATACGTAGTAAATCAAGTTAACATTCGATAAAAAGAGCAATTCTGCACAGGAAATACAGGGTTTATTGGCAGAACGGAAAGGCATCTTCAGACCAGAGTCGCAGAGTATATTCCAAAATGGATTCAGAACGGTGAGAGACCAAGATCACAGACACCTCCTCATTTTTCTGTGACCAGACACTTACTTCCATGCTCATCTAAAGATCAAATCACTAATCAGTCTCTCCCACAGAATTAGACAGGTCGTCTCTTCTTCCGTTTGACTAGAAGGGAAGCATTGGAACATGTAACGTTATTGAAATGGCGCTATCTCCTGACTAAATACCATAGCAATCAAACAATGAGCAGCCAGTTCAACATTAAACACGCCAAATTGTGCAAGGTTTCAGTGACTTATCAACCGGATCACACAGCAAAGAGACGCAGTCGATGTCAAGTTCTACAGAGAAGTTTGTGAACGTTTTTTCATGCGCCTGCTAACTTTTTTTAAAATGATCGGAGGGCCCAACATTATCGAGAAAACTTTTGCGCAATGATATGAATTCTTCATATCTGAAGGAATCGTGGCGATCGGAACATTTTGAAGGAATTCAGAGCAATCCGCAAGCGACGCACGACTATTTTTCCTATCTCTGTAAAGTATTAAAAATTTCTTTTTGCCCACTTATTAAGTTCCTGCATGTGCCATCTGTTTGAATCAGTTTACACTTCTAGCAAAGTGATACGATTAAACAATCTAATTCTGGGGTCTATCCAGTCTCAGTTTCCCTTATTTAACTATTGTATTTTGTGAAAGTCCATGAACAATCATGATTTAGGCTACCTATCTAAGAAAGTGCATGTATGAAATGTCTGAATTCCTCACTGTATATACAAAAAGAAGATCTATTCAATTTACACCTCTTATGACTTCCAACTACCTGATATCTATGATGCCAAATGGTCAGCGAATGCTTATTGTTAGTAGCTCTTTTATCGATTTGCTATGTATTTCTTGAAGTAATAATCACATCAACAATGCATTGATTTTTATTGAAGTTGGTCTGTTTCAAACCAATTTTATTGTCTCAATTACTTCGCATGTTAACCACGTAGAGATACGACATGGCCATGTTTATTAAACATATCGTCAAGAAGAAATGAATTTGTTTATACAGAGGCAAATAAGCATCAACTAATCACAGCATAGGGGTGGATACCATATCCTCTTTCAATACCTTCTAAAAACGACACGCTTCGAGCAAATATTAATTGTATTTAGTAAACCAATATGTACCATAGGCATCAGAAATATTATGTTAAAATATTGCTTACAATAAATTTTCAAAATGACCGCCATTTTGTTCCACACAAAGTTCACATCGATGAATGAAATTCCTGTATGATTTTCTCATCATAGATGTAGGAATGTCCTCGAGTTCCTTTCCAATTTGAAATTTGAGTTGTTCATTGCTTTCGAAGCTGATGAATACACTTTATTCTGGACATCACCCCACAGAAAGAAATCGCAGATGGTAAGGTCGAGAGATCTGGCGGGCCACGGAATTGGACCACCTCTTCCATTCCATCGGTTGGTCAACCGATCGTTAACCCTTATCAGGCCATGGAATGTGCTGTGCACTTAACGGCCACGGTGTCACATCTTGTGACAAAATTATACGACCGCTTCAGTTTGTTTATATCAACCATATATTGAAGCAAAAGTGAGTTGCACTTCAAAAACATCACGTATAATGAATATTTGTCAATAACTATTCACTATCATGAGCTCTAGCAACAAGTTTGCAAATTATTCGTGTGCAGGCGCATGGGACTTCACTCTGTTTCGAAGGTCATCTGTTGTATCTTGAATCACGTGCATCGTGATATCACTTGATATCATCACGATGCACGTGATGTTCCCATGGACATGAGTCATCAGGCAGGGAGCCTTTCGCTGTAGAAAATCCCAACGCTCATTGTTTGCCGTAGCATGTCGCGAGAAAGACGACTAACTTTTCTACAAGCTGTACGAGCTCTACATGGTGAGAATTCAGCTTCCGATATTTCCATCCTTGATAACGAGCCAGACGTCGACGAAGTCCCAATTGAGACACATGAAGACAATTATGATCATGACATACATGTAGAAGTTACAAGCGATATTGTTGACGACGATGGTGATATAGAAATATTTGAAGAGCATACTTCTTATCAGTCATCCGACGACGAAGACGTTTTACCGAGTGAACATAATATTATCGCCGCAAATGATATTGTTTATTCCGACTCACTACCCCGCTGATCGACGATGGCGAAGGAATATCGTAACTGAAAGACCGAGAAACATCGCATCAGCTCAGTCTGAATTACAGGCTTTTCTTTTTTATCTACCTAAGGAACTCATTCGGCTGATTCTTCGCCACACTAACAGAAAAGTCCATGATCTAGTACGAAGTTTGCTGCCAGCAGCACGGCGCAGTTATATGACGGCTTTATCTTACGAAGAATTTATTGCATGCATCGGAATACTCATTCGAAGTGGTACTGATAGAGAAAATTTCTCTTCACTCGACGACATGTGGTCTGCAATTGACGGGAAACCGTTTTACAGAGCGGTAATTTCACGCAACCGTTTCAAGTTTTTTCTGCGTACAATTCGCTTTGACAATTACAGAAATCGCTCTCAGAGAATTCAGAACGATCGCCTTGCTGCTGTTTCAGAGATGTGGAACCTTTTTGTTTCTAACCTTCGACGTTTCTACATACCTAGCCATACATTGACTGTTGATGAACAGTTGCTTGAATATACGCTATGTTAATGAAAGTAGGAATGCCGACTGCTGATTGGCTAATGCGGTAACTACTTGGATACATGGGAAACGCAGACGCCTCAGCCATTGCTATTATTGCAAACATTGCACCTGCAAGCCTGCAACGCCATCACGCTGCAACGTATGCTATTATTATTATTCATTTGATGGGAAATCCTGTTTATCATGGTGAATTACTGTTGTGCATAGAGATAGAGTTTAGTAGAGTGCTGACTTGCCTTTTCACTGCGAGCCGATTATGAAGTTAGCTGTATGGCAAGAAGCGCGAGGAACGCACCACTGCGTAGTGTATGAGATGACTGACTGAAGAATTGTTGCACGAGTGTTTCCCTCGCGTTTCTAAAATATGTCGATCTTGAATAGCAATAACCAATGTGTATTTTCCTATTTTATTTACTATCGCAAATTCAATTGAAGTTAAAAGAAATAACTATATAAATGAATATCAGAATCACTAATTCAAGTATAAGTTCATTCTCAGGCCTATATGGATAAAGTAATATTCTTCCATAATTACGAATACGTTAATCTTATCCGCAGACGATATCTTGTATATATATTATTTTATTTTTTATCTCAAATATCATAAAAATTTCGTGGATCAGTGTATCTTACCCAGGATCATCTTGCTCACATATAAGTTGACGATTTCAAATGAAAAGTTTTTGCCATCTTTTGCAAATTGCTTTATCTTAACAAAATCAAATGATTCAAATGTTTCGGAAAAGAACTGTCTTATTCAGCACCTTTCTTTTAGACGGTCGATTTTTCAAAATAGTTGAATCTTTGTATGACTTCGCATAGTGGAAAAATCTCAGTCGAACGTAAGCCGATATAATCATCCGTACGAGTTTCAACACGTGGTTCTCATTGATTTCCTGATCTAAGATATGGTTCTTGAGATCAGGAAATAAAGTATCTGATTTAATTTTGTCACTGAGAGATGTAATGACGATAGTTTCGACCTTCAAATCAATAAACTTTAATGAATGCAAAACTTGTCCACTTGAGAAGCCAGGAATAGCGTAACGCAGTGTCTTTTCAGTGGCTGTTATGACTTTGAAGACGCCTTGAGAAGGATAAACAAGACCACCACGGTCTTTACGACGAAGAAGAGATGAAGAGGCTTAGAAAACGTCAGTTTGAGATTCAAGACTGGCACTACAGTCTTCACATTGGATAGTAGTACGTAATTTTCTAGAAATATAACCAGAGACGTAATGTAATACATTTTGTTTCCATTCTAAAAGGTCACTGTTCAATAAAAAATCAGGAGAATATTTTTTCAGAATATCAATATCCCAATCGATAGCTTCACTTGGTCTATTATCTTTCAAAGAGATTTTTCTGATCTCAAGATGCGATTCATTTGAGTTATCTGCAAAGTCTAGGCAGTTACTACTGATAGAAGATTCGACTGAGTTTTTTAAAACAAGCGAGCGAATGGCAGCTTTAAATTGAAAAGAACTTGGATTGTTATTCCATCCTCCTTTTCTTCGTATCCTTGAGAATAACAGTTCTAAATTGTCTTGACTGCATCTGTAAGTCAACATATACTGTAGTCCATCGTTCAATAATGATTCAGCGATGTCACAAACAGATAATATGCTGGTCACAAAACCGATGATGGCAGTCTTTCTACGAGACTGAATGAGAGGAACAAGGTTTGGACCTTCAAGTTTTGAAAGATACAGAATCATTTCTTGCAAGAATGGATGCCATCTCTCCTTATTGTTTAATGAAAGAGGTGCTTTTTGTCCTTTAGAATAAGGATTTCTGGAATTAAGGATGTCGAACAAGCGATCGATTCTACGAATGAAGTTCGTGGTAGCCTCACTTCCAGTAAACGTTGGCAATTTTTCATCTTCCCGTAAGAAATCAATTGCGTCTGCTGTTGATGAACTCAATGTCTGAGCAGCGGTCGCAACAAGCATCTTAACGGAATGATAGTGGATATGTTTGGCTCTTAATTTGTTTGCCAGGGAGAGCGTGTCATTTGACTGTAATTTGTATAACTGTTCTATATAAAACCACTTGATAGGTTGGCGCTGTCCATTATCATCAATTTCGTATATCACTTTGAAATCACCCAATATGTTTCTAATCAACTTCAACATGTGACAGATATCATAAATCCAATATACTTTATCAGTCGGTCTGTCCGGGTAAGGAAAATGATGTATGATATTGAAGCCATCAACAGCTACACCCATCAATTTGGCAGCAGTCTGATTCTTTGATGCACCATCACAAACACATGCCAAAACACGACAACCAATCTCGGTGAGTCTCTTAATGCAATCAAAAAGCACTTGTTGCAGCTGTTTACCACTTGCGCCTTGAGTAAGATAATAAGCAATCGGCATTTTGAAGCGCTTTCGTAAACTCACGGCCATTACCACAAGCGCTTCGGATGTCAGCACATCAGTTAGTTCTCCTCCTCCAAAATCAACGAACCCCGTGAAAGAATGAGATGACGGGTCCCAAACGGTTTCTTTTCTAATGCTCATTTCATCAGCCATGATAACCATATCTCTGAAGTCGGCATCAGTTTCCACAAGATTCTTAATGTGAGTAAAAACTTCAGATAAACTACCAGGCTCACAATTTATGGACGAAGATAGAGCACGTAACGTGGACGGATGAGGTAAACAAAGTACCTTTCGACTGTAATTATAAGCCGCAGGCGAATAAAAATTAACTGTCACAGCAAAACTCATAATATCAGAAGTATAGCGATAACCTTTCGGTTGACGTCGAATATTTTTGATTTCATTTTGAATCAATGATAAGTTTGTTCCACTTAAGCAAGACTCGATGACGGTAGCTTCATCACGACTTACTTGATTATTCTTTATCATATTATTGAGAAGATCACTGACTTTCTTTACTTTAACGTTTTCTTCGCTTTAATCGCAATTTCGTGTTTTTCTTCTCTCTCTGAAGTAATTGAATCTTTTTTCGAAGCTTAGCTATATATTCATCTTTTGTGTCACAACTTGCACAAGTAACTGTCTCACTCGATGATGGATCAATATTATAATGAATAAGTCGGCGCTTTTTCGCTGTTGGAGGTTTGAGGTGTTCAGGAAAGTCAAATATACTTGGCACGGCATCAGATTTTAATAATCGTCGATTCGCCGAATCAGGAGGATGGAAATCATTAAGTGTAAAATGCTCGCCACACAAAAAGGAATATTTTGTAGGTCGCCAATCTCTCCGACGCGTCGCGATGACCCATTGCTCCGATCTACTTGTATCATTCGGAAAACGATGAAATGATATTGTTGACTCCTATGTTTTCCTGTTAACACAGTTGTATACATTTGCACGATATCACCATCTCTGATGGAGATTGATGTGATTGTGCCTGTATGGCCGATGTCGCTTCTTGCCATACAGCGTCGATAAGAATCGGATCGCAGACGAATAGGGAAAACACGCACGCGTGCCGGTTACTCAGCACTCTACTAAACTCTACCTCTATGCTGTTGTGTTTTCGACTGTAAGAATAGCGCTCTATCACATGGCTTAAGCTTTCATCAGTTTCCCAAAAACGAAAAACTACGAAAACAATGGATTAAAGCGATACGGCGAGAGAACTTTGTGCCAAACAATCGAAGTGTCGTTTGTTCAAAACATTTTTCCGATTCGGACTTCTTCCCATTGAAATCTGACAGTCCATTTCCTCGCAAACGGTTGAAAATTTCAGCTATACCTACTTTATTCCTTCGAAGCGCTTCACAAGTTCCACCCACGCCGCGCAATGAACGACAAGAGAGAAGAAATTTCTTGAGTCGATCTTCGTCAGATCTGTCAGATGTTGACGATCCTGAAGAACTGCAGACTGAAAATCTTCTCAACGAAAAAAGAGCCTCTGATATGGCTTGTCAGACGGCCAAGTTCGAAGATTTGACCTCACTTGTCACATCTTTGAAGACTGAATTGATACTTACCCAAAAGAGGATTTTTACAGTGGAAAATTTAGACAATGACTCAATGGTTTCATACACCTGATTGAATGTAAAAACTTTCAATATACTCGTTGATCTCCTCCAACGTTTCGAACCACTCCAATATTATACTGGATCGCGTATCACACACACATCGCCTCAAGATCAACTACTTGCTTTCCTATTCAAACTTCGAATGGGAACACCTGATTGTGACATTGCATACCGATTTGGAGTATGTCGATCGACAGTTCATAACATTTTTTATACGTATCTGCATGCCTTATACGACATATTATACCCTATGTTAACTGTTCCATCCTTAGTGAAAAATCAATGCACTTTGCCATCAAACTTTGTTCAATTTTCATCTTGTAAAATGATAATTGATTGCACGGATTTTAAAATTTCTGCATCGCGCAAGAATTTAGATGCTAACGTTCTCAGTTACTCAAACTATAAACATTTCCATTCTGCTAAATTTTTGATAGGATGTGCCCCTAATGGTACGATTACTTATGTCAGTGAAGCTTATGTAGGTTGTGAAAGCGATAAAGCTATCGTTGAAGACAGTGGTATTATATCACATTTCCATGCAGGTGATCTAATTCTAGCTGATAAAGGCTTTGTTATTTTTTATCTTTTACCACATTCAGTATTTTTGAATGTTCCACCCTTTCTGTCGAGGAAAAGCAATTTACTGTACATAAAGCTCAATACACCCGTAACATTGCAAGAGCCCGAATTCATGTTGAAAGAGCTATTGAACGGGTGAAAAATTTCAAGCTTGTCGATAATATGCCTCATTCGTACAGATCAATAGCAACGCATATAGTAAGAGTTTGTGCATGCCTGGTCAATTTGCAAACACCAATTATTCGAGATGTTTTGTGAATTTCACTGATGTTTGTATAGGTCCTACTTTGTAATTGAATTGTATGTACAAATGCTCATTTTTGTTCATATTATTGTCATTATACAAAAATTTTACCATCATCAATTGTTTTATTATGCATAGCCTATATGAAATAAAAATATTTCGTAGATTGCATCTATAATCAGTACACTCTTTAATCCGATACACTTGATTATATGATAATGCGTGACTTGTTGAGTACGTTACTTTCTTACATGGCATATATAACCTACGTATATTATTTCATTGTGTACCTAACTACATTATTTCATTTCATGTCCTGATTTTCCTTGTGGCATGCAAAATATATTCATTGTATTATAATCATAATCATTAGTAGAATAGGGTCTGTAGATAATAAGCTTAAGCATACCAGCTTGTGACTTTTTTGTTATTACAATGTAGTTTGTGTTTATTATTATTTTCATATGATCAATGATCATGTATCAGAATTAAATAATTAATCAAAATTTTTTATCAAATACAAAGTCATCCTTCAAAGAACGTGTATTCAATGTATTAAATCGAAAAGAAAGGGAATACAGGCTTACGCCTTACGAAAAAGTATTGTCAACTTGCATCAGCATGAAAGTGATGCCAATAGATATTTATCATAGAATTCTGATAGCAGGGGTATGTTCTTCTCGAACCAGTCATTATCCTTCACAACACGTGTAATATGAATATCTTTCAGTGTCCAATATATGAAATCGCACCACTCAACTCCTGTTGCATGAATCTCTCCCTGGACTTGGTGATAGTAGTCGTGTTGTTCATTCAGTTCTAGATCGGCTGTTAAGAAAAATACAGACATCTTTCCACTTTCTTTTTCTGTGGCAATGATGTCAGATATGGACAGATGTTGATATTTAAAGGAGCATTTCACTTCAATACAGCCCTTTGAATCTAAGTCGATTGAGTCAGTAACAAGTCCATCGGGTGATGCGCCTAGATATCCACAAGGAAACAACCAGAGTCCTGTTGATGTAACTGAGTTTCGTGTCTTCGAACAATAATCAGCGATAGCAACATCTTCATGACTGCGCCCGAATATGATGGAATCTTTGTTATATATTGTTATATATCCATATTCGCCGCGTAATATCTTGAGAAGCGAGGGAGGCATCTTACCACTTGTTCTATGGCGATTCATTGTTTTGATGACCCGGCCGAAATTACTAGCTGTAAGACGTAGTTGTCTAGCCTGACCCCAGATAACGTTTGTGCTCTGACCAGTTATCGAAACAGCCAAGTCACTTATCTGTTGGTCTGATTCTTTCAATTTCTCAAAAAAACATTTTTTTGTCAGACCAATAGATCGGAAGAAGATCGTTAATGAAAGGCACACTTGAACTGGCAGTAGAGGTAGGCTCCGGGCTTAAAATCCATCTGAATCCACACAGTTGATTAAAATCATTCAAGCGAGAGTAGAGGAAGTCTTTATCTGCTTCAGTCGGGTTCCTGTCGATGGCATGATATTCAGGCTTTTGAAGAGGATAATAGTCATGAAGTTTTTTTGTCGTAGACTTAGAACGTTTTGGGTGCGATAGCCAAGAGATAGGAACATTGGTTTTACTTATGCCTTTTCGTGTTGCATAAATAACAGTCGCCGCCTGATGACTGCAGATCCATTGGCCTCGTGGACATTCACAATGAGCAGACAAAATTGCTTCTCCATCATCTTTCAGTGTCACTGTGACATTATAGGACCGATCTCTCATGGAAGCCTGGACAATAGCTTTGATCGTCAAGTTTTCGATCGTAAACTTTAAAACGCGATCGGCGTTATAGGCATCTCCTCCACGACTGAACACTTTTACATCCTCTTGAAAGAAATTGAGCACAGATGAAAGTGGGAAAAAATTCGACATTCCAAATGTACGAGTGTATTTTACACAGCACAATGAACCGATTCAGTAATTAAATGCTCGTGTGAACAGATCTGCTAAAACTCTCTTTGTTCTTCACATATGGTAGGCGTGCGTCTGTGTTTCCCATGTATCCAAGTGGTTACCGCAATAGCCAATCAGCAGTTGGCATTCCTACTTTCACTTACATAGCGTATAGAGGTCGTGTCCCTGGTAGGACATGCATGTACATGCCCGCCAAACCGAGAAAGTATGGATTGAAGATATTTTGGATAGCAGAGGCCGGAACGGGCTTTGCGTTGAATGCAATCATATATACCGGTCGTGGTCAGAATCAACCTGTTCACCGGAATCTTGCCTATGATATTGTTATGGAGCTGGCTAATCCATTTTTTGGAACCAATCGCGACATAGTTACCGACAATTTTTTTACCTCGCACTTGTTGGCTGTCGATCTGTTACGAAATTCGCTCACTTTGTTGGGGGCACTATACGCAAATACAGAGAGGAAATTCCAGCAATATTGCGAGAAAATCGTGAAGCTCATGCGAGCAAGTTTTTATACGATCACGAGAACAAAATAACGATTGTCTTTTACGCACCGCGCAGGAATCGTCAAGTTCTTCTTCTAAGTTCGTCGCATGGACGGGGAATAATTTCCTCTGATGATCCCGCCAATCGCCCTGAAATTATACTGGATTACAATGTCGGCAAGGGCGGTGTCGACCAACTCGATGAAAATTTGGGAGAATTTTCTTGTCTACGAAAGACGGTGAGATGGCCCTTACTCGTATTCTTCAACATGGTCGATGTACAAATGTATCTTGCAACAATTCTTTCCTGCACATGAAAAGAGACAGCTACTTGAAATCGAAGAAGATGTTCATGAGAAATCTGTCGATTCAGCTCGTAGAGAATTTTGCAAAATCTCGACATGAAATAAACCGATCTTTTTCCAGGTCGATCACAGCAGCGGCAGAGCTGTTCGGCTTCTTACCTGATAGGCCTACACCTGTCAGAAATAATAAGAGATCAACTGGCCGATGCCTAACTTGCTCAACAGTGTCTCAAGCTCGATGTGATAGCTGCAGAAACTTTATCTGCCCCAGACACAAAGTTAAAACAAGCAGTTGCCTTTGCTTGCATTGCTCACATTGACATTTTCTATTTGATTTGGCAGGCGGTGGGCCTACACATTTTGAGTTGCTTATTTCAATCAGTTGACTAGCTGATAATTTATGTACATGTAGTTCAATAACAAGATATCATTTTCATAAAACTTGTTTTGTACAATCCAAATTGAAGTAGCCAATAGCGCAGTATCGTAGTCTAGTATAGCCTACACTGCATAGTAGGCCTACAGGTACTACATTATTTATCAACGACCCTCACTACCTTTGATATAGCAATGTTGTCTAACAAATAGATCTAGTTGTTGTGTATAATCCAAATAGTAGTCTACACTGTATAGCAATATGATGATACCGGTCCCAACCACTCCAAATACCTTTGATATAGCAATATTCTCTAGCAAACACATTTTGTGACACCTTGGCCGACAAGTACAAAACTACGTTTGAAATCTAGCCAATGCAACTTTCGTAATTGTTACTGCATAGTATGTTATATATGATGGTTTTCTACATAAAAATTGATTTTCAAGCAAAACTGATAGAATTAATTGATTCAAAAGAACTTAGAATTCCCATTGTCACAAAATGTTACACCGTGGCCTGATAAGGGTTAAGCAAGTTCCTTGTCTGGGTACTAAAATGGAGTGAACGCTATCTTGTTGAAACACAGAGACTGGCGAGCAAGAACAGGGAACAATTTCTCGGTCAGAATGTCACAGTAGCGATCACTGGTTTCTAGCGATTAGGCTACTAGCGACAGATTGGTTTCTTCACTGATGTCCACTGCTATAATCAGAGCTGGAAAAATTCCATTGAAATTTTTTGATTCCAATTCCAGTCGAAACAGTCCAATTCAATTCCAATTCCGATTCCATAATAAGATTCAATTCCGATAATTGCATGTCGCGTATAGTGTATCATGTTAATGTATCTAACGTTTGTTCGTTTCAATCTAACCCATGTGCCCTTATCCTATCCTCGTTGCTCCTCTGTACCGTTCCCTGCGTCACTCCTATGTGCTTTCTCATGTTCATAGTTCATATTTCTTGTGTACATGTATGCAACCAGTCAGCCTACGCCTTTCCGCTTCGTAAGCGAGATATTCAATATCTCGTGAAAAAAAGAAAGAAAAGAAAATTAACGGTCAGCAAAGAATCAAACGCTGAGAGAGAGATGAGATGCGAATAAATCTATTAATAAACTGACAGAAGAAAGAAATTCAATGTGCGAATAACGTGATTGTTGATGACAGAAAAAATGACGACAAAAAAGATATCATGAAAACTGATTAATTGTCCATGTTAAAAAGGAGATTAAAAATTCCGTGATAAGAACGAGATGTGGTCGGGTCGAAAGCTAACGAGCAGAGATTAAAGGAAACTCTTTCAATTTTCAAAAGAAAGTGGATTTATCTTCAAGTCTCAAAAATTGGTATAAATGAGAAACGATGAGAAATTGACACAACAACAACTACCAACAACACATACGACATCTTCAGTAGCTGTTAGAAGAAATCCGGGCTCGCGCGGTGTAACTTAACTGCAGAAGTAACAACAACAGCTGCCCGCCAGCGAACAACAACACAGTATATATAGCGTATACGGCAACACATCAGCGAGCGCGATTGAAGATTGACGGTAAAAGTGACACTGATGTTTATGATACTATTTTGGTATAAGTGAGTCCAATCGAATTGCAGTGAATTCAACATTAAGAAGTGAACTGTAAGTTTGAAGTTTTTCTTTAATTATTGCGTATTGTATCTATATAAATATATATATATAGTGTCTTAAGAATTAATATTGTTAATTGTTGTGATTGGAAGCTGAATAATATTTCATGTAATTGCCATTTTAATTGAATCATTAATCTTTAGAATAATTTGTTTACAGTGTCTGTATTGTGATTTGAACTGACAGGGTTGCTGTCCTTTAATGCAGCATTAATTTTCCTCTTTCCAAACCAATTGCTTTTCGTGTGTACAGCAGTTAAGTTAATCTCTAATTTTTGCGCTTATCCTATCAAGAACTAAATTCAACAGTAGTAAGTAAAACTCCACTTCTGGATAGCGCAAGATGGCCGCCGTCGAAAAATGGTCGCTGACGTCCCCCCCTCCCCGATAAAACGACAGAGTGTCGTGGTGGACTTGGGCGACCGCCAGGTTTTGACTTGAGGCTATAGTGTGTTATGATTTTCGTGAATGTTGGGTTGAAAATGGGATGTTTCGAGTGGAAGCAGTGCTCGGATGGGAAAACGGAGGCCAGATTCGGATTCAGCGTGAAATTCTGCATCTGTACAGTATGGTGAATTTGAAAGCAATCGGAGAGAAAAAATTTTCGCTGACGTCCCCCCCCCCCCGTCACCGAACTTCCAACTTTGCTTCTAGTGGACGCTCAATGGCATCAGTTGTCTTAATTAATAATCAAAAGTCGCTTAACTAATGCTCATTGATTTTGAAACATTTTTCTTGAAAAATGCCATATTTTCTCTAAAAAAGTGACCACTATTCGTCATCACATCGACGGTTACATATTGTGATTTCCTAACCAGAAGAAATGCTCAATGGATATAATATCTTTATGATAAATAGCCTTCCCAAAGACTTCCATACTGGCATACTTGGATTTGTCATTCGACCCTTTGACTTTGCTCTATGCTTCAAAAATAGTACGAACTGTCATCATATCAACAACGTCGATATTATGATTTTCATCATCGATGTGATGATGGAAATTTGCATTACGATTTAATCTGCACTGCTTGACATGAGATCCTTGGAAGATACTTGATGTACCAACGACACAAGTGTTTTAAGAGTGTACTGACTGTAACAGTAAAGCGCCGATTGCGCTGTTTCTACATCTACACATTGCAAGCAGTTCCTGTGCATCAATCGAGTGGTGTCTAAGTTTCCCTCTTTTTATCTTTCAATCAACGAGTCGCTTCTTTCAAGGAAAAAGTGACAAAAGAAGGAATCGAATTATTAATCGCAAACTCCGGCACCGATTCTGAATATTTTTTACAGATAATCTAAATGAGGTATCAGAGTCTGAGAATGGCATAAAAATATGAGGATAATTTCGAAAGCACACGAGAAATCAGTAACTGTCATGGCAGCTGGTGTTGAAAACTACACGAGTATCTTATACTGTGGCATTCGACCTTTTAAATAGGCTACCTAATTTATTTTAATACAATGTATGTAACTGATATTTGTTATAAAAGTCAATGTTCTATAAAAGTCTCGAATATCCTACATCAAGCCTAGACCATAGTCTCGACGTGGTCGGGCGTGGTTGTGCGTCAGTGTGAAGTCTTGGAATATATCGTCGCTTATTAGTGTTCCACACATCGATATTCATCAGTTTTGATATCATTGTGATCCTCATTGCTTCCTGCATCGATTGATCTACTTCGTTTGGAAAATCACCGCGCTATTCTCACTCAATTTTCTGCTCTATACACTTGTCTGTTCACTCACGTACGATTGCTCGTGTGATTAGCCGCCATTATTTCGAGTTCGGAGGTCATCTGTCATCGGATCAATATCTCAAAATTACTTCATTGCGGTGTTGTTTGCGTGCGGCAGTGGTTTAGTGGTACGAAGGCTGACATTCGAATCTGTTCTAGGTGTGTTCGAATTCTGCCTAGCATTTTGTTCCATTTTCGTTGTCCATGATGTCCAGAAGACCAAATGAGAATCCAGTTTGTTGTCATGCTTGCAATGCCAATATCGACGGAGATAGCGTTTCATGAGGAATATATCGTCGGGTGTTTCATAACAAAAAAGAATGCTCTAGCATACCAGCAACATCAGGAAATATTTGGTTGGCCTCTTTCGATAACATTTTGTATGTATGTAATGCGTGTAAAATAATTAATGTAGCAGATATTTTGGACAGATTATCCGCTATAGAAAAAGAAATATCTGATTTAAGAAATAAGCTGAATTCTAAAATCGTTGCAGAGATAGGAAACGTTGTGAACGAAAATATTCAAGAACAAATGGAAAGAATGGAAAAAACAATGTTATCATGTTCGGTATTGAGGAGTCGGAGGATCAAGAAGAGAATTCACGAAATGACATGAGGAAGGTCGGCGAGATTTGTGGGACAGCTTGTATTCATGTAAGAAATGTATTGCAATTCTCTAGAATTGGCAAACAAGGTCCAAAACCACGGCTTTTAAGAGTACGATTCTCTTCGCTTGATCACAAGGTGGCATGCCTAAGGCATAGTCGACAATTAAGATCAGCATCCGGTTCCTTGAGGAAAGTTTCTGTTAAGAATGATCTCACGCGAAAACAGCTGATGACAAAATTCTAGTCGAAGAATATCAACAAAGAAAACAAACGGGTGAAGATGGTGTTCTACGAAGAGGTAAGATTGTACCGAGAGTGGCCGGATCTCAATGACGCGAAACTGAAATTCCTCTACCCTTATTATGCTGCATCAACGTAACATCCATCAAAAGCAAAATCGATGAACTGAAATTATTTGTGTCTTCAAATAAGCCAGACTTTGTATGTATTGTGGAATCAGGGCTAGATTCTTCTGTTGATGATTCTTTCATTAATGTTCCAAACTATACTCTTCATCGTTCGGATAGATCAAGTGGTAAAGGTGGAGGAATCTGTTGTTGGATCTACGCCGATTTCAAACCATTGTCTTAGCACTAGACTGCGATGATGATACAACCGAATTGCTTGCGATAAGAGCTTGCCATGAATTTATAGACTGTATTTTGGTGGTGATTTATTCTCCACACGGAAATTGAACTTAGTGCAAAAGCAAAATGCATGCTTACCTGCCGTAGATGTTATAGACAATATATTGAGCCAGTATCCGTCTTCACATGTCTTTATTTTGAGTGACATTAATCGTGTTGAACATGCCGTCCTAGTAATTGTATCAAATTTCTTCCTGGTGAATATTGTAGATCAACCCACTCGAAATGAAGCAACATTGAATTTGGCACTTATTCCAGATTGTTTTGAGGATCATTATTTAAAGCCACGAATATTACCTCCGTTGGGGCATAGTGATCACTCAATCGTGTTTATCAAACCAGCTCATAATATGAAGTTCGATTTAAAAACCGTCAAAGCACTAGATTTACGTGAATCAAATATAATGTCTGCCAAATCATTACTTTGTGAATTTAATTGGATCGATTTGTGAAAGGCAAAAGTATAGATGAGGCGAGTGGTATCTTGTACAATAAATTAAGGGCGGCTATAGAACTGATCTCATGTGATATGATAAAGCTATATTTTAAACAACCGCCGTGGATGAACAATGCCATGAATGTACTCATCAATAAACGGTACTAAGCCTACAGAAGTAAAAATTGGGTCGTTTACAGACATCTTCAAGATAAAGCTTAGGAATCTATTTTGGAAGCAAAGCGAAACTGGGGACGAAAAATGATATCAGAAAATAAATCAGTATGGCAGACGCATTCGAAAATTAAGGTAAAATCAAAGATATCCAATCACTGGCTAATTCGATGCCAACCCAACCGAGATCCGTTAGATATTCTTGAAGAGGTAAAGAATGGTGTCGTATCACACTATGTCCGTGATGACATTTAAAGTATAATGTAAACATGTATTCGCTCCCTTTCAATTCAAACCAGAAGATGCACATCGCTACATGGAAAATTTGAACTCAAAGAAAGCACTTCGACCGGCTTATTTACCAGTCATCATATGGAGAACCTTTTCATTTGAATTAGCAGAACCTCTTTGCTTCATCTTCAATGCATGCTTGAATATAGGGGACTTGACAAGGGTGTGGAAGACTGCGCATGTAATCCTACAGCCCAAAACTTCTCCGCCGACATTGGGTGACGTCAGACCCATTTCTCTCCTTCCAATGCCAGAGCGTATTTTTGAAAAGTTATTTTTGAAACATATTAAGAACAGGTTTGATCACTTAGTTGATGGCCCAAAGAACGGCTTTCGATCAAAAAGCTCAGCGATACGCGCATTGTTAGAAATCGAAAATTTCATAGTGAATAACGTGGGTAATGATAATGTGACTGCGAGCCATGTCCTCACCATTGATTTGCGAAAGGGCATTAAATAAAGTTCCGCACAACACCTTGTTGAGAAAAATGAAGAACGACAATTTGGATGACTTCATTGTTCATTTTTTCAAAATTCATTTGAATTCGAGATTGATTTGAGTGCAGTCTGGAGAAATGTTAAGCTCTTGCGGTAGAGTAGCTAGCGGCGTTCCACAGGGATCTTGTGTGGGGCCGATCCTCTTTAACTATTTCATTTCGGATCTTCAAATTGGCAGAGCGGACATACTGACAGTGAAATATGCCGATGATATTACGTTGGTGGCAAATATTCGGAAAATAGACCACGTTAGCCCTATTGCTGAGGTATATAACGACGTACTCGAATGGATTGAATACAACCATAAGGAAATCAACATAAGAAAATGTCAGCAACTTATGATTACGAAAAATAGAAATTTCATAGATGATGACTTTTAGCTAAGCGATATCTCTCTCAATCCTCATTTGAAAATTCTCGGAGTGATTTTCGATAGAAATCTTAATTGTAAAGAGGACACCAAAATGATTAGCAAAAAAGGCGTCATCTCGTCTATCTGTGCTTAGCCAACTTAAGCCTATTTTGCATCGAAACCAATTGATTCTAATATATAATACATGTAATTGCATACGTAGTATACTTGAGTACGGATCTCAACTTCTCGCGTCTTTAAATTTAGAGTATTAATCACTGAGACACCAAAGAGTGCAGAACAGATGCCACAGGACTATTTGCGGTGTCTCTGAATGAGAGTGTGAGTGCGCAGACTTTTTGGAGTATCGAAGACTGATTGCTGGGTTCCGATTTTTTCAGAACATCATAAGTGACATCAATCACCCGATACATCATTTAATACCAGATATTCTACCACACTCCCAGAAGTATCGCATCCCATTATGTGCAACCACATTATTGAGAAACTCTTTCATCGTCACGATGTCAAAACTTTCAAATAGTGGATTCAATATCTAAGTTTCAATTTATGCTTGTGTTTCTTTGTGTCACAAATTTACTTTCATTACTTGTTTTGACTTCAAATGTGTTTATATTACGTTTTTGTAACCGTGTTGATTTCCCACGATTCTCATTATTGGGAATATGCAAATATTATTATTATTATAGGAATCTCTTCAAGGATACAAGTAGGCCTAGACCTAGATTGATCTAATTTTATCAAATCTCCATTGAAATTTAATAAAGAACTAAAAATAAATTAAAATTAAAAACTTGAATTTAACAAGTTATAATAATTTCAATACCCTGCCAATATCTTTTTCATGCTACACTCAAATGCTATAGGCCTAACGTTGGATTTTGTCATTCACTTCAGCTGCATTTTGATAGTGTGGATTAAATTAAATGTCATTGCTATATGGTGCCTATCACGCTGATATGATGACAAAATACTAGAGTAGGGTAGAAGGTCCATCTTGAATGGCAATATGAAGCATGACAATGAGCTTGAGCTTGCGCATTGTACATTATGGCATATTTGGCTGATGCATAGCATGTATAATGATTCATTTCTTTTGTGTCTGTTAGACCTACATGTACATGCACATGTCGTCCATGTCTGTTTTCGGAGAAACCCAGACCGTTCATGGAAGCAGATGTCTCATCAAGCACACTTAAATTCAAGTCTTTGTTGATTATTTATCATCATATCATCTTTAAAAATGTTCTTAATTTTGTCGGGAGAGCTTTGATGAGTTCTATACGTTGAATGCTGTGTAGGCCTATCATGAATCCGTCTTATAAAGCAATCACGCGAAAAGGCTCCATGGGACATAGGCTACTAAGACAAACCCTGAACAAAACCTAAAATCCAACAATAAAGCAACCATGAATTTATCCTAGCAACCCTAAATATATTCTACAATGACCCAAAACTCATTTTCATTCTAAATTAATTTTCGCACAAACCGTATGATAAGAAGGTATCAATTCGAAGTCGATGTGGCCTAAATGGATCCCACCAATATCCTAGTCATGGCACTTATTCAGGGATATTCATACTCATCCTAGACTAAAATATGCATAAACCCATAACTTTAAAACTCAAACTTCAAAAAAAGAGTGTCAAAAGAGTCTCATGTCTACCGGTGCGACAACTTCTTTAAATCCTATAAATAAAATTAATATACTACAAATTCATTGTCAAGCAAAAATACATGGATATATGCTGGCATAAATCTACGTAAGGGATGACACCAGTGGAGGCAGTTCTGTACGTCACCTCTAAATGATATTCATTTTATTATAGTCAATTATTTCAAGTACGCCTATTCTAGGCCTACACCAATTCATGACGCTGTATGACATGTGAATATAAGAGAACAGCCATAAAGTATGCAAGTTAATACATTTATGATGATTTCAGCTATTAACTAAAAGGTTCGAAATTTGAATTTAGAATTGTCTCCATTGCAAGCTATTTAGGCCTACTTACATTGCACTTTAGGTCTAGATTGCCAGCTTAAGGTTGACGTCCTAACCTTGGAATTACAAAAGCATAGAGGCTGCATTGAGATCATAGATTCTTTTCTTTGAAATTGCCTTGCAAACAAAAGCCTTGACACAATACTCCTGTTCGCACTGTCCAACAAAACACCATCAATCTGATTTCTGTGAAAATGACCATCGCATCTAGCGATTCTCTTCATCTAGCTCTATTAACCGGGAGTAGAAGTCATCTGAACACCCCTTTGACGTTTTATAGTACTACTGAAAGACTACAATAGCTACGGAGCAAATTTCTTCTGACTTCGACATTGTAAACTGTAGGGCACGAATTCATGCACGAAGTCAGAATCTGCTGAAGATGCCTAAAGGCACTAATAGGCACCAAACCAAATATTTGTTTATCTGGTCAGATCCATACAAAGAAAAATTTCTTTATTTACGATCAATAATTAGGAAACAAATGTATTCCAAATCAAGCCATCTAAGATTCAACTTACTCAATTCGCCAAATGAAAATCTCAATTGTTTCAGTCTCTAACATTTTAAAAACATTTATTTCTTCCATCTATGAAATATTGTTGAGTGGCGCTTGCGACAACAGCTGTTCAGGATAGCATATGGACCTAAATCACGCGAAATTATATTTGAAGAACAGAAAAGGTGTTTTATGGAAAATGGTAAGTAGCCTACAACATGTGTTCGTTTGAAAATATTTCTTGGAAATATAATGTACATCTTTATGCCCACTATCAAATCACTAGCGTAGTTCAAATGTCCAGTCAAATCTCACTATGACGTTTAATGTTGTGCTACATCCTGCAAATACTTATTGGAAAGCAAGGTAAGATAAATTTTCTTGACTTCAGTCATGTTTACGCATTGTTATTAGTTAGCGACACACTTTTATAGTTGGCCACATAAAATTAGAAGCTCATGAGATTCCAACGAAATCACTGGATCCGATAATAATACAAAAGTCACAGCTCCTATTGTGAAGACCCATTAATAGTAACTTTCGGAATTCCCTCACTTGACTATGATCTGAATGTGAATCTTCAATGCTGTAGTCCAGTAATTACACTAGAGCTGGAACGATTAGCTAATATTCAAAAATGTTGACTATGATTAAAATGTTCAAAAGTTTTATTATGAGTAGGATTGATTGAAGTGTTGAAAAATGTGATTATGATTGTGATTATGATTAAGGCGGCTATAGGCTTGATTATGATTATGATTGATTAAATGATAGATTAATCCAGCTCTAATTGACAATCTGGAAGTCGTTAGTTGTTCAACCTTCGCGATGTTCCTCACAACGCGTTACTGTAGACACACTGTTCAACGACGTCGACTGAAAGCTGTGGTTCAGTGTTTGCTTTCCTCATTTAGTTCGACATGACATCGGGATATCATACATTTATCGACTGACCGACAGCATAGTCTTGGTATTAGGATAAAAGTGTATTTGTGTCAACTGGACTCATCTGGATGCTGCAAATCAAATTAAGATCAGACTGCCCCATTTTCGAGGTGAAAAGCATTCCTTTCATAATATTCGCTTCAAGACGATGTTTAAAGACGATTCCCTAGGTATTACAAAACATATACAGCACCAGGCTCTTTTTTCAATGCATTAGAAACTTGAAACCATGCATCATGCTTGAAGCCTGGTCATTCCGAAGAAATAAGGAGTTTTATCTTAATATTGTGCTTAAATAACTTTGTAAAATGAAAACATGCATTTTGTTATAGTATGCAACACAGCTTCATATATGGACAAAATAGACGGCTAAAAATATATCGATAGTTATCTTAGACTAGTGAATTCAATCTCACGATCTCGACCATTTTTAGGCGTTCGAGATCTCGATTATTAGAGATTGGATTTTTATATCATACATAGGCCTACAGTTAACAAATGAAAATTGATGGTTTCTTTTCAAATGCACCAGTATTCCCATACCCACTTATGTAAGATGCCTAGTGAAAGGTATTGAATGATAAGGTCTTGGGATGCACAATGTTTCAATGTTAAATGACTTGACCTTTGAACTGCCTTTTACATGATGATAACTATGGCTATCAGTCATCCATGCATGTTAGGTGTGTTGAACATGGATGTTTCAAGCAATTACTCCCAAGTCAATAAATATGTCAACTCAACACTGCATTTAAGTAATTATTTTTTTCCATGAGAGGGCTTATTCATCACTCTTATATTTTATTTAACAACTATGATCATCGTTTTCAGATATTAATTCATTTTAATAAATATTTCTTTTGCTGATTTCAAGTCCGTTATTAAAAAAGAGCTTTCAGCCTATTGATCAATGTATAAGAATTGTATAGGGAATCTTGTACTTATGGTTTATCTCCCCACGTTTTCAATTTTTTGTCTAAAATCCGTATAAATGAATGAATCATTACAAAACTTCAGATACAAGTATTAGAGTAAATTTCTAACCACATGCAAACGTTTACGCAAATTGGACAAGTGCTTTTTGAATTAGAGATGATGACGTGAAGTGCCATGTCAGCGGCTTGATCTGACTTCACCTGACCTCATCGTCTGAGCACCGAGCAGATAGCACTGCATGTAGGTCAACAAAGTCCTCTCGTGACAACTCTTGAAGTTATAATGACCCATACCACATCCCTTCTATTGACATAAGCTTACAGTACTTAACTTGAGAAATGTGTGGTAAGGTAGTGATCGTGGAAGACTTTAGACAGCAATGATGAGACGAAGAGGGAGAGAGAATAATGCACGCAACAACAATGCGACGAACAGACGAACTCAGATCAAGTTGCTGATACCGCTACACTTCAATTTGTCATCCCTAGCTCAAAAGCACGTGTCCTATTTGCATATATTTTTTGCATGTGGGCATAAAAAATTCAAAAATTTAGAACTTAAGTTGTGTGACGATCAATTCAATTCTAAGGATTTTAGACACATTTGAAAACGTGGGGGACATGACCCACAAGCACCGGCAGCAGTGCGCCAAAATGCGAATAACCAAATATTTCGGCATTGACAGATAGAATTTGATGGATAAAAAGAACAGATGACGCGCCTTATGAAGAATAGGGAATCATGGCCCCAAGAGTGCGGACTTCTCGTCATATACATGTAGAGCTATGCGTCAATGGGGTGACAAAGAATATTTACATGGGCGGTGCACAAAATACTGCTTTCTTGGTGAACTGGGGAATGCCGACTTCTTCCAATTCACCTTCACACTGAACACATAAGTTGTGAATTTGAAATTATTATGCACAATATTTAGTGCGGCTGAATATTTCAAAAATGGCATTTTTCGGGCCATGTAGTCGGTCCTGTGAAATCGCGAATAGTGTTTGGATTAAAGTTTTGAGAAATGTCGACAAAATAAAGTATTGCGTTTTGTACGGTAATAACTTTCACGCCCACAAATATTCAATGAAAAATATTATCATCCATCTTGTAAGAGCCTGTTTAGGGAACTGACCGCAGTTTCATGTTAATTATGCAAGCATACCCTACCTTTTCATTTCGCCGTTCCAAGATGAGTTTCAATGAAACAGCGAAGCACAAAGCAATTAAAGTTTCAACAAACTCTATATGTAACATTGATTTTTCTAAATATGATAATTTAATGTATTGCATACACATCATGCATTATAAAGTTTGTTTTCATGAATTTCATTAATTACCCTGGTGAATTAGCTTTCTAGCTTTTCTTCTACATTTCTCCCAATCATACTTCGATTTCTTAAGAACTTTTCAAGCTTAGTCCACATCTATCATTTGAGCTTATGTTTGTACTCGTATGGACACTAGGCTTATCCGGTAACGGCATTATACATACTCAGGTTATCCATGTAGACGAGGATATAGTATTTCAATCGTAGCTTGATTTCTTCGATAACTCAATTATTTCTTTCAGGATGTTTTGACATCAGTGGTAGAGGAGTGGATTAACAATTTCTATTTGCTATTCCCATCAGCTTTTTTTAAGAATCCAGCAATTTAATTCATCTTCTAGGTCTGTAGGCCCACTTGATGTAGATCTTTTATACAATATTATAATTGATCAATCTTTTGTAACTGAATCTAAGTTGTTCCATTCAGCAGGACAAAGAAAAATGTCAATTAAAACGACTGAATTAAATGTCAGAGATTGGAAAGCACGTTTA
The DNA here is from genome assembly GCA_907163375.1 of Prostheceraeus crozeri. Classification (NCBI taxonomy): domain Eukaryota; kingdom Metazoa; phylum Platyhelminthes; order Polycladida; family Euryleptidae; genus Prostheceraeus; species Prostheceraeus crozeri. The sequence continues at coordinate 53,026 of CAJQUW010004984.1, forward strand.
TGGCTATAGTTCTACACTAGTGTTTGTCACTTTCTTTTTGAACTTTCAATGGATCAATTGAGAATAGCTTGCTCGTACCAGATTAATTGTTAAACAATTAATGAATTTTCCACACCGATTAAGATCAAAATGCCTGTCAACATATCTGCGGATTGGATCATATTGAATTGGCTCAGTCGCTTTAACTGATAATATAGTGCTATACTCTGTTAGATGGATTCATTAGCGGTTTCTCCAATTAAAGTTGTTGAGTAAATTTCTCCACTCTACGTCTCATGTCAAATAACATTAAATTATCCGCTCGCTTCTGCTTTTGTTAAATACAGCATCAAATTGTGCCGTTTATTTCATGCCTATCTGAATAAAGATAGCAAAGATGGGTTGCTTACATCTGGCTATCTTAATACTTCCTCAAACATGAAGCACTAGGTGACATGCCACGCTCAATTACGCGTAATTCACGCGTAAACTACGCGTAAGTACACATGACCCTAAACATTCGTGGCTATGCGTGACATTGCTGCAACATCTGTCGGCAGTTCTGTTATATATAGACTTTGCGTCTCATATGTCTGAATGTATCAGAGGCTAAATAATGTGATAGGACCTCAATTTCATGCTCAGGGAAGACATAACATGCTTAGCGGTTCATCTGTGGTTCAAGCGGCAACGCAGACAACCGTAGACGACGCGCAAACTATAAACGCTCGCCCTCGCGTATTCATAAACATTCTCCATGTTTAAACAGCATCAGATAAAGTGATTTCTGACTCTTAGTGCAGCGCGTATGTAACTGCGGATGTTTGGGGTGCTCCGTAATAACGCGTAATTAAGTGTCGCTCGCTTGGTTACGACAAGTAATTTAAATTGTTGTACTTAAGATAAAATCCCAACATATTTCATCCAAGCTATTAAAGGCTTTGGTTAAGATACTGAACACTTCAGAATTCCAGATACACTGGCAGTTTAATCAACGGTCAGAGATAGCAGAAATTGTCTGCAGGCAGTTTAATCTGACCATACATTAAGCTGCCACTGTAGCTGCATTTCTGAAAATATGAAAATCTAAGCTCAAGTCTCTAACAAACAGCTTTGCTTCAAGTATCATGGAAACAGTGTTCATAAAAAAGTTTAACCCAATATGAACAGACAGCTGAACCATGATGGTGCATTTTTTGGTTGTAGATTTATTCAACTGTTGTACTTGTCTCACTGTGTCGAATGATTCCAACTGCATCTTGTGTAATTTCCTATTCTGATTTATTCACCTTGCATGATGAAGAAATGTTTGAATAGGAGATGATAGCTAAGATGCTGGAAAGTCTGATCCCGATGCTTCCTAGTCCATAGTGAAGGACTTCCAATAATATCATAGTCATTCATCAATGCCTATCAGGGATTGTCAATAATTGATTGCAATTTAATTGGAATAGGAATTGTGAACCAATTAATTAAGTGAAATTGGAATCCAAAATTCGAACAGTTTCTGTCATTTGATAGCATTAATTATTAATTTACTTGATCTAGGATACAGTATACACGCTACACAGCAATAGGCAATTTCTGGTCTTAGAAATTTCCTGGGTTGAAAGTAGGCCACATCGCTAATACAACAACTAGTCTTACCATTTTTTATGTTTTAATACTGCGATTAGTCAGACCAATCAGACAAGTGGATAATTTCCTCAGATTTTCTCTCACCTAGTTCTAGGCCTAGTTTATACAAGCGCTCGTGATTCTCTCCATTGTTTTCATCAGTGACGATTGAGTATAGAAATTTTGCCTGCATTTTAGAGCTGCGTGTTCTACTCTGGTTGAAACAAACATGAATTTGTGACTACTCATGAATCTACACGTTGTTGCTGCTTGCCAACCTGAAATGCTTACTATAATTCTGAATTGTGAAAAGTATAAGACTATGGAGGCGAAATTAAATGTGCAATCTAGGCTACTAACAGATAACAATTAATTGATAGGAATTGGAAAAATTATCAATCAATAAATTGAAATTCTATATTCTAGCCAATTAATTAATTGAACCTGGTTGATCAACCAGGCCAACCAATCAATTTGATCCAATTAATTAAGAATTAATTGAAGTCAATTAATTTTTGACTATCCCTGATGTTTATGTATGTATTGCTTACATTCAGTTGTGTGGGATTTTACTATCTTCATTTATGAACAACAATTGCGAATAAAAGACTATCATAGTCTATTCTTACGTCATCTTCTTCTCTATTTTCGGGAATTAATACATATTGGTGGAACATTTTCAGCCCTTCCGCAACTTCGCTAAATGGGAACATTCTTAATACTGATGACGCCAGTATATGGCATTCCTACGAAGACCGTCTACGAATCCTTAGAATTCCAACCCTTCAACGTCTTCGACTTGATATCTGTGTAAAACACAGATCCAGACTCCCTGTGATTCCGGTACTTTCTTCAACTTGCGAACTTGAAGTTGCGACTTGAAACGTTTTCAAAATTTTTAGGGGCTCAATCTTGTATACATTTTTTCTACTAGCGAGTCATTGTCGATTGGAATTTACTACCCTATTATGTTGTTTGATCGTCATCCCTACTGGACTTGAAGACAAACCTTTGAATGTTTTCATGCTGCGAAACTAACTTTGTGACATTTTGAGTATCGTATGACACTCTGCACAGCACTTGGGCTAACTGATGGTTCGCTCCAATCAGATAAATTCAATTCTGGTAACGTGACATTAGACGGGCAAAATCAATCAATACGACATGTGAAAACCAATGAAACAGATTAAGTTAACAAAGGACTTTAATTGAATATCTTTAATAAGTATGAAACACCATTGTACTCACCACTGCGATTAATTTCAGGCTGTCTATATTTGATTTAAGAGGCTTAACAATGCTAATCTCATAATCTGTGTTACCTTTGTACATTATTTTAAGTTGTTGATCAATTTCTGAGTTACATCTACTACAGTTATGCAAATGCTCATTAATTGCTGTCGGATTCTTTTTATGTTCATCAATCCGCTGTTGAAGTCGGCGTTTAGTTTTGTCAATGTATTGGCTACTTGGATCGCCCAAGCATGAAAAATCATAAACAACACACGACTTCATCAACGGAATTGACTTACTTTTAAGTGAGAAATACGATTTTACTTTGCTTGTGCTAAAAACCTCCTTTGCGTCTACGTTATAACGTATATATATACATATATATATTATATATATATATAACGTATATATATTATATATTTTTTATATATTCTTTTCAAATTCAGTTTTAATTTTTCGGATGCTACTCCTATGTACGGTATGACAGTGCAGATTGTTTCATTATCATTACTCTTATCTTCGTCTACTTTCATGCTTAAATCTCAGCTTTGTCTTTAATTTAGGAAAGAATGTACAATATGTTCTATCATACATTTTGGATAGCCATTACTTTCAAATATGTCAGAGATCTTATTAATTTCATTATGAAAAGCCCTCCAACAACTGGATACCTTAAAAGCTCGATGTAACATACATGTACCTGTTATAAGACCTACTTTCCACTGTTTAGGACAGATGGATTTGTAGTTTAATAGGAGTCCCGTGTAGGTAGGTTTACGATGTATGGAGGTTTCGAAACCAGGACCACTTTTAATGAAAACATGAAGGAATGCTATCTGGCTGTCACCAATGTCGGTTGTGAATTTTAGATTAGGGTGCTACTTATTTAACCCGCATGTGACCGCTAAAAAATAACTACGATTAGTGTCAGAGCGGACACTTTTGTCCGTTTTCATTTTAAACCATTTTGTGATGTGCTTTATAGCGTATATATGTTCTTTTCATCTAAATATGATGTGTAGACGAAAAATACATGTATATCCAAAAGATGTGTATGTTTCCGAGCGAATCAATTCGAACAATGACAGCAAATTTGCGTAAGATGATCTTTGCAAACGAAATGATTGCATTTGTAGTTGCATTTGCATTCTTTCGTTCACCGCAATCACACCGCACACAGACACCACGTTTTTGGGATATCGGAGATGGTGTCATTCCAACAATAAATGTAGTGTTCAGATTGGGTGACCGGCGGTCCAGATGGTCTTGTAACAGAGAATTGCCAAGTGCCAACAAATACAGCCGACGGCGAAATAATTTCGTCGAGTTCCAATTCGGCTCAAAAATAGAATGAATGGCATAACCATTGAAAGCACTCAAATCCAAAATATTGGTAAAAAAGACAACATGCCACCGTCGACATTTGAATTTGGTGCTATAAGTGCCGATGCGCTCATCTGCGGCGTCGACACCGCCTTTTGTGTGATTGTAATATTCCACCACATCAGGTTTCTTCTTCTCAGAGGAATGATCAATAGTAGCCTTGCGATGAGTGGTCGAGATAAGGTTGACAACTTTGTTCTTCTTCGCCACGTAGGATACTAAGAGTGTCGAGCAACCATTGCTTTGATTCACAGCCTGTACAGTTGAAAATTGCTCTCTTCTCTGGTGTGTTGCAAGTACACTTGGTAGCTCACATCGGTTGGATCGCACTGTTCCCACGAGAGTCATGTTTGCTTCATGAAGCTTCTGAGCAAGCTGAACCGAAGTGAAGAAGTTATCACATGTGATGTTCCTACCGCTTTGTCGTAAATGTTCAGTCAGTGATAAAACAACATGCTGACCAAGCGGTACATCACTATCCCGAACGTCGTCCTTGCCGCAATAGAATTGGATATTGGGCAATAGTAGTTGTCCGAATCGCAGGCAAGCCAAAACTTTAGACCATATTTGCCCGGTTTAGATGGCATATACTGAATGTAGCGACATCTTCCACGATACGGATATAGCCGTTCATCCACGGTAACCGATGGTCCTGGAACATACGCCTATTGACTGTGACTTACAAAACCATCCAAGACGCACGGCTGGCAATTTGTCACGAGAAAGTCGTCCTTGTCTTGTCTCAACATTGTCAAATCGCAGAATGGAGCTTATCAATTTGAATCGACGTAAACTCATTGTTCGGCTGAAAATATGTCTACCGTGTATTGGTGACCACAATTCATCGACACATTCCCCAGAAGCTCGATATGTACCTCGGAGAATCAGCAATCTAATAAAGGCCTTCATCTCACATAGATCAATTTCCGTAAATTGAGCACCTTTCATCCTTGTACCTTGTCTATTGGTTTCCTTGACCATTGTTTCAATCATATCTGAAAAACAAAAGCGCAATCGATTAGAGATGCAAAAATTATTGTGCATAAATAAGGCTATTACCTACCAGTGCTAAAGAAAATTAGAAAACTATCCAAAACCGGATTATCCCGTAGACGTTGAAATGCATACGCTGTTAGGCCTGGAGCTGGACGCAGGATGTTCTCTCTCGATGCTCTCCCAGGAAATACAGCATTTTCGTCTATCACAGACCATTCTGTATTATTCCTGCCGATCAAAACTTCAACGGGTGTAGTGTTGTCTGAGACGCCACCACCAATGTCCGGCTCATCATCTTCACCACTATCACATCACCCATAGGATCATCGTGAGTAGAAGGAACTTCAACTGATACATCATGAAAGTCATCATCAGCTGCTGTAAAATCATCGTCCTCCTCTGAATCACTTTCTAGGGCCATCAGTCTCATGGCAATCTGCTTTGCAGCGCGTGACATCTTGCGAGCAGCTGTGAGTCCGAAGACAATGATATTATGCGTACAAGATGAAACACAAACAGCGTCGAGTCAGACGGAAAACATTCTTCAAATTGATTGACTTTGTCTATCAAATAACATCAATGGACGAAACACAGAATGAATCACACGCACGTGCTAAAAATTCGCACACACTCGTTCGTCGTGTTTCTGTCAATCGATGAATCAACCATAGCGAATCAACTATCTTGGAAAGGATGACGTTATCATCTCTATGAATTAGTTTATTTCACAATGAGACAATAGCTTCGGGTTGTGAAGATGCTTGAATCGAATGAAAATGACTCTATGTATGAACGGACACTTTTGTCCGCCTTGAACCGCAACAGGTTATTCTGCAGCTGATCGCATTCTAATAGATCAAATCGAAAATCCTTTTAGCATGAATATCTACCTCACCATAGGAACAAAGTCACATGATATTACGGATGGATAAGCTATCGATCATGAAAAAGAGCAGTTTGAAAATCGTTAACTGACACTTTTGTCCGCCTGATCACATGCGGGTTAAAGAAACTATGAAATTCATTAATTTTATTTATTGAATCAAATACACTTTTTTTACATTTTTAGTATCTGTATAGGATGCACGTTACAATTAGTTTGTTCATCTATTCGTTGTCAATCGCTTTAGCCTTGTTTTTTATACACTTATGGCAGCAATGGAAACACTCAATCATTATGAAGGACTCTACAGACAATTGACGGTCTTTTTGTGCTCCAAACATTCCCTCGAAGATTGTCCGAACTCTTTTTCGTGCTGAATTGAATGATTTGAAGTGCAATTAAAAACTGTGAGCTTCATCGCACAGTTCTGTAAAAAATATTATCAAAAGCGTCACTTTGAAACTTCGTTGTAATAAGATAGTTTTCAAGAATTTCCGTCTGTAAGTTTTCCTGAGATTGACTGATATTGTCATGGCATATTTGTTAAGAATTTTGCTGCAAAAAGAGTTGCGGGAAAATTGAGCCTTTTATTAATTAATTTTCAAGCACAGGTATTTTGAAAATTTCTCGAAACTTTTTATCTGACTGAATGCTTTTCACTGTATGTTTTCACTCGCATTGTTTCTGACTCGCCTTTTGTAGAACAACATTTCTCAACGTTTTGATTTTTATGCAGTGGGCATATGTCCTGGAGTTTGCTAAGTATACTCGAATCATGTTAAGTAAATTATTCAGACGTGTCGAGAACATGTTTTACAGTTTTAAATGCTTGTGAAATCTGATGGTGCTTTACATATGTATTGATGTTGAATTGTTCGGATCACAAAAAAATAGTTCCCTTTTCTGCATACTTGAAATCCAATTTTTGCTTCTGATTCATTTGAAATTTAATATGCATGCTCGAATTATGGAAGCTCTTTTTCTTCCTTTTAATTCAGAATAATTAACGGAAGAGCATTTTACGATATAGTAATAAATAAGGGTAGGGATTATATTAATGATGCGTTATACTACTCTTGGATAAATTGACTTCCTTCATCGTATTTTACGTGTACATTTTTCTGCATGACCACCTCCTCGATTATCACTGGATGTGTGAGACCTGTATTTTGCTATTTTTCAATAAACGCTAATTCATTCATTCATACCAGCAGTATGTAGAACCTGTAAAGAGAAAAAATAGGCGCTAATGGACACGCACTCGGCGCAAGAGCTTCGTGCCCGCTCATACGCGACTGCTAGTGCTGTGTTGATTAGAACTTTCGTGCCTAATTGAAGGGAAATGTCGTGCCCTGTAGTTTACAATGTAGCTTCTACGCATTTCTGGCAACCAACCCAAATTGAGAACATAAAAATATTTGACTTTTTCGAAAAAGACTTTTGAAAATCGAGCATTTTTGTCAATTTCTTGCAAATTTATCACCCAGAGACCTGAGTTTTTTCGCACCCTATGAGACCTGAGGCGGACAGATTTTACAAATGCTTAGTTTACCTACCGAAATTGTCATCAAAACATCAGGAAAGTTGATAATAAGTAAAATAATGATGCTAGCGTGTAGCAGGTGGACATAACTGATACTTTGAGTGTCTTTCAGTCTTCTCAGTAAACACATGCGAGAATATGGTGTTATTGTAATTCAACGACATTTGGCACAGTGTCAGTTGTGCCAAGAATCGACTTCACGATGTTTGCTGTTTCTACAACACCTGAGATAGTTGATTTTAATGAAATGGATTTGTTCCATGCAACAGAACCATTACGTATGTCCATTGTTTCAAATTTATCCATACCTATTGATAATAGGCCTACAATCAGCCACATTTGCTACTCTTCTAGGTCCCTAAAACAGCTATGGAGATCCAAAACTCATCAATGACATCTGTGAAAACTTTGCCAACAGCATGCTTTTACTGCTGAATTATGAATATAATGATAGCTTTCATCTTGTACACTGATTTATGTCGAGTTGTTCATATAGGCCGACCAATCAAGCGCGATCATATGCGAAAGCAAAATATTCACATTTGCGATCTTCTGACACAACGCAATGCACGAGCATGATGAAAACAATGTGTGAAATAATTTTTCTCACTATGCACCGTCGTGTACATTTCAAACATAATTTTTCATTTGATAGCCAAGATTTGGGTTGAGAATTTCTAAGGGGGGTCCACTGGACCCCCTTGACATGTCTACCATGCTTCCACTGATTCAATTGAAATGAAATAGCACATGCACATTCGCTTTCAAATGTGATGATTTTATATGTGCAGGAGCGATTGAAATATCCTCAGCACAAAAGTGAAATAGAAAGACATGGCTGCGTGGTCCATTGGACCACCCTATCAGGTCTCTGAGATTCTAGCATCTCAATCAGTTCAAATCACTTATAGACCATTGGTGCCATAGGACTGGACCCAGATCAGGGGCATGGGAACGGGATGGGTCCGAGACATCAACTTGGGAATATGGGCCGATCGAATATCAGCTCGAATATCAACATTTAGAATAAATTTTGTAATAGTATTTTGACATTTTGAATATTTTGAAATACCCAACCAGAAGTTTAGAATATGATACGAAGAACACTCATTATCGTGCAAAGCATTCGTAAATCCTTTTAAACGGAGATGCATGTGCTTTTACCTAAAATGATTCCACATATTGTGTACTTATGACTGGTGAACAGAGGAGAAAAGCGCTTCTAAACTGCAGCTGTCGATTTGATGCAGCCATGAAGTGTAGTTGATTGGAAAGATTCACGAGAGCCAATCATGTCGCTTGAAATTGTTTAAGTTTTGCTTTCAGGTTTTATAGGGAATTTCTTAACTTTGTTGAACAACGGTAAAATAGAGAAAAATTAGTAGTGCTCCGTTTACCCGAAAACCAACTGTAATCATGTCCTTGCAAAGTGAAGTTCCTTTCGAAACACGACTAATTAACACAAAGAACATTCTCATCATCCTCAAATGGATAAAGCCATATGGAATTTCTAGCATATTCCCGATGATTCTCTTGGCGCTTGCAATCGTGACTAACCTTTTAACCCTTCTCGTGTTCTTCAGGCATTATAAACAATGGCTAAAACATCACGTTTATCTGGTTTTCATGTCTTTCCTTGATCTGAATGATTCGATCAGCAAATACTTTCCAAGATTACACTTTTATTACCTTGGAGTTAGAGGAATTGGAAACTCTAATGTCCCATGGAGTATAAATTATAATTCCAACCCAGTTGTATGCAAGTACTACATTATAAACCAATTTTTTTGCAGATGTCCATCCTCCATGCTTCTGGTACTTCTTTGTGTTGACCGTCTATGGGCCGTGTTTCGGCCAATTTCATATCGAGGTACAAATATTAGAGTGGCTTTCATTATTGCGACAGTAACTTACTTTGTCAATTTTGCTCTGTCTTTGATATTGGTGATTCGTACAACAGTGTATCCTATATCCATTTATTTACTTCCAAATACAACATTTCCTGAATTGAAATGCTGGATTCCAGTTGACAACGCTTCACTTATGCTTTATTTTTCTATGTACAACACCCTCATAGTATCAGGTCTACTACCTATTGTACTTGTGCTGATTATAAATATTGTCATTATTGTAAAAATTCACAAATTAAACAAGCGCGTTGACTTGATCAATCAACAAGGCATTGAACAAAGCAAGCGTCAAAAAAGAGTGACTGTAAATTTGATGTTGATGGCCATATTTTACATAATCTGCTATCTTCCAGATTCTCTTTGTTTCTTTTTCGTGAACGTTGTTTTGAAGCCACCTTATCCATACACTGAGACACTCTTTACAGGAGCAGCTTTTATGTCATTCTATGGCTATTTGAATTATTTATCATTTATTCCGTTGGCCTTCAATTTCATATTTTACATGAAAGATGCTAGCTTTTTCATGTCATATTTCGATCGCATTGTTAGTAGAGTTACTGCATCTGTCTCAGCTGAAAGGTCACGGTCGCTGTAAAATACATTTTGCTGGACATTTGAATGTAAAATGATTATGAAATTACATGCACAATGTATGCTTTACTGTCACGTAAGTCATTAATCTGTTGTCATTGTTGTCATGAATAGTGCCACTTTACTACGTCGGAAAAATATTATAGAATCGTATCCTATTATGTTGAACTCTTCTCTTTCAAATAGTTAATTGATTTGTCTCATCGCACCATGCAGAACAGCTTCCAAAGTAACAAAATGTTGTAGACATAGTTTAAGAAATCAATCCTCCGACGATGGTCGTCCTAAGAGGCATCTTTTTAAAGGAAGATCATACTCATAATTCATCTATATTATTGAAGCAAAATCGATCTTGTATTGAATGAACAATTTAATTTTGCAAGCGTTCATTTAGATATTCACTTTTCTGGCGCCCATTTGTAAACAAATTCAATTCATTCTTGATGATATGTTTAATGACTATGGCCATGTCGCATCTCTATCTTGGTTAACATGTGATTATTGCTTCAAGAAATACATAGCAAACCAAGTTAACATTCGATAAAAGAGCTCCTATCAATAAGCATTCGCTGACCATTTGGCATCATAGATATCAGGTAGTTGGAAGTCATGAGAGGTGTAAATTGAATAGATCTTCTTTTTGTATATACAGTGAGGAATTCAGACATTTCATACATGTACTTTCTAAGATAGGTAGCCTAAATCATGATTGTTCATGGATTTTCTCAAAATACAAGAGTTGAATAAAGGAAACTGAGATTGGATAGACTGATTAGTGATTTGGTCTCTAGGTGAGAATGAAAGTATCCTAAGTGTCTGGTCACAGAAAAATTAGGAGGTTTCTGTGATCTTGGTCTATCACCGTTCTGAATCCATTTTGGAATATGCTCTGCCACTCTGGTCTGAAGATGCTCCACAGGGTATTTGCTTAGCTAAATTTCTCTTTTTATCGAATGTTAACTTGACTTGATTTACCACGTATTTCTTGAAACAATAATCAAATCAACGATGCATTGATTTCTATTCACGTTGGTCTGTTTCAAACCAATTAATTACATCGCATGTTGACAATAGATATGCGACATGGCCATGATCATCAAACATATCGTCAAGAAGGAATGAATTTGTTTATTTAGATGTTGATAAGCATCAACTAATCACAGTATAGTTACGGTAAATGAATTTAATGCTGCCGAATTGTGTAGAGTGATTATATAATAATTCACAAATTAAATTATATTGACAATGCCAGAGAGAGGGAGAGAGAGAAAATTGTGTAAAACTTGGAAGTGCCACTCTCCCCTTTCAGGTTCCTCTTCCAGAGTAAGCCTATTACTCGTACTTGGACGTATTACCTGTGGGACACATTTGTCAACACTATGCTATAAACAACTCACTCATTCGTAAAATACTGCCTATTTCACTGATCCAAGTCATCAATCTCCTGCGAAACTCGGTAGTAAGCTTACCTTGTGTGCAGTCTTAGGCAAGTCGGTGTTGATTGATTTCTCTTCATTTGTGTAATAATTAACTGCAAGGCATAGCATAAGACCTCCAATCACTGAATTTTGAATACGTTGCCGATTTGTCTTGGAAGTCTTGTTGCTTTCATTTTGCCTCTCAAGTAGTTTCCTTGGAAGCCTATGTCTTCACGGTGCACAAGACGTGTCCAGCAGCAAGCAACTGTTATTGTCATCCATTGTTATTGAAAATCCAATATTTCATTGTCCACATCATCAGAGCTCGAATGCCGGAGACTCTTCACAATCTGTGAAAATGTGCTTCGATTCATGACATAGATTGGAGATACTGTATGTAGCCATTGTTTGGCATCCATTCTGTAAACCATCTATGGAAGCATCTGCATTTGTCTTGAGCTGTTTATGAGCATATGAACACAGAGGAGGTACAAAGGAAATTATGTACTCCTAGGAGGAACATTTCAAATTTCTTTTCTTCACTGTTATTAATAGAATTCATACGGTTGCTGCTGTTAGTCTCTGCTCGTAATTATGAAATGCACTTGCAGTTCATGCGGCTATGGTCGGAGTGAGTTGACTTTTTACCTCTCCTTCACTGAACGAATAATATTTTCACGTTTCTTGACAAGTTTCGTTGTCAATTTTATCAAAGATCTTCATTAGTTATAATAAAGAGGTCATCCGTCATGTTAATATTTTTTAAATCCAACTGTCAATATTCAACACATCATCTATGAGCTTCAGAATCTAAAAGTATGTATAATATTATAGATCTTTTATGGAAGACCAATTGTTTTCGTGCAAAATATTGGCAAGACATTTTTAGATTTTTTTAGATTAATACCATTTTTCAGTTCGTACTTATGCTTTACAATGCACTGGTTGCTAATCTTTGCTTCAATTTCAGTCAGAAGCAATTTGCAAATTATTTAATTTTGTTATAGAAAGTGACGAATGAAGAGTGCGAAGAATACAAGTTTGCATTTAGGTCTATCCCCACCCCACATCATAATCATTGTGCGGAATCCTTGCATAATTATATGTGCCATGGCCCATGCTGTTATCATATAAAATGATTTTGCTGTAAAATGAAAATTTTCAAAATTTGCTGCTGTGTAGTCCTATTAAAATTTGTGCATGTACATGAATGTGAATGTGAATGAATGAATGAATTAGCGGATATTTTGAAAACAAATTTCAATTCTGGAACCTCCTAGGAATCGCGGTGGTGCACACACATAGAAAAGTAGTAACATGAATATCAAGCATATTACATGAGTGGGCCTACAGTATGTACACCAGCAGAAAATAACAAAGAAAGTTATATCAATGGAAAGTGTTGCACTTCCGTCCTCTCGTAAACTGCATAATATTTGCTGCAATACAGTCATGAGCAAATGTTTTTGATCAAGACATTCCAAGATATTAAAAGGCAATTATTATCGATTTCATTAACTTGAAATTGTAATTAACCTTTCATTACATCAGTGCTTATAAGTTTTGAGTCTTCATAGATATCGGTATCCTTAATCAGTTGTCTAGTCTTAGGTCATGGAAATCCACTAGTTGTTTCCCCAATTTTAGTATAGATGCAGAAATTCTCAGAGTGCCTCTTTTTCAGTAAATGATGTGTCTTAGTCTGCTGAGCCTAGTATTGAAACCGACCTCAAAATCCTCGATGCCTCCTTATCTTGATTTAAATTGACTGTACAGAGAGCATCACGATCTATTAAAGTGTGATCACCATGGTACAAAGTTTCAGGTAATTATTCTTTTCACATGGTGCTACAGTGTATAACGAGCGTAAGCTGATTATCATCAGTGCAAATATATTAGACTTGGGAAAATCCATTTTATATATCAACATTTGCCTAAAACCTGTCTTTCGTCTGTAAAATCCTTAATTCTGAACGGATTCACAATTTTTTTCATCTTGATCCTTAGGATCTCTATTTTTCGGTCATGATAAATTCAATAAAGCTTCCTCCATGAAAAATTTTGCTCATGGCAGAAAAAAGTACTAAAACAGCCTGTCCTACGCATAGGTACCAGGGGCGTAGCGTCCATTGGGGCATTCGGGGCAGTGCCCCGATTGTATTTTTTAGATAGATCCCCCAACATATTTTAATTATGTACAATATACGCCAGTGACCAAACGCTATATCTTAGGATTATCTTTAAGTCTTTATTTCATCCTTCTAACGGATGCATGTGTAATCGTAAATGGCTTCCCCTCTCAGGGGCAGTCGCCGGAGTGTCGCCGAGATTGCACCGATTGGCCAAAATCGAACACGAGTCACACATGATGAGAGCAATACGGCCGTCGGATGGCAGAACCACGTAGTTTAAACTACTTGGTTTTGCCGCCCAAGCTCAAAAAAAAGTTTCTCTTCCTTGTCCTACATGATGGTATTTATATTATATCGCCTGTCTGCATTATAAGCAAAATAATTTTTCTAATACCCGCTTACTTCGAAAAAACTGGAATATATGGCATGTCAGAAGTCCTTCCTTTAATCTACGACTGTTGAGTTGCGTATGAAATATACTTTGATATCTTAATGGCACAGCAGAAACACCCAGTAGATCTTTTGTCTCCCAATCCTAATAATTTGGCATGGCAAATCCACTTACTTCAAACTACGTGTTTTTGCTGCGGTTGTAAGCAGCTGAACATATCCACGCAGTTTGAAATTATAGTCAACTGAACCTCAAATTCAATCAGTCATACGGATTCGAATCGAAGCTCTGTTTGCCATTGGTCAAACCGAGCATGATCACGCAGCTGTCTGCTGTTAAGTACATGGAATAATCAATTAGAAGACTCGTGTGGTTGGAAACTTTCACTCTATTGAATCCACTGCTTCAATTCCAACATAACATATACTTCACAATTAAATGGTATATACAAGCAAAATGTCTCGTTCGCATTTCATATGGTAGCGTTACTCTATGGTCACGTAACATCTTCCCCCGTTTGAAACGACTCGCACACACGGGCTGTCACTGAATGTTTATAAGTCTAGTCTCTGGGGAACTTTCACATTTCTTCCACTCCTTGTGGTGATCGGCACGCCCTCTTCCCTCGGTAGTGGCATCGAGCCGTTGGATGATCTCCTCGCTGTTCGCGTCGCGTCCGGTCTCCTCGTCTCTGCTTCCCTTGATTCGAAGGTTGGTTCGCAGGTCTCCTCGCACGGTGATTCGCTCACTTCGGCTGATCGTGTTCTAACGGCACTAGTTCTCGATTCTTCTCTAGCTCGGTCCGCCTTGGGTGTGGGGCTATTGGTCTCACTCCCATTCCGTTCCAGTTTCTCCATTCTTAAATCTTGCCTGTTCCTCCTTATCTGACTGTGTCCTACTGCCACTTTGTAAGACCTGGGACCTTGTCTTTCATCTACGACCCCAGTCCGCCACTCCTTATTTTGTCCATTGGGACAAACTCGCACTCTATCGCCTGGGTGAAGTGGGGGCAAGTCCTTACGGTGGATGTACCTCTCTACCTGCTTTTGTCTTTTGGACTCAATTCGCGCTCGGTCCTGACACATGTTGTGTCCTATCGGTAACAACGTGGTGAGAGCTGTGGGAATCAAGGATTTTGTTATCCTCCCCATTAACCGCTGGGATGGAGTGGAGCCTATGCCTTCCTGAGGCGTGTTTCTCAGGCTGAGCAGACCTAACCTGAAGTCTTCGCTACCATGGTCACATTTTCTCATCAAATTTTTGCACACTTTCACAGCTGCCTCGGCTGCTCCATTTGAACAGCTGTGATATGGGCTACTCGTGAGGTGATTGATTTCCCATCTCCTAGTAAAATCCTGGAACGTGTGCGCGACAAATTGTGGACCGTTGTCCGAAATGAGAGTATCTGGGATACCATGACGTGCAAAATGTTCCTTCAATTTCGCGATTATCGTTTGTGACAAAGTATCACTCAACTCATCCACCTCGAAAAAATTGCTATAGTAATCTACCGTGACCAGGAAGTCTTTTCCTTTGTAGTTGAACAAATCATTTCCCACCTTTGCCCATGGCCTCTCAGGGATTTCTTGTAATATTGGAGTCTCTGCTGATTGCCGACTTTGGAAGGTGTTACATGAGTCACATGAATCAACCAACTGTCTGATTTCAGCCGACATGTCTGGCCAGTATACATATTGACGGGCTCGACGCAAACATGAATTAATCCCTGAGTGACCCGCATGCAACTTCTTCTTCATTTCGGATCTCATGGACACTGGAATCACTAGACGTGTCCCTCGAAGCACAATGCCATCTTGAACTGTCAGCTCATCGCGATAATCGAAAAACGTGTGATGTCCCTGTGGACCTGACTCTTGTGGGATGGCCAGCCTTCCATGATCGTTGTCTTAAGCTCGCTTAGTGCACTGTCAGATTCTGTAGCTGCACGGAGTTCTTGCTGTTTGTTCTGCGACATCGGAGATAGACTCAAGTTGTTCACGTTAAAATGTGTAGCTTCGTTGTTTTCGTTGATGGGGCGCGTGAGAGGGTGTCAGCTAACATTAGAGATTTTCCTGGCTTGTGGATCAACTCGAAATCATACTCTTGGACTCTCAGCAGCATGGCTCTCAACCTTCTGGGTGCTTTATCAAGAGGTTTTCGCACAATAGAGACATGGGGTTGATGATCTGTAATTATCTTGACTTTCGCCCGAAAGTGAATTGGTGGAATTTGACCAACCCAAAAACTAAAGCCAGCATTTCCTTTTCTATCTGGGCATAGTTTCGCTCTGTGGGTGTGAGAAGACGACTCGCAAAAGCTATCGGCTTGCCTTCCTGACTCATGGCGCTACCTAGCCCATATTCACACGCATCATTCTCGAGAACGAGCTCCTTTTCTTGATCAAAAATGGCTAGTGCTGTGCATTCACTGATCATTTGCTTGACTCTATCAAATGAAGCTTTCTGCGATTCGCTCCATGTCCACTCTGTATCTTTCTTTAATAAATTCTGTAGTGGGTATGCTATCGTGGCGACATCGGGTAAGTATCGCTGCAGGTAGTTCACCATGCCTAGAAAGCGCTTCAATTCCGTCACATTGGTTGGGGCTGGAAATTCTGTGATGGCTTTCGTTTTCTCAGGATCAACCTCAAGTCCTCTACTGGATATCTGGTGCCCCATAAACGTGATCTGGTTGGCCGCTGTGATCATTTTTGTATCATTCAACTCGATACCCCACGTTCTACACCTCTGCAAAAACCGCTCTAGCCTCATGTTGTGCTGCTCTAGCGTTTTGCCATGGATTATGATATCATCTGCGACGTTCACTAGTCCCTCCAAACCGTCCAGTGCTTCATATAACTTCTTCTGAAAAATCTCAGCCGATACTTTCAATCCAAATGGCAACCTGAGCCATCTATACCTGCCGAAACAAGTTTGGAAAGTCGTCAACAAGCTTGATTGTTCATCTAGCTGTACGTGCCAGTAACCATTTTTTAAATCCGCTTTCGAAAACACAGTGGATTCACTCAAATCGTGCAGAACATCTTCTAGGACCGGCAATTGGTACCGCTCTCTTTCTAAGACCTTGTTCAGTTCATGTGGGTCAAGACAGATACGCAAGTTCTTGTCTTTCTTTTTCACTACTACAATTTGGCTCACCCACGGTGTTGGCTGTGAAACTGGTGCTATCATGTCCAAATCAGTTAATCTGTTGAGTTCCTCCTTCAATGCCGCCCTCAGCGCAATCGGAACTCTTCGATTCGGCATTATCTGACTTTGTGCTCCTTCCACTACTTTGAGCGTGTGAGCTCCTGGAAAAGTTCCTATGTCCTTTGTCTTTTCCGCTTCAGTTCTGATCTGATTCACTCTCTCAAATTTGTCGTCGAAAATTTTGATCAGACCCATCTCTAAACATGTTTTTAAGCCTAGGATTGGAAGGCTGTCATCTGGACAAACTACGAAATCAACGGAGTGCCACACTTTAGTCTTCCCGTTGAACACTTCTTCATGCGACTGGCCAAGGGTTTTCTCAACTGATTTGTTCCACGACGTCACGGTCTTCTACGATGACGTCATCTGGGAACAGTAACGCTTTGGCAGAGCATTACAAGTCGCCCCGGAGTCGATGAGTAATGCAACATCCTGCTGGTTAGTGCGCATTCGGCACTTGACATTCTTACCATCATCCTCATTGCGGGTCGTGTTTACCAAATTTGAATCTTGGCCTGAGTCAACTTGGCATCTGGCTTCTCTTCTCGCAGTATGGATTGTGTTGACAAAGTCACCATCATGGTCTGAGTCCATAGGCCTATCCTGTATTTGACGGACCTGGTGTTTCGGAACCTTCGAGTTCTGTCCATGCACGTTGGGACATTTTCTGGCAAAGTGATGCAGTTTGTGACATCTCATGCATTCTTTATTGTATGCGGGACATAGCTCCTTTTTAAAGACATGACGGCTCCCACAGAATCTACATTCCGCCAGAGTTCCCGACCTACTCCGTGAATTTGATGACTCCATTTGTGAACTATCCTTGAGGCTGCTGATATTTTCGTCAGGTCGCAACACTCTTTGCTGCAGTGATGCACTTTCAGCTGCCTTACACATGTCTACGCATTCTGTGAGTGAGAGCGATCGCCTTTTCAATAAATCTTGCTGCAGATTTGGATCCCTTATTCCTAGGACCAATCTGTCTCTGATGAGAGACTCAATGCACTTGTCACAAAACTGGCATTTGTTGGCGCGGTGCCGAACATTGGACAGAAATTTTTCAAAAGCTTCACCTTCATTCTGTGAGCACCTGTTGAAGAGAAACTTCTCATAAATTTCGTTGACTTCCCCTATGGCGAACTTGTCAAATTCATCAATGATCTCTTTCACTTCTCTATCTGCCTCACAAGACTTGAAACGGAAGCTATTGTAGACCTTCAAAGCGTCATCTGCCAAACAGTTCAGGAAAAGGGTAGCCTGGATTTCCTTGTCGTAATCACCTATCTGTGCTAGGATAGAGTACGTATTCTAACGCTGCTTAAAGAGATTCCAGTTATCTGTTGTGTTCACTTCAACACTAAAGGGGTTCGGTGGCCTAATGCCATGTAGCTTCAAATCGGGTGAACCTGACTTAGCCATCCCTGACTTTCTAGCTGTAGGGACTCTGACAAATAATTCTTTTTATAATATATACACAAGCCGTGTTTTTATAAATATAGATCGTCAAAAATCTCAAATATTATAAAACCAGCTGCCACCATGTTAAGTACATGGAATAATGAATTAGAAGACTCGTGTAGTTGGAAACTTTCACTCTATTGAATCCACTGCTTCAATTCCGACATAACATATACCTCACAATTAAATGGTATATGCAAACAAAATGTCTCGTTCGCATTTCATATGGTAGCGTTACTCTATGGTCACGTAACATCTGCGATGCTTTCGACCAATTGCGACAGTGAATCGAAAATCATCATTCATTTTGCTTTGATCGCGTTCAGCATAACGACGTCTTTGTCAGAGCCGTGTGAAGTCTACAAGTATGTGGAGATTGGAGATAACTTCAAGTAAGTCAGCGATTCTATGTAGCCTACATGTAGCGGTGCATGCACTTTAATGTACTTTTCTATCAAGGAAGTAAGCAAGAGTCCACGTATGCTAGTTTTAGTATGAGTTTTAGTATAGCAGAAAATGCGCAATGAAAGCGTTGGGAATTGAATTGTATTGATTTCTATCTCACATCTGAGAAATGGGGTCTCCTTCACACAGAAATGCTGGTTTTAGTGTATAGGGTATGTTGTTTACAGAGGTCTTCATATGCTCAAGTAGACTATGCAATTGATCAAGTACGCTATAATTTGCTACATCCGATGACCATTCACGTGCCCCTCAACACCAAAGCTCTACTCGCCCGATGTAGTGAACAAGCAAGCTCCAGATGCTAGTTAAGTAAATAGAATTGTTATCTTGCCGATGCTTGAATGCTGATGGTGAATTGCAGCATGGCTGGGCATATTATTTAACAAATTTGTGCATTTTATTTATATTAAGCTGGCTAGTGAAAGACTGGCCTGTATGCAAATAAATGTTACTTGCCGAAAAGTTGAAACTAAACCAGAACACAATATATCCTATGCACTCTATTGATTAGGTTTTCCAAAATGCACTTGGTAGGCCAATGTAGGCCTCCATGCGTGAAGCTGCACGTGCATCGATGAAGGCCTATAGTCTGACAAGAGAATGGCTCTTTGACGCCGGAAAACAGCCATAAGAAATGCACGCCCATTGCCAGATATGTCAGTGGACCGGTTGGCATTGCCGCGGAGCGATCCGAGCTCCGGCATGTTCATTTTCAATGAAGCTATATATGGGCTAGGCCAATCAATTTAGCAGATTCTTTAGGCTTGCTGACTGCAGTGAGTTCGTCTCTGACCCATGGAATAGTACACCTATGACCAACAGAATTATATTGAAATCCTCATTTTCTCTTATTTTATTATCACTCTTATCAAGTATGGTGCATGTGCGAGTAGGGGCAGTTAATTTATAGTATAATCACATGCGTTTTAATCAACTTTCGTGCCGTGAATTGTTCTGATGTGCAACATCGTATTATGTAGGCCTAAGTAAGAATTCTGTGTGCGTCATCAGCAAGTTCGCTTCAGACACCTCAGGAATCCAAAATTCATATGTGCACTGTGCAGCGACAGGAGAAAAGTAGGTCTATGCTTACATTCGTCAATTTGCATTGCAGATTGAAAATGCAAGGGGACAAAAGCGATGGCTATTGGACGAAGTTATTGAACGATGAAGTTAATTCAGACATATTCTGGGATGATTCAAATGCTTTTTCATGCAAAATCCCGCAATCATCTGGGTATACCTCCTCAATGTGACGTCATGCAAATCAATGTGCTTGGTGATTGTAACGCTCCAGTTGTGTGTGCGACGAATGCAGAGAAGACTGGGGAGAACATCGAAACTCCACAGAAAACATCGAAGTCAGAAGATGTGCTAGAGAAAGAAAACGAATCTCAGATATCCGAAAATCCTGAAATGCAGAAATCAAATGTAGATAGTGTAGTGGTGCAAAATACATGCTTCCATGATGAAACTAAGCCGCGATCAAAGGGTTTTAGATGTCAATTCTTGTCTGACAGCATTAGGCAAAATATTTTTGATAGCTTTTGCTCAAAAAGCATTCAAGGGAAGCGTGACTTCATACAATATAATGTGAATTGTAAGCCAATTAAAGGCTCGGGGCAAAATAGAAAAATAGCCAAATCGTTTCAATACAGGCTTGCAGATCAAATGGTGTGCAAAGCATTTTTCATGCGAACGCTAGGTCTTCAAAGTGATTCAATTATTCGGTCAGTATATGACAACATTCCGGAATCGAACTACGCCTATAAAACTGGTACTCCTCCAGATAAGAGAGGTAGGCATGCACCAGCCAATAAGTTTCCATCCGAGTACAAGGAAAGCATTGTACAATTCATTGAATCACACAACCCCTGCATTTCCCATTACCGTCTGAATCATGCCCCAGATCGTAGGTATTTACCAGGATATTTGTCCAAGACTTCGTTGTACGAGCATTTTTGTGAAACCAGCGACTTGAAATGTTCTCGAAGATATTTTGATAGTATCTTTGATACACTGAATATCACGATCGTCTCTCCATCAAATGATAAATGCTCATTATGCTCTGCTCATGAAAATCAAGAGAATCATCAATGCTCGACAGAGTGCGATTATGAGATCCATAAAAATCGCAGCAAAGTAGCACGTGATTGCATGAAAGAAGACTCTGAAAGATCGCTATCATCACCAGGAAAACTGAAAGTCGTATCAGTAGATATGCAAAAAGTTTTGCAAATTCCCAAGTTGCACATGAAAGATTCGTTTTTTTCACGTAAGTTGAACATGTTCAACGAGACGTTCGCTGAAGTTCACGCAAATGGTGAATCCGTATGCGTACTTTGGCTCGAGTGCGAGGCTGGCAGAAAGGCTTCTGATATCGCTTCAGCTTATTTCCATTTTATAACGCATTATTGTAGAGATCATGAAGAAGTCATTTTTTATGCAGATAATTGTAATGCACAAAACAAGAACAAGGCTCTGATGTGTGCACTACTTTGCATTGTGAACAGCGATGCAGTAAATACCAATCAAATTACCTTGAAATTTTTAGAAGCAGGTCATACTTATATGACTGCTGATAGCGTTCATGCTTCCATATCGAAGAAAATAAAGAATGCAGAATTATTTGATTTTGATGAATATGTGAATGTCATTCAAAATCAAATAATTCTGCATCAAATATTCAAATCATTCAGTCTATTTGTTAAACATGATTACAACGATGACTTCACTGAAATCAATCTTCTGAAGCGAAAGATATCGCCAATTGTGTTCAACCAAGAAACTGTTTCAAGACAGAGTGGACGTAGAGGAATTTCCAAAGAGAAGTACATCGACCTCCGGAAACTTGCATCCTCCATGCCTGTTTCGCGTCGGCACTTTTTCTTTAGTTTGCAAGTCAATTCTGAGTCGGTGGATCTCTCAGTTATCAGAGACATTGATTTCTAAGGAACGATGATCTATGTGTAGGTGATTGATGTAACTTGATTGTGTAATTAATTGGTGATTGTTTTATGAACTTGATACTAAAAAAGATGAAATTTGTTTGGACTTTGAATTGTTCTAAGTATTCTTATTCACAGCTTTTAGATTATATAGATTAACGACGACCGCTCATCCCAAGGGAGATAGCCAAGAAGATAACGATGATTTTAAACTACGTCAATCTGCGTTGTTCTGCCGTGCCATTCTATCAACCTCTGAATAACAATAATCCACTTGCACTAAACTACGTGCATCTGCCGTTCCATCTAGAGGGTGAAACCGATCGAATGGGAACCCTAAAACAAATTTGGTAATTTTTTGGTATTGAGTTTTCTAAATATCATTTTTTTGAGTTCATAGACGCATTCTCTGAGCAGCAAGGACAAAGAAGATATCTTATTTTTTAAATAATTGTGAGACCTAGCAGTTTGCAGCCAAGGAAACATATAAAAATTATAAACACTGCTTTCTCAAAATTGACTATTTTCAAACTACGTGGTTCTGCCGTCCGACGGCCGAATAGCTCGTTGATGTCATCGACTAATCAGCCAATCTATCAATGTGCCGTTCGCACGCGCCAGAACAGCTCGGCGACGCCTTTCAGCTCGTCGCGGCCACTGCATAAAACCCACAAAGAGGCAATCCATCTCTGTGATTCAACCCGGGCGAGAAGACGGAATTCTTTACGAGTTACACTTACACACACTGACTGGCTAATCACGGCGAGTCTGACCGCAGTTTGAGCCCAAAGTTGAGGTGACAAACGCGTAGATACACTGGTTGAACGAATTGCGGAAAGATTGCAATTAATAAACTGTTATATTTGAAAATTGCAATAAATTTTGGTTACATAGATCAATTGCAATTCTGACATTTTCACAAGTCGCAATTTCGGCAATAAACAGTCTATATAAATTGCAACTATCGTCTTTTTAGTGGTCGAGGACACACAATCTCGATCGATCTAACAAACGCTCGTGAATAATCAAAATACTGGTATTTTGCCGAACATAAATAAACTGCAACAAATACATATCAAATCAGATCGCAGTGTAGTGAATAAGTTAAGTAAGCCTATATATTGCAATTTTTGCATTTTTTGTGTACATCAATTGCGATTTTTGCATTGTCCAGTTTGCATTATGCTACACCAAGTAGTCTCCTATATGCCTTTGATACCGATAGAAAGCTACAATTCTAAGTCACAGTTCTCTTTAATGGGAAAATTTCCCCACGTAAAGGAATGTTCATTTTCACATTTTACATTTATCATTGATCGTTCACTTCACAAATAGAAAAGAAAATATTTCCAAACTTCATTGCAACTTTCATCACCAAATGCTCTCATCGTATAGAAAACTTTCACAAGAATAAAACCTATAGTATTCTGTATTTGACAGTGATGGAAATTTACTTTGAATTATTCATAAATTCGTAGACATGAAGTTTCCAAGTGCGCTTTTACTTTCCGGATCAAGCCGATGGGTATATATATATATATATATATATATATATATATATATATATATCATCAAAAAGCCAAGACAGATTTCAAAAAAATAGATCAGTCTTTTTCTAGTGTTCATGAGTCTCTCGACCGCGATGATAAAATCATATGTGAAGCTCTCATGAGACATCATCTCAAGAAAGTGGAGCACATGATCCGTACCACTCATGAGAAGAAACTGAATTCTCTGATTAATAGTCAGCATAAAGGCAATGCACAAAAGCCCACTGCGGCCTCCATCATAAATCTTTCGGACGAGAAACTCTCCAAAGATGAAGAGGAAATTCTCAGTCTAGGATTTTCGATGACTTGGCCCAATGTGAAAGTTAACATCAATGGAGAGAAAGCTCACGCCGAGTCAGTCTTCCAACAAACTGCCAGTTCTTGTTCACTCGACGAAGAAATGACCAATTCGTTGAAGCATAAATTCAGATCAACTTTTAAAGCCTATTTTTCCCGCCAAAAGTTGGCTCAAAACTGGACTCGCAAACTGAAAGTTCTTCGTCAACTAGCCACTCGTAAACATCTCTACATTTCCAAATTTGATAAAGGAAATGGCATCGTAATTGACAAGCGTAGTACTTACACAACAAAAATGAAGGAATTTTTGATGAAGTTAGGAAAATTCAAAAAATACGCTTATTGTCCTCGTTCAAAGAAAGATCCTTTCATTTTGGAAGAGGAGAGATTTACGAGAAAGTTGTCCGCGCTCAAAACGAAAGGTAGCATTTCTGATAAAATTTTTAAAACCGTTAAGCCAGTTGGTTCGCAGCCAGCTCGCTTATACGGCTTGCCGAAAGTCCATAAAGATCGAAGTGACCCGCCATATCGCCCAATTCTATCGATGATCAACGCCTATCCTTCTCGCTTAGCCAAATGGCTTGACAATATCTTAAAACCATTCATTCCTAAAGATTACGGCATCAAAGACACATTTGAGTTCGTCGATCTTATGAAGACGCAGAACTCTGGAGACTGCAGAATGGTGAGCTTTGATGTCAAAAATCTTTATACGAATGTCCCGATCGATGACACCATTGACCATATAATGACTTTACTGAGCGATGATGACATTCCAGTTAGAAAAGATGCTCTTCGACATCTTTTAAAGATGGCATGTACGAATATTCTATTCAGTTTCGACGGTGAGCTCTATGTGCAAAATGACGGGCTGTCCATGGGCTCATGCCTCGCTCCAACAATGTCAGCTTTTGCGATGAATTTAATTGAGTCCCGCTTACAAGACTGTCCGCATAGCCCCAGATTCTACAAACGGTATGTCGATGACATTTTTACGATTTTTGATCATTCGTCTGACATAACAAAATTTTTTGAGTTCATTAACAGGCTTCATAGCAATATTCAGTTTACGATGGAAGAAGAAGAGCAAAATTCTCTCATCTTTCTTGACACGAAGATCATTCGAAATGACAATTCTTTTGATACAGTTTGGTATTTGAAAGAGAAGAATACTGGAGTATATACTCCCAATTGCGCTTACGCTCCAAAGCACTATCGCTTGGCAGCCATGAAATCCTTGTTTTACCGTGCCAGAGCAGTTTCTTCTTCTCCTGAGTGTTATCATGAGTCCGTGGAGATCATCCGTTCTATTTTTCGGGAGAACGGGTTCTCCGACGGAATCATTGATGGCGTCCAGGCAAAAGTTGAAGAAAATTACAGAGATCAAAGTTCAAACGACAAAAATGAAAATGAAAGCGATACTACAACCGTGAACTGGAGTTTCCCTTTCATTGCTGACAAAGAAAGCAATCTAAATCGCCACATCAGAGACGTAAATAAATTTCTACCAGAGACTGCACGTGTAAGGGTTATTTTTACAACCCTGAAAACTTCTCAATTTTTTCCCAACAAAGATAAAATAAATGACGAATTGAAATCAAATATTGTATACAAATATAGTTGTGAACATTGTGATAAATGTTACATTGGCAGTTCCATTCGTCATTTCATTACTCGCATTAATGAACATCTCAAAGCGTATCCTACTCCGACAGAAGTCAGTATGCACGTCCATCCACCAAAGAAAGACGGCTTTACGATTATCTCTAAGGTTAGTAATAACCCTCGTCTTTTGGAATCAATTCTTATTAAGAGTACCAGTACTGATGCACTCATGAATGATCGAGGAGGTTCTAATCCACTGGCATTAAATTTGTAAATAGCTCGTTTGGTCACGTCATCATGTACATAGCAGTCTTTGTAAATTTGTCATTTCATCTGATTTTATTGTTAATTGTCCTGTTGTCATATCATTCCATGCCATCGCTTGTAAATTTTACTCATTATCATCCTGTCATATAAAAGCTTGATTTTATGTTAATTCTGTTAGCACCTGATGAAGGCATTAGAATAAATGCAGAAACATGTTGTGAATTGATTGTTTTATTTTTATCTATCTATCTATCTATATATATATATATATATATATATATGTATATATGCATATATGGATATTCAACTATCCGGTACCGGATATGCGGTGCAACCCTAATCATGTATTCATGGAAGTTTGTACCTATTTATAAGGATGATTTGCTTTCATTGGTGGCACCATGCACATTTAAAGATTTTGACCATCTTATGTTTTGGCCACAGCCTAAAAAAGGGTCAGCTTATTGTGTGTCAAGGGGGGTAAGAAATAGCCACTCTGGGGCAAAAATGTCACCTTCGGTTTTCCTTTGATTTGTTCATATGATCTATTCAACATTGATCTGCAGCTGAACGGCTATTAAAATACATTTTTATACTATTCAACAAGGTATTCGTCACGTATTGGATTGCCACATTGAAAAGTGAGAGCAATAGCTGAGGCTAACTGTCGAATTAGCTATGTTCGGAATGCAACATAAATGTTACACAGTAAATGACTTAATTCGATGTATGATATGCTGGTTTTATGACCTGAATAATTATTTCTATCGAACAAAAAGAACAAAGCAAACCGGTTTTAAATCATTGAATCTGTTTTCGAATAGAAAAAAGTATCCAGTTTCTGGTTATAAATTCGATGGTCAGTAGGCCTATTCAAAACCCTAACCATTAACCACACGATTATTTCAGTATGAAAGTCCTTCTGAGATGCAGCAATTTGAATTGCACGAAATTTTTGGGTGCGAAATGAGGTTACTTTAACCGCAATTTGATCAAATCACGGTTGTCGATGAGTTCGGAATAATTTTCATGTGACTGGAAATTATCATTCGAAAATGTGCGGGCATCCTGTGGTCCACTTATCATCGGGGATCACGTTGACCTAATTTCACAGTTCATAGTGCAATTTCTATATTAAGGTTTCTTCATAGTATATTTCTCATCTCTGTAACAAAAATTGCTTTCAAATCTTCATCTGTTATTGTATATTAAAAATACTCATTCCATATTTACAGATGGAACCCAGGCGTAAACGTCCCTATGCAGACAAATACACGGAGAAGCCTTCTTTTCATCTACGATTATGGTTTACTGGAACGAATACGTATTCGGAATCTCTCTAGTCAATAATTGTATTTTCCAAAAGTATACAGATGATGAAAAAACCAATTTCACTGTTGGACAGCGTCTCATTGTTAGAGATAATCATGAAGATGTAAGTGCAGTGATACTCGCCTGATGAACTTACGAAAGAATGGATTCCCTTGAATCTCACTTAGATGAAATGGCAATGAGTGGATACAAAACAAGTCATGCTATCGCTGGCATAGAGAAAGTAATTGCAAAGGAATCGGTCGATTTAGATAATGATATTGAATTTGAGAGGGTGAAAAAACCGAAATTACACCGACAAAATGCAATGATGGTGAATAGGGGAAAGCCTGACAGCTTTATAAGGCAAACCTGCCCCGATGTTTTTACCACCCTAAGGAGTAGAGAGAAAAAGAAGTAGAAAGAGAAAAGAAAAAAGTTGGTACATTGAATTCTTCCCCAAGGACGTCTTTCTCTATTTCAAAAGATGTCAGTGAAAAGGGAAGGAGTGATCAATTAGATGATGTCGTTGGTCTACGATCAGCCATGCATCTAGTTGTTGCTGAACTACGTTTGCAAACTAGTGTGCTGAAACAACTAGTTGAAACCTTCAAGAACACAAATAAAGCTTTGGAATACTTAAGGTGTTCCGATGACGATGACATCCCTAATGCCACGTACAGTGGTGTGGAAGGGGAATTCAAGCTGGAGTCCTTGAACACCGCAAATCCTAGTGTTCTTGCTAGCGACTTCCTTCCCATTTCTAAAGGAACGAATACTTTGCCCAAAAGGGAAATCTAGCAAGCAACGTTTCCCTGAAGACCATGTATAAGTTTTACAAGGTGCATTACATAAGTGGTTCGGCCATCGTTACCGGTGGAGTGTAGTCGTGAAAAGTGTTAACCAGTTCTTACGCGAACTAAAAATCTCGTCCGCCAAAGATAACCCGCCCGAATAATGATGAGTAGTCGGAAGTTATTCAACAAGTGTAGTTGTTTACAACGACTGGCGACAATTGTATCCTGACTCTAGTTGAGTGGGTTATCCGATCACGATAGTCATTTGTGAATTTTTCCATGACGCCAAAAGTTTTCTTTTTCGCTTTTGACATCACTCTACCAGAATTGTCAAATACATGTGGTATATTGTTAACCTGTAATTGATGACATGAGTTGTCTCGTAATAGATTTCGTATCTAAAAGATTTAATGTAAATCTTTGTTTTCTGATTAGTGCACGACTTTCTTTATATCTCTGATCTATTCTTCTGATTATCTTTATACATGTGATTGAAGGCTTTCATTCGTACCAAATTCACAAGTTGGACATAATTGCACTAACCACGGACTTAGATATTATATGATTTTCTTATTTACCGTGCGATTTGATAAGCTTAAGTTTCCGACAACCCTTGGTTTTCATAAGGCTATAAATGCGCTTTTAATAACATAAATTGCATTATGATTCAAAGTGAATTTGGCATTTTTAGTGTCAAACCTAGTCATCTATACTCTGTAATTATCATTTTCCTCTGGAAGACGATATTTCTCAATTTCTATAACCAGTAAATGTCATGTAAAGAAATGATTGTTATCATGTGATTGATGACATCAGAAACGTTTTGTACACGATTGATGACACCAGAAAAGTTTTTGTCCATTTAAAAACATCGTTTTTATTACATTACATGTACTTAGTTATTACCAACAATAACTTATGGATCAGTGGGACATCATGTAGATTGGTTACGGAACTGACAAAAACTGTTGTAAGCAATTCATTGGTCAACTTAGAATTATATTACCAGCGCTGCTACTAACTGCATTTTGTCGTGGGTCTACGTTGCTGCATTCATATAACCATCTCTCATCATCAGTAGAACCCCATCATCATTAAATTCATTATGTTTTTGATAGATTCTTGAACTCTTTTGGGCGAAATACTTCAATGCCATTGTAAATGAATTAAGGTTGATGTCTGGATCATGTTAAGCCTTGCGTCTCCCTTCACGTATATTGGGATGATAAGATGATTTATTCATTATCTTGAATAAAGGGATTAATTTTGGCTCTTTTATTAGAAGGGATGTGATAGCGGTATTGATGAACTTTTCTGCTGTCCGATTTGGCAAATAGGTAATCAGTAACTTTTCTTCTCATACACAATTCTTTTCTGTATAGTATCTTTCAATGCTAAATAAAGTTCATCCACTCATCTACTTAGCCAAATCAGTTGCTCGTTGACTGATCGATTTGTGCATTTTATTTCATTTTCAACGCGATATTTCTAAGTACAATATGCAACATCTATAGCTGTGCTTAACTGCAACTATATATGGGTAGGCTCGTATATATGTTGGTGCATTGCTATATAATCCTGCGTTCATTGTGTTGGCCTGCGTTTTTTTATCATGGAATATGTAGTCCGTAATGACGGACCGTATCGGTTTAGTAACAAGGATTGAAATCACAAATAAGTTGATGAGTGATGTCCAATAAAAGAGGATGAAAGAAGGGAGTGTGAAATGAGCATGTTGTGATCATAACTGACGTGATGAATACATAAGCCATACTTATTTGTATGAGACCCTTATATTACTGAATTTTACGTGCATGAAAAATAAGTTGCGATAGTATTTAACTACCAAAAAATAATTTACATTCGTTAAATCAATTAAACAACACTAGAGAGACAAACAAAACAATTAGATCAAGAACACGTTCCACCGACCATATGCACACTGAGGCTATTGCCCCTGATGACATCGATGCTGTTGCCAGACATGTTCTCGTCGGACCCCGGTTGCTACGCTCTTTCTGTGTCCTAGTGACTTCAATCAATGTAGGCCTAAGTGTCTCATTGAAAAGTTACTGGCACTGTTGCTGGTGCACACGGGACGATGGTAAGAATGATAGCGATGACGCAGAAAATGATCCATGTTTTTAGAAAGGAGTTCATGGAGCACTTATTTATTTCGTGATATTTGATTATGATATTTAGATTTGCGTCTTATTTATCCCTTTAAGGACCATAGTGTTTCAGGCCATCGAAATTGAAATTACTCTTGGGGGATCTTTTTGCCATCACTTCAATATGAAAACTACAAAATTTCGTCCAATAATTCTCTTTCGTTGTGAAGATACAGGGTGGTACATATATAAACTACTTGTCCTTAAGGGTAAAAAAACGCTAAAAACTATGCATGAAAGTCATAGAAGCAATTCCGGGTTGCATTCAAGCAGAAGCTTTTCTCACACATGCTGAGCATGTCACGTTTCTTCTGCAGTCATTCTGCTTCCCTCAGCACAGGAAGCAGCGTCTGCGCTTGGCTCCGAAGACTGGCAGGTGATGGCCAGGAACCACGAAGTGACCCGGGTTCTTTCTGCCTTGATGTAGTCTTTGTCGAGAACTGAATTGTCCAGCAAGCTTCCGAACGACTGCTTGTCGGAATTGCAGCAGTGTTTGGGATTTCATGCGACAAATTTCCATTTTCTTCCGGTAGATGATGTGAGCATTGAGGATGCTCAAATCGATGACATCGAAGAATATTCGCAGATAGAATTTTGCCCGGCCTCGTCGATCGATTTGGTAGAACTCCTTCAGTTGGTCCGTTAGGTCAACACCACCCATAATTGAATTGTAGAATGACACGTGTGAAAAAAGAAAACGTCAATATGCTTGCGCATTTAGGCCTACATGCAAATATTTTTGTGCTTAAAAGATATGTGATTATAGAAATAGCCTACGCAGGAAACAAAAGCCTACTGCATGCACAATCAACAAGTTGTGTAAGCACTGTCATGTAACTTACAGTTGAACACGTACGAGTATATCCTACGTTTTAAAGTGAGTCATTTAGGAAATGTCAAAATACATGTACTTCGAATGCTCTTAGATTAGCTCTCTGCGAATTGTGTGTATGACCTGCTTATGTAATTGACATGCACAAATCGATTTCATAAAATTGAAGATATATTTCGTGTAGGACTGTAGGCCTATTGTGATACAGCTTCATTGATTCACGACATGATTGAAGGGTTGCATGCACATTGCACAATTATGTAATAGGCGATATCAGATATTTAAATTCAAAAGGAGGAAGAATCAATATACTTTCATCCAGAAGTCCACATGCACAACGTGATACGATAGCGGATCGAGTAGAGAGCATGCTGATAAAGCCGACTGTGATGCATGGTAGCAGGTTCTACTCCCGCCGGGAGTGCATATTTTGAGTGATGCAATGCCTGTAATAGAAACACAGAGTATTCATTTTTTCCAAAAACGTCATTAGTAAAGTGGTATAAAACACTGGCACACTCAGATTTCTGATAGAAAATTACCACTGAATCTACGTACATATGTCTTGACTATCTACCTGCACACATTCTACATTTGCGCATTATGTAGTGTAGGATATACAACAACGAAAAAAGTCAATGCTTAGATGAATAATGTCATAAACAGCTTGACTTTGTACAACTATTGTTGTCTCTGCATGATTAATATCGGTTTTATCAGGTACTTGAAATCTAGAATATAATAGAGAAAATTTACCCTTGCGGACAAGTGGTTCATATATGTACCACCAAAATTCAAATTAGTCTGTACGGTTTTCTATTGAAAAAATCTTGCGTCAAGTGGTCTAGTCTGCTAATATAGGTTATTTTCTAGGAGAAAATACTAACAAGAGTTACACAAATGCTCACGGTGGTTATTGAGAGATTCGTAATATAAGGCAAAAACTTACCTCACGATATGGCAGATTTCAAATCGAAACCAAAGATAAACGAAACTTTGTTGAAACGCAATTTTTGTTTGTATGAGTTATTTTTATGCAGATAAACAAAATAAGGGTTGTTGGGTTATTTGAATTGGCTTCAAAGTATAGTAATCTAACAAAAAAGAAGGTGGTATATACAGTCTTTAAAGGGTTATTGATGGCACATCGGCTGCTTCTAACTCACAAAAATCTGAGACAATGATTACGCTTCACTATTGCTTTACTTGGATCGACTGACGCTAGGTTAAGATTAATCTTGCTTGAATTTATACCATAAAAGCTAGCAAACGCAACGCATTCGTTGGTTGTACCGTGCAATTCGATTTCTCGCATCAGAAACTATCCTTTATCTTAACAAGTCAACAATTAGTCTAATGAAGGAATATTGTTGACTTCTGCACCAAAATCCCATCTCAACTATGAGTGGGCAGGCAGAAAATTACGATCGAGTTGTAGTAATTGTCCGTTCACCTGTTAGTCTTATCCACCGAAACTGTAACCACGAGTAACCTAAGGACTTAGCTTTTGTCGAACGGTTGTATGAGTGTACTTGTGTAAAAGAGCAAACAAATGAACAGTTTCCATATAGTAGAGAAATTAGTATCCGGAAATTTACCTTATGTGTACGGTTATTCAATTGCTCTTTCAGAATGGCATTTTCTACAGAATATTTCAATATACTAGACGATTTGGAACCGCCGAGTGATTCTACTGAACAGTCAATGTAAGTAAGTACTTCGGAAATGCATGTATGAGCTTTCGATTATTTCTCTAGAAATCAAACTTGCGAGAATATGCCTATGCTGTTTTATGAATGTGCCGACCAACGACAATATAAAAGTAAAGATAGACAGCTGCAAAATTAAGCGATAGTTTTATTAGTCACTCTATTGGTTTCGTACATAGCACCAATAGCTGCTAATCTTTATTGTTGGTAATCAAATTGTTGGTTTAAACCGTAGTTGTGGCCTACACATTCATATAAGCCATTGCAGCACTCATTGTTACAATAGAACATATTTTTTTCGTGACGTGCTCTGCTGTGTTCGAGCAAACGAAGAGATTGCCGTTACTCAATGGACTTATCTCTAGATGACATAATCTGTACTACCAGTAAGATGAATTTCCTGATAGTAAACTGTGATTTGAGCACAAATTAGAAAAGTGCAATCAAATAGGAGGCCATAGGACCACTTAACTGTTAGATTGTAGAGCCTTAGTTTGTGTATTAATACATCTGTAAAGCTTTAAAACGAGCTGATTGAATACAGAAAAATTGTAATTTTGATTATGATAAAAAAGATCTACTGAAAATATTTACATAATTTACATATTTTCGTTTATTCGCCGCAGTTATATATATATAATTGTTTTACATGTACCCTGTATCTGTAAAAAATGTATTTGCCTTCCAGATCCTTCATTTCGTCCTTATCAGATTTAGGGGACACCCATCATGTGGACTATGTTGATGGTGTGGAAGATGAGCTACATTACTTCGAGTAGATGACAGCGGTGATCACGAAGTTGAGGACGAGGAGGATATTCAACTCCAAGAAGCTACTCCATATTTATCTTACCCTATTCCTGTCCTCAATGATGTTATCTTAATTGTTGCTGCTGCACTTATAATATTGATATTGGAGAAAGATGTTTCTGTTGTCTCATTCAATTCAATCATGACGTTGTTGACGGTAAGTCAAACAGACGCGAAATGAAAATATGTATATTTCATTGCTTGATGACAAGGCGAATTTTTTTAAAGTCGGTGAATTTCAAGTGATAATTTGAATAATTGGATTCATCTTTTCATGTAAAATTATTTTAGGTTAGTTTTCTTTAAGCAAATACAGTATAATCATCAGTCTTTCCAAGAAACGATACACTAGGTCGACTGCGTAGAGAAATATCAGGGACTTTTAAAACTGGTCTGGGATTCATGCAACTCAAGCCTACATTTTCTAGTCTCATCTTACATGTAGGCCTACCTACCTCACTGACTCGAGCCATAGAATGTGCTATATTTACCTTAATTTCCCTTTTTGAATTGCAGACCGTTGGATACTTGAAAAGAAATCTTTCTTGGAACGCTATGGTGAAGTTAGTGAAGCGGTATCTTTACTTCGGAGACTACTTACACTACAAGATGTCTAAGACTCCCGAACGATCGTGGGCATCCTTCGACTTGCGCCACCAAGTCGAAGTTCTTCTACACCGCTATTTACTGACCATCAATGATTATCGAGATAAACTAAAGGAGGATAACGGCGATATTTTATACTCCTGCGATGATATTTTCTCGACTAACCCTTAAGTTTTGCACCTACACATGTCGTCTGATGGTGGTCAGTTACACCGATATAGAAAACAAACTCTGTGGCCTGTACACGCTGTTTTATTGGACCTTCCAATTCATCTGCGATGGAAACCGGAGAATATCATAACATTTGGATTAT
Source organism: Prostheceraeus crozeri (assembly GCA_907163375.1). Taxonomy (NCBI): domain Eukaryota; kingdom Metazoa; phylum Platyhelminthes; order Polycladida; family Euryleptidae; genus Prostheceraeus; species Prostheceraeus crozeri. Next base: position 87,450 of record CAJQUW010004984.1, read on the forward strand.
GGTTGAGTAGCAAAAAGCCAGACTGGTCTGTCTTCCTCAACGATTTCTTAGAAAATTCTTTGATTGGGAAAGCCTTTTCCGTTGTTGTAAAAGGCTCAGTGTTTGAAGTAGTATTCAAAATTCACACAGCTGTTTTTGACTTACCTGCTCTTGCATCGATCGTGAATCATGTACAGTTCAATGGAAAATTTGGATGTGTATTTTGCTGCAGTCCGGGAATAAATATTAAGGTAGGCAAAGGTAACAGTCGGAAATACGGAGAAATTATTGATCCACCTTCGGATGAAACTTACGCAAACTATTGCGAAATTGCCAGTAATACCAATGAAAACGTTTTTGGAGTAAAGGGATACTCATGCTTAAAAGATTACTTAAGAATCCCGTCTCATATCCTACTTGATCCCTTACACTTACTGTTTGAAAACTGTACAAAAACATTGTTACTAAGCTTTACAGATTCTTTTTTTTCGCGAAAGGTATTATTCAGGAAGGCATTTATCAAGTTATGAAACTGTGTTTGAAAACATCGAGTTGCCCTCTTTCCTTTGCAAACTCAGATCGTTTAGAGAAATTTCATATTGGAAAGGGCGAGATTTTGAATTTTCTGTTATATTACAGTATTCCGTCTGTGTTCAAATCATTGTATTACAAGTCCGACAACAACAGTGAATATGTATTTCATCTTGTTGCATTTATCACAGCGTGTAAATTGTGTTGCGCAACGAAAGTTCGTTCCTATCACTTTCAAATTGAAGGACTTTTCAACTACTTCCACTCAAGACTTGGAGATTTATATGATGTGAACATTTTTACAATAAACATACCATCACTATTGCATCAGCAAATCAAGTGATGCAATATGGTGCCTTATCATACTGCTCTATGTTTCCGCTTGAGCGACAATTTTTTAACTACAAAGTGTTGACTCAAGGTACCACATCTTTTATAGAGCAAATATGTAACAAACTGACTCTACTAAAATTTTGTAAATTATATTTAGAAGTATGTAATTTTGGTGAAAAGGAAAAATTATTGAAGATGTTATCTTTAGAATGCAACGACTTTCAAAAAATCGTTTAAGTCAATCAATGTTATGTTAAGCGTGGACGCCTTAACCTGTACGTGTATGCTAAGTGTTATCGCAGACTAGGCAGATTCTTTTCTACCGTTGTAGAAGTCAGTCATAAATAAAAAAAATTATTTGTTGATGTTTGTGAGTTTCATAAAAATTCTTCCAATCAAATATTTGTCAAAGTAAATTTATTGTCACCATGTGAAATACCGATGTTAAATTTCGGTAGATATGATATACCTCATGTTCCACGAGATGTTGTAAATATTGTTGAGAAGCATTCTTCTTTGTATGGTATGTGTAGAGCAAACGAGTATAAACATATATCTGTGAATGACATAGTTCATCCTTGTGTTGTAGTTGAACATTTTGATTTTAATCTGGAATCATCAAAGATGATTGTAATGCCATGTACCGCTCTACCCGAATACTGTTGAAATTTGTTCTTATTATGTTTTATGTGCTTTCTAGACCTGCTCTTATATTCTCCAATGTCATTGTCATAAATAAGGAAGAAGGGATTGATTAAGAGTCTGAGTAAAATGGCTCCCAATCTATGATACGAATATGAGGCGTCGGTGTCACGGCTTTTCCCCTAGTTTCCACTTTCTAAGTAGTCAATTGAGTCAGTAGGAAGTTCAGTTCAAAGAACGTTGGTCTCATTCGAGATATACCAGTGAAAATCTGTTATGTTGATAAATACCGGTATGAAAATCAGAGAGTAATTGATATACATACTGTACGTGCACCTTTTTGTATATTATCAAAAAAGCATCAATCGCGCTAGTTCGCATATTTGGCCTATATCTGGTGTTATTGACGTCTGGTGTTAATGTGGTAATACCTTTTATTAGCACTTTATCATCAACACCAAGCTAATGAGAAAAGAAAAACTTTACTTATTGAAACATGTAGTTCATGAAATTTTAATGCTGTTAGCCAACTGTAAAACCGATCATGATTTATTCATTATCTAAATTTCTTCCTTATTGATCTGATTTCACGATGAAAAGTGCATTAAATTGTTTCTTCATTGGCCATCATTCTATTAACGGGCTGAATTTGTCATTATGACATGGTGTGTCATTATCTTTAATCTTTTTGTCAGCTTTCAAAGTGTATCATGACATTTTGAACACATGAGATTTTCCGAAAATATATTTGTTCTTACTTTTATGCATAATTTGTTGCAATTTTATTTGACAAAACCTCTACCAAAATTACAATTTAATGTAGTATGATGTAATTACAATTAATGTAGTATAATTGCAATTAAGTGATGGATTTATATACCCGTATTGCAATTTATCGATGAGAAATACATAAAAATTGCATTTAGTTAATCACAATTTATTGCAATCCAATGCATTTTGGGTATAGAAATATAACATTAATTGCGATGAATGAAATGTATATAGCGTATAAATTGCAATTTGACCGCAATTCGTTTGACTAGTGTAATAGTTAACACGTCCATTTTTCATCATTTGAAAAGATCAGAGTGAATTCTAGATTATAGCCGGGTACTATGATGCATGCTATAAGGTATACCGATGCCAAGACTGATTTTAGCCCCGGAGATTTTTTGAAGTTAGCTACACCAATGATAGGTACACTGTCAACATTGGCCGCTGAAATTTACCTGATGCTAATCCGTGCCGTTCATCGCTATTTACGGAGCCTATGTAACCCGATATTTCATGCGTCGATTAACCTAGATTGAGCCACGACTTTTCACGGGAAATTTATCTATGAGCCAAATAACCAAGATAGATTTATCTTAAATTTCCAAGGACAGTTGTCTTAATTTCAAGCGACGTTTATCAACATAAATGTCACCCGTGAATTCAGTGATAAGCGGTTTAGCTGAGCCCCCTCCTATAATAGTCCTAGAAAATTATCTAAATTTCAAGCGACATTTATCTCTATAAATGTCATGCCTCGGTGCCCTGATTTTAAATAGGACAATTATCGAAATTTATTTGACAACATCTCTCGAGCAAAATACCTGCAATTCAGATGAGTTAGAAAGATTTCATGTTGAGAAATCAGTTAACCCATTAAACGCGGTGGTATATATACTGTATATATACCAGGCAACTTCCTTCCATTTATGCTTCATTTTAAACGTGAAAACTCGTTTTTCGGATTATTTCTTTTTGACAGGACATAATTTAGAACGATGTTCAAAATGTGTCATGTGATATTACCTTTTTATCTTCGTCCATTTGGCGAGAAATTCAAATTATTTTTCAAAATGGCGCCAAGAAATTCTTCATTTTGATAAGTTGAGAAAGACATTCAGTTTTCAGCTTTCATAACCCTAGAAAAAACGCCAAATGAACCATGGGCGCAAAATGATTCAAATTCGAATTGGTTCTGTGGCAATGCGGCAATAGGTGCTGGAATATACGTGCGTATATACTCGAAAAAATAATGCACCAAAAATGGAAAATGATAGTAGTAAATCTACCCGACACTTTAAAGTAAAAATCAAAAACACATATGATAAGGCCTATATATTTTTTTAATGTAATATGCTATATAATCGTGAATACAAATTCATACACGAACATATTATAGGCCTACACAAGTACATAAAGAAGTAAAACAGAATTTGTCTCTAAAAACATTTTCCCTCTATTTCATAAACAATAAATAAACCTATGAAAATTATGCTGACGAAAAATTGTTCATGAAAGATGCTATTTCAATGTTCCTTTTATCAACTGCGGATTCAAATTTTCAACGTGATCCACGAACACATGAAACAGCTCTGCTCTTATCGGAGCAAAGGAAATTTTGGTTCGGATGCAGCTGATGGTTTGACCATATGGAATTTCACTGTCCTCCGAGATTTATAGAGAATCTCATGAACAAAACGATCGACCTCTCGACCACAACCAGCACATGATGAGAAAGCGAGTGGTACGAAGCTAACGTCATGACTATATCTTGACTATTTTCTATGAATTCTGAAAGACTAGGGACGTGGGGATATCGATTTCAAAAATGAAAATGTAGCACTAAAAAAGGTCCTGGGCATCCAAAACGCAGACATGATATAATTTGCGTAGAAAAATATTTTGCGCAGATTTGCATATACCGTATTTCCTCTATTAAGAGCCCTACCTCTATTAAGCGCCCCTCTCTAATAAGAGCCTCCATTCAAATTGAAGAAGTTAATAAGCGCCCCTCTCTATTTAGGGCCCCAAAACATGACGGTGTAGAGTATTAAATAGCGATAAAATGGCATTATATATCGTCCAAGAAGATAACTACCGGTATTTGTAACAATTTCTCAATTCAACGTGCCCCAAAACATGACAAAGTGTAGTACTGGTATATAGAATATCAAATAAGATAGCATATACAACATCAAAAGTCACTATTTCGAGCAGTTTCTCAATTCGATGTGCTCCATCAGAAGATCTATCAAGCTGTTTAACTATCCTTCGTTGTGGCAGGGATGAATTCGCCTCCACCTGAGTGCGCGTACGTGTCTTCATGCAGTCATTAACAATAACTTACGCTCTCACGTACAAGGCCGTTATGAATTCAAAGAAATTGAGAACTTTTACTGTGGAAGATAAACTTCGTGCGATCGATACTGCCAAACTCAAATCGAAACATGCTGCAGCTCGAGTCCATCAAGTCTGCCCGAAAAGAATACGAGAGTGGTGTAAGCAGGAGAACCAACTAAGATCGGTAGTCAACAAGAAGAAGGTAAAGCGACTATCAGGTGGCGGGAGACCACTTAAGTGCCAACATGTGGAAAATGAATTGATCAAGTGGATTCAAAATCAACGAAAACAAAGTTTGCGTGTAAGTCGAATGATGGTCCAAAAGAAAGCACAGGCTCTGTTCGAACAGACAGATAATGCAGAAAAAGACGGAACGTTTGTGGCCAGTAATGGATGGCTGGAAAAATTTATGGCTAGAAACCATCTGAGCCTCCGTAAAAGGACAACGATTGCACAGAAAACTCCTGAGGATATCTCCAATAAGACTATCAGCTACTTATTGTTTGTGGAGGGTCTTAGAAGAAATTGTGCATATTCTAATTCATCAATTGGTGCTGCTGACGAGACGGCGGTCTGGATCGACCCAACTGAAGACCACACGATCGACCAGGTTGGGAGTAAGACAGTGAGTCTGCTCAGTACCGGTAACCATAAAGCCAAATTTACTGTTCTTCTCGCAGCAATGGGAGATGGAAAGAAAGTCACCCCATTCATCGTCATTAAAGGAAAGAAAGTCCCTGCAGAATTGAAGGATTTCAAAAATGCGGTGATTAGAACAAGTGATAATGGATGGATGAACGAAGCACTGACATTGGAGTGGTTGGACCAAGTGCTGGGGAAGTTTAGCATTCGGCCGCCGACTTCTGGCATGGGATTCCTTCCGCTGTCACAAGACACCAGCGGTCAAGGCGGCAGTCAGCAAAATGAGAACGGACATGGCCATGATTCCGGGCGGATGTACAGGCATACTCCAGGCACCAGACGTATCATGGAATAAGCCGTTTAAAGCTGCATATGTGAAGTTATACGAAGATTGGCTCTGTGTTACGGGATCATCAAAAGAAAATCGAACAAAGGCTGGAAATGCACTAGCTCCCAGCAAGCTGCTAGTGTGTCAATGGGTGGTGGACGCATGGAGAAGCATCTCAAAGGAGATTATTCAAAAGTCGTTCAGAGTGTGTGGATTGACGACTAAACTCGACGGATCCCAGGACGAGGAGATTGTGGCGGTCAGAGAATTGGGAATTCTTAATCAACTGAAAACAGCGCGTGAGTCGACAGTACCTTATGACATCGAAGAAGATGTGAGCTGCAGTGACGATAGTGTAATCGCAGACTTGGACGCTGGGAGTGAGCCTGAATCTGTATAACTGATGACGTTAGTTTGTTTGTATGTCTGAGTTTCTGCCATATTGTTTTGAATTAAAAGTTTTTCATTATCTGAAAATTTATCTTTTCATTTTCTTTAATTTACACGTTAAAGACTGTATAGAGGGCATAAGAGTAGTTATAGATTAGTGTTGGTGGATACTGCATTTAAAGTAATGTAAATAGAAAACAAAATAGATGTTGTTATTCTATATTCATGTCAGTTTATCAAATTATTCTATACATGCAATATTTATTATACATGAAAAGCAAAATGTTTGGTAGAAAAAGTAGGTCTTCATTAATTAGGAAAATATATTAAGGGCCCCACCTCTTATTATAGCCCCTCTCTTATTAGAGCCCCCCTTAAAAACCTCGTTTGTAAATTAGCGCCCCGAGGCTCTTAATAGAGGAAATACGGTAGTTTGGCTTTCATCTGTTGACTAATTTCTACACAGGACTCTTTGAAAAATATAGTCACCAATAAACTAAGCAACTCAATTAAGCCTTTTAAAGTGGAGAAATGTCTCTATCAAGCCAGCAGTCTCCTTTAGAAATCTTGTAAATAAAAGGCCACAAAATTCATACTAAAGTTAGTTATGCCTTATAAAAGCAACTAAATTGCTCGATGCATTTCGTCCATTCCTATTCGAGAGGAAGCATGGACTGAATTACAAAATATCTCTATATTGTAAGATACTAATCACAATTAAATACCAATACTCACTAAATTACAAAAAATAGGAGTAGCTGATGACATTCTCCTACGTGACATAGTCTTTTGTTTGAAAGGACACGAAGCAAGAGCACGCGACTTTTTAGTCAACGAAATCAAGAAAAAGAGACTTTTGAACGACTTTTACTCTTAAAAAAACAGCTTAACAAAGAATACACACAAGTACAACAGAACAACACTCACAAGATCAGAACAGGGAACCAATTACGACTGAATCAAGTCCTTCTCGCGAAACAAGTAGTTATGGAATTGCAGAGAGTATGACAAGAAATGCTACCAGCAACTCAACATCAAATTTTCCCAAAAGGGATTCTCCTACAACATCAAATAATAATGATTTAAGAAACAAACTTGTAGCAGAGTTAAATGGAAATCTAAGTGAAGATGATCTTTCATTTCTGAAACTGGGACCAAAATTGGCCTGTAGCTGCCCCAGTAAATGATCACACACTCATCGATTTTAACGTCTATTAATGCAGATTTGCACATCAACTTCGTAGGCAGAAAGCACTTGATGATCAAAAATCTGAATGTGATATAATGAAGTATCCATGGTCAACACGATTGAGAATGCCTCAAGATGATCAAAGTGATGGAAATTTGGAAGATCGATTGAAACGTGTTTATCATCGAAGTAAAAGCAGACTCCAAGATGAAATAAGAAAGAATCCTAACCGAAATTACAGCAACTTATCACAAACAGAGAAAAATGCGCTCAACAATTCGAAGAAAACAGACATTATCTGTCTTCCGAGTGATAAAGGTGGTGAATTTTGCACCATCAACTGCACAATCTACACTGAACTTGGCATTAACCATCTCAACGATACCTCAGCTTGTGAGAAAATTACTCATCTCAGTGGGCGAACGATATGAGCAAAGAAATAATCAATGTTGGAAGTCAGCGGCATCAAACAATCGAATACCCAAATACTTAACAAGGAGCTATGTAACGTCAAACTCAACAATACCTTCTTTTTATCACTTGATCAAAATCCACAAAGATTCTCTGAAATGAAAATAAGACCGATTGTGTCTAATACCAACGGACCTACAAGGAAAATAGCCTGGCTACTCTCAAAACAGTTTACACCTCTTCTCTCATTGTTCCTGCTCACGTGGAAAACAGTCTCCAGCTGATTAATGACATAGAAGTCTTTTCTCACGCATCATTGAATTCATTCCCATGTAGCTTTGACATCAAAGTAATGTTCATCTCTATTCCTCCTCAAGACGCCATCTCAAATGTGACAAATATATTCCGGCTAAACACAAGCTTTCAAACGAAATATATGGATGTAGAAGGAATAATCCAACTTCTCAACGTCTTACTTACTCAGAAACACATATCTCCAATTTGATGAACGTATTTTTAAGCAATTCTAAGGCCTGCCCATGGGCTCTTCACTGTCAGGCATATATTTGCTATATTATTTATTGCCTCAAATGAAAAAATCAGAAGACAACAATATCTTTCAAGCCACTGTACAAAAGATATGTCGATGGCATCTTCGATTTAGTCCATGACAGATGTGAAGCAACTGATCCTCTGACCACTTTGAATGGATAAGTGAGCGCTGCTCCAATCCAGTTATCAATGAAAAACATCAGAAAGATTTTGATGAAATATCAAAAACAAATGACTATAGTCCAACGATTTTATATCAAGCTCCAAAGTCATCAAGCAGAAGAAGAAACATGACCCAAAATCATTCCATTATTTGAAATTACAATTCATCAGCGATGAAATTAATAATAAGATGAAACGAATTTTCCGAGCAGAAGGCATGAGTGTCCGCATCTGTCACAAATCCCAAAACTTAAGAAACCACTTAAAAACGAAAACTAAATCTGAATGCAAAATGAAACATGTCCCATCAAGAACAATGAACTATGTAACAGAACGAAAGTAGTTTATAGAATAAAATGCAATTCATGTAACAGAGCGTATAAAGGTAACACAACAAGACCATTGCACCAACGCTACAAAGAACATCTGACAAATATCAACGCATCAGTTCTTGAACGCAAACAAGAATGTAACTCTAACAACAATAATCACATAATTGATGTTATAGATTTTGATCCGGACGAAACAAATTAAGGACTGCGATAAGTCATCCACATCAAGAAACACACGCCGCAAATGTGCTCAAAGACCGAAATTGAAAAACTGAATGACTTATTTATTTGTGATTCGATACATTTTATGTTCAGTGCATCATCAATACTTCTATGCAAGAATTTTCCATGTACTATTTTTTAAGTGTTTCATCTCTAGACCATCGATGTTTGTGCATACCTGTATTTACTATAATAATGGCTGTGCGCTAGCCGCACCTGCATTCACCGGTTAACCGAGCCAGATAGCCGGTGCTCAGAAAATTTTACAAGTTACACTGAAGCACTGAAGTGTAGCCGAAATATGATTTCTATTTCGCTCCAGACTGATAGTAAAAAAATACTTGAAGATCTTGAGGGCAGGGTTTCCATCTTATGTTATAAAATGTTCCGAACATAATGCAAATTTAATAAAGCAAAAAAAATCAGCAAACTTATTAAGTTTCTTTCATTTTAATTTTTCCAATACTGGAAGTGAATTTCATCATCCTTAGCCGCAACCAGAAAATGGCTAAAAGTTGCTTGGACTAAATTACCAAGTTAGTGGCTGACGAAACGTCTGTGTTTTCATCATTTCTTTTGAAATGCACGTACAGGATATAGCAAAGGAAGAGCTTGTCATTGGTATTTTTTTCAAAATTATGAAAAATACGATATCTGAAAACCTCACTAAAAATAGAATGAATCGAAGCAATGCCACCCCGACAAACAAAGACAATCCGCGGAATTCCGTCGGAATTCCATCGGAATTCCGTTTCTAGTCCGCAAGATCCGCGGAACTCTTTGTTTGTCGGGACCGCAATCTACAAATTTCTGTGTATGAGGGTCAGCATCTATACATTACTTGGTTTCCGGTAGTCTCTCTGCAGTGATACAGTGCTACCAGATCGTACGAAAAAATCTTTCGGACAGGGTGCTGGATATATCTTGACATTCTGAACAATGAAACTCTTATGAGACTATGAGATGGATTATAACATATTCGCTTTGAAATTCTGGGATTCTGAGGTCGTGAGAAATGAGATTTTGCGGCCATAAAATGATTTCATGAGCTTGAATCACATATATTCGTCACTTTTTCACATTTTTTCATCAGGAAATGCATTAGTAATTTAATGAAATAACCTCGATTTTCAAAATGCTCCAATTTCATCACTTAGAAATTTGAAGTTTAAAATGAATGGAATTGATCAACAACATTGAACAATGTTCTCTTTTCGATTAATCTTATTGTATGCTAAAACATCATTCTTCTTATATCTGTTGCGATTAAGACTTTCAGAAAGATTTATTTAATTTTGTGTAAAATTGTGCAACGAAATGTCAATTTGATCAAAATTCTAACGTTTCGGTGCACAGGACCAGAAACCTGTTCTCCCTAAGGAATCGGTTCACCGCGCACAGCCGTAGTTAAAATTTGAAATCTCTGTTTATAACAACCTGAAGATAACATTGGACATAAGGTTGAAATATTGTATGGTATATACATCGCATGGATCGTACGTTTTAAGTATATCGCATGATATAAAAAATTAGAAGTTATTTAAGAACTACCACTAGAAACGTGGCTTTCCCAATTTTTTTCATTTATCTCACAAAATATTTTTATACCATGTGTTTGAAATAATTTGTAATTCAGTCCACACTTGCTCTCGAATAAGAATGGACGAAATGCATCGAGTAATTTAGTTGCTTTCATTACCATTTGCTTATGAATTTTGTGGCCTTATTTATTTACACAGGATAGTTCAGTTCTTTCCCTTGCATTAACCTACATGTCATATATTTATCTATATGTCCATAGAGTTGGGATATGTAGGCACAGTGTCGACTCAAAAAAGTATCTGTATACAGTGAAAATTTTTATATGAAAAGATACAGCTTTTAGCAGAGATTGCGCTCCCGTGTTCCAAAAAATTATTTGACCAGCTTTAAAAAAGTCAAAATTTTGCAATATGCTACCGAGATGACGCCCCTACATAAGTAATATGAAACAAGTTGGATATCAAAAGGAATGAATATTTGTTAATAAGCATCCTAACTATGCGGAAATTAAGCTGATTATCAACGGAATTTCATGATCCGTATTATATTGGAAGTCTTCATGAAAAATTCGAGATATTATTCATGCTTTCTTAGCTGAAATTTCAATTTTCATAGATATGATTTTATGATTCACGAAATTCATGTTTCATTTCTTGAATCTGAATGGTGATGGGACCCATTTACATCTTTCAAAGTTAATTGAAGTCATTGTCTTTGATCATGTCATTTCTCTCTACCAGTTGCAGGTTGCCTGTGATGTGATCACGCTTAAGAAAATGCTCTTGAGGTTGAGCATGAAAGCAATAGGAAACCATCGAATTGCTTATTTAACAAACATCAAATCTTCAAGGCTGCCATGACACGGACGATCTCTAAAATACCATCATTCCTTCTGCATTGCGATCATGATCACTCAATTCCGTGGTAATTTCTTCAAAACTGCAAAAAATTTAATAAATTCGAAAGTGTATACACATTGGGGATTTAATAAATGCGGAGTTACCACTCTACTTAATATACCTACTCTGTGATCTGATCCTCTTACTGAATTGAACCTAGAAGGATGACTTGTGAACCTGGTTCCATCTGCTGTAGGATCTCGTCCTCATCTATCATGCAGCGCGAGCGTGTGCATAATGCTTCAGTTTTCGTTCCCCACTTCGCGTTGGCTGAAAAGAGGAGATTTCACTTTATTTAGGCCTTATTCAACTTACAGACCAAAAACAATTTCCAGCTAGACCTTTTAACTACATAATGTGATTTAGAATCTTATCTATGCCATGGAAGGTAACCATGGAAATCTTGTGTAATGCAGGTCACATGATGGATCGATGTCACTGAATCATAAACCAGATTGTGGTATTTATCGAAGTTTGTAAATTTAGGTAGGAGCTCGGAATGGATCTTAGATTACTATACATGCATGTTGCCAACCGGTATCAGTGGCTTGATATACATGTATAATAATGCATGATTACCAATACAGAAGTCTACAATGTCATGTATTATTGATCAGTTACTATGTTTAACACAAGACTAACTACTTGCGTACGAAGTTTAGACTTTATTTATGTTCTCCCTTTATTTATGTTATTTATAGATGGATTTACATAAATAGTGATGTTTTTGATCTGCAATGATTATATGGGAAAATCCAATTGAAATAAGACATTTGGGGTCTCTCGTAATTTTCTACGAAAAAGCTGATACTAATTCAATTTTTTTGTTGTTTTTTATTTATTATGCCAGTTCAGGGCATGTTTGAAAATTCTGCTCATTATAAGTAAACACTAAAAAATTTCACTTGAAAACCTAAATTTTTACAATTTTGCTGTTCCACAGGAAAAGTTCATTATCTTAAAAGCCAAACTGTTAGCGTTATAAGGGTCAAAGTGGCTAAATGTGTGTTAATTTTTCTTAAGCATGACCGGAAGCGTATATAATGACAATTTTGAGCTACCTGATTTCTCTATACTACATGAAATATTTATATTATTACTTTCCACAAAAAAATCTATGTCATCTGACCGACGGTTTTTTGTCATCTGACCGACGCTTCTAAAAAATGTATACAACAAATTTGAAGTCTTTTTTTCAGCGCGTTTGACCCATAGTGAAGGCCCTTTTACGAGCAATAGAGTTTGAGCTCAAATAACAACTATTGTACGAACAAGAGCCATTTTTAGGTTCAAAATATCTATTATTTGACCACAAAATGTCATCTGACCGACGCTACTTCCAAGTTATTTTAGATATATTTACAAAAAGATTTAAGTAAAATTGATTTCGTCCCTGCATTTGATCAATGTCATTCTTTAACGGAAGAGCCAAGCACAAAAGCTAGAAAAATCATATTTTCCCAAAATGTGAGTTTTATGCACAACATGTCATCTTACCGACGGTACCCGAAAACGTCGGTCAGATGACATACATTTAATCATAACACCTCCAGAAACCTCCATCAAATTTTGGCGACGCATTCTTGATTAATACGTTAATATTTCGTTCTATATTCAAGCATGGTATCTTGTCTTGCATATATTGACACTGTGCATCTTCGAATTCGCTCATATTTTCTATTTGCTATTATTAGATTCAAAATCATTACATTGTTTAACCCAATATTTATTGACAATTTCAATGTGAAAAAATTGCGAGAATTAAATGATATATAATGCCCGGAATTCCAGGCATCACATAAAATAACGTTCAATTTCCATGAAAATGGAATATACATGTACTTATTCAAACTTTCGAGCAGAATGGCAGAGAGATTTCTCTTGAATCGCAATTTAGAATTTGAATGAAATGTAGAAAATTATTGCTCCATTGATATCATCGCAACTATAGATTTCTATGCTATAGATTCCTGTTCTGCCAACCTATTTCCAAGACAACAATTACGATTTGAAATTTCAAATTCAAATTATCATTTCTATTCTCTTACTGCTTTGCTTGCATCTCTCATTACCGTCCGGTTGAAAGTTGCATCATGAGTCCTGTCGATATGAACAAGAAGCGAGCAAGAGACGCTAAATATCGTGAGAAGCGGCGAAACGATCCTAATTACAAGAAGAGAAGGTGTGAAATATCGAAAAAGTCATACATAAAGAAAGTCTCCACACAAAGTACACGTGACAAGAGGATGCAACAGAGAAATTGGAGGCAACTGCAAAGGAAACATCGAAAGGGTAATGGTGATGAGTCAGCAAGTGTGTCAAGTAGTTCTTTCATCTCGACAACATCTTCCAGACGAGAAGCGGCAATGACAAGAGAGAAATCCAAAAGAAGAAGAGAAATCAAATCCCTCAGACGCGAGAACATCAAGATGAAAAGAAAGCTCTGGCGTCTTTCCAAGAAATTGGTGAAGCAAGAAGAAACGAGCATAGAGTCTCCAACAAAGTTGACAATGGATGCTATGAGTTCAAAGAAGAAGATGCGCAAATGCCTACTGGCGCATTTCAGCCTTGTGCAACATCTGTCTGCGAAGTCAAGAGACAAAAGGCGTCTTATTGAAATTGCCCGAAAAATCAGCAAGAAATATCGTGGTCTCCAAACGCACTTCCGACGAACAGCGAAGATTGCCCAACGCTCCCTGTCCCGAAAAAAGAAAGAACTACGTAAACCAGAAATATCTAATGAGGAGATCGTTCGAAATTTCTACTGTAGAGACGATAACAGCAGAAATACAAGCGGAAAAAAGGAGACAATCACCCGAAAGAAAGTCAAAATGCAAAAAGCGGTATCTGAACTTCACTCAGGAGGTACTTTACGAGAAGTTCGAAACTGAGTATCCCGGATTGATTGGGAGATCTACTTTCTACAACTATCGCCCGTTTTGGGTTCTTCGACCCCGCATCCATGACCGTGAAATGTGCTTATGTATTCGCTGCTGCAATGTGCAAGTAAGTCACAAAAATTCTTGTATCTTCTATATGTATATCCAATATGCCTATAAGCTGTAACCGATGTTATTCATTAGATACATGCACGCTACTAGTATCTATAGGCCCCTAATAATAAATAATGTCTCTTTCAGACACTACACACATTACATTGTAGACATGTCCTACAACCCTACTACATGCACTTGCCTAAGCAATAATAAATCTAAGCACGTTCGATGCTTCATTAACTGAAAGTTTGTAGTTTCTCCTAAGCAGCATAATTTTAGGTTGAAGTTTAAAAAAGCGATGCTGTTGATCTTGAATATGTATTAACCCAAATTTTCGTCTGTGCTCAGACCGCGTCAGGGGAAGAAGTGCGTAGTCTTCTCAATAGATCAACAGCATCGGCTATTTTAAATTTTA